>CM022701.1:78267614-78337614 GCA_012295165.1 Asparagus setaceus
ATATATATATATATATATATATATATATATATATATAGGCTCCTATGAACTTAAGTTCATAATGAATAGTGGTGCACCAACTTTTCTAACCACTCATCTTGCTTTGGGATCCGTGAAAGATATAATGCCACTTTGAGATTTGTGCATCACAAATCTCAAGGCAAGATGAGTGGATAAAAAGTTAGTGCACCACTATTCATTATTAACTTAATTTCATAGGAGCCTTGCTCTATATATATATATATAAACTTCATCCTCCAATTTAACTTTATCCTCCGATTTAAAAGCTTTTCATATCAGTCTCAAGTTTTGTATTTGTTTATAAAGTAAATTGCTTGCTTGTATACCTTCTTCTTCTTTTTTTTTTTTCTTTTCTTTTGCATCATGTTTAATAACTAGAACAACATTATTCTAAACAAGTTTATGTCCTTTCAATGGAATGAAATTAGCTAATATATGGATTTGTTAGCAATAGAACATTAGCAGGATAATTGCACTTAAGTACCCTATAGTTTCCTACTTTGCACTTATATACCTCACTTGTTTTTGGCAAAGACCTATATACCCTAAAATTTTTAAACTTTCACTTATATACCCTCACTTATTTTGGCAATACTTATATACCCTAAAGTTTTTAAACGCACTTAATGCCCTAAAGTTTTAAAACGTGGTCTTAATTACCCTAAACCTTTAAAAACATGCATTTAAAACCCTAAAGTTTCTAAAACTTGCACTTAAATACCCTCAAGTTTGCATAAATGAGGGTATTTAAGTACAAGTTTAAAACTTAGGTATTTAAGTGCATATTTTAGAACTTTAGGTATAAAAGTGCTGCAAAATAGGTTTGTAAATGCAGATTTTAAAACATTAAGGTATATAATTGTTGCTAAAAATAAGCGAGGGTATATAAGTGCAAAGTAAGGAAACCTATAGGGTATTTAAGTGCAATTCAGGACATTAGCTATCATCATGGATTTTCCCTCCAAGTCCAAAAAAATTGATGGAAGCTGTGGATAAATGATTTAACATCAGTTTATCCTTGGATTACTGGAGAAACTTATTACCATAGATAATTCGAATCAAAATTTTTAGTATATTTCAGATTACGATGCAAGCAATAAACCTTCTTTTCTTTAATTCTCTACTGCCTAATAAAAGCCGGAAAAAGAATAAGTGGAGACAGTGAAAGATTATTTGTGATGTGGAAACCCCAAAATTGTTTTTGACATGAGATCCCCATAATTCTTGTTGCATATCCAGAGTCGGCTTGACTTCAATTTGTTTAAAACATTTTCTTGATAGTGCATTTACCTAATTGGATTATTTACATCCCAGTATCATGTGAAATGATATAATTACACGGGTAATTAAACTACGCAGATGACCTTAATGTTACTGGCTGAGGCACCATAATGATAGTAATCTTAGGGTTACTCAGCGTTACTAGTATAGTCCAATTCATAATCTCAGAATCACCAGTACAGATATATACATAGACCTCAAGATCACCCATGTAATTACTCCATACCGCGAGATATCGAGAAGTAAATAATCTTAAGTTTGTCTAACTACTTATCTAATCTTACATTGGTACTTATTTTGACTTGATAAGAATATAATACTATTGAATAGTACCAAATTGGAATAGTCCAGCTCAGGGGTTACTGAAAAAAACAATTAAGAATAAATAATAATAATAAATTAAATTAAATAAAACAAAAATCACGAAAACGAGGATAATTTAAAGGGGATTGACAGTTGGAATCAGTTGTTAAGCCGCGTAAGCGCGTGTGGACGGTGACAGTTTACGGTTGACAGGACAGTGGGTCCCACACACACAGCTCATCAACTGTCAACCGTCTTGAGATTTGAGTGGCTCTTGAACACTGTGCTTTCCTCTCAACTCTCCCCTACGTTACAAGGGACAATTCAAACGAAGGCTTCAAATTTCTCTCACGCGCGTTTACTGCGTGGTTTTCTTTTGTTTTTATTTTGTCACTAACTGGCTTTGTTTTGCTTGGCTGGCAACACTGAGTGAGATTAAGTGGTGAGTCCACCCGATCAATCAAAGGGAAAAGATTGAATCCGTGGGTGATTCCACCTCATCTGGGGTCAACATCCCCATTGTTTGGAGTTACCCTGTGGTCGATTAACGTCACCATGATACAACAATTATTGGTCCTCATAAAACCTTTGACAAGGTCTAATTCAAGGAGGGGAAAAAAGGAAAACTTGTGTCAAGGTCTTAAATATAAAAAACCAACGTGGTCCAGCTCCACTTATTATTTCACCATGATACAATAATTATTGGTCCTCATAAAACCTTTGACAAGTTCTAGTTCCAGGAGAAAGAAAAGGAAAAATTGTGTCAAGGCCTTAAATATAAAAAAACCAACATGGCCGAGCTCCACGTATTATTTCCTATTTGTTTTAGTCCTTAAAAAGTGTGTTTTACGTGGCCCAGCCCCTCCAGCCCAAAAAGTAGCCACATGTATACATATTTCACCCTAAAACCCCATTTTACGCTTCTTTACAAGGTTTTGTCAAGGAAATCGCTGGAGAGAGAAGCTAGCAATGGGTACGATGATTTGAGATCGCATCAAATGCGATTGGAAGGAAAAATTAGAGGAAATTTTGGCAATTTCCCTCCATTAATCCTCTCAAGATCCCTTGCTCCTCGTATTTATTGTGTTATTCTCTCATTTATGGTGTTAGGATTTATGTTCTTCAACATCCAATACCTCCCTCATGTCCTAAAATTCCCTCCATTACTTTTCATAACTCTCCTTCACTAATGGCCGAAAAACTTCTCATTTGCATGGTGTTCTTAGGTGAGAAAGAGGTTTTCTCAATGACAACTTCTTCAGCAACCTTTTTTGAACTGATGTGGCAAAGAGCTTGAAACTTCCATTTGATGCTTTATTATTAATATATAAATCTAATATGAACCCCAATCTCAGTTTTGCGATTGAGAATGAAGATGATTTGAAGTGTATGGTGGAGCATAACCGCAATATTGCTTGTGTGGAGATCCATATGCAAGCTATTGCAGATATAGAGGCTTCCACTTCCCATAACATCTAGAAAGTACCTCCTAAAATGTAAGTTATTGTTAATAGCTAATGCAAATAAGGATTGACGTATCTTAGTTTATTGCTGATATAAGGAAATATATAGTTGCCCATGTATGTTGTTTGCTTCTCCTGTTAAAAATGAAATGAGACTTGCTCTGAAGAAGTTTGTGAACAAACACACTTGTCTATTAATTTAAAGCTTGCATGTTAAGTTTATCAGAAGACTATTAAGTTTAAACATTGGTTGTTAATGTTAAAACTTGAATGGTACATTTGTCATATAGGGGATGTTAAGTTTAATTAACGGGTGTTAATTTTTCATGTTGGATGTTAAGCTTCTCAGTTGCATGTTACTTTTAAGCATTGGCTGTTAAGATTAAAGCTTGGATGTAAAACATGTGGCAGGCATACAAAGTTTATCACTTGCACTGATTAAAATGAAACTAGAAATTTACATCTAAATGTATCAGCAGTCATAAAATATTTTTGTAAATATTACATAAAACAGAAAACCGTATAAACATGAATTTGTTCTACCATTACTGCAAGCCATCTAAATATCGATCTCCTAGCTAGCCACATCATCTTTTAAGACATATTCGGGGTCATCCTTCTCAAGTGTGTCTGCTAGCCTTTTCAATTTCCAACCTTCTATTATCAACACCGCTGCAAGTTTATCATGTATTGGCTACGATGAATCATCGGTAGGGGTAACATGCAATATATCACTTTCATGGAGGATAGCCTGTATATAAAGATAAACATATATTCTACAGAAATAGCTACAAGTCAAAAACAAGTCAAAGTAGTTAACAGAGATAGAGTTCATATTAAGTTTATTGCTAAAATTTAATAAAATGTGATAGAGTTCATATGATACGTATAATCCCTTGTGAGGCTCGCATGGGATGATTTCATATAGGTATGTTCTCCAAACTTTATCATGCCACCTTCATATGGTCCATAAAATTAACAACCTTATTAACTGGCTCAAGGTATGTACTGTGATCAGCCAAGCTATAATGCCTGACAACATCCTTATCCAATCTAACTTCAATGAGATGCCAATGGTCATGCGCACAATAGGGACTAATAGAACCTTTCGCCCCGCAACTATATGCTTTTGTATATACAAGCAAAGTAGCTACAAAAAATCTGGCATTTTACCGTAAAGTGAATATTGTGTTGCAAAGAAAAAATAAATATCGGTTGTAAAATATAGATATGAACTGTATATGTTAACGATTTAAATCCCATGTTATGTTTAACTGATAGGGGTTAGAGTTAGGAGCTTACATAGAAAAAAGATGATACGATCCTATAATCATTATTTAAAGCAAAGTTCTTGGGCTTCTCTAACCATGCCTTTAACCTGTCTAGCAATGCCTCCGTAGCCTGTAAGGAAAAAAGAAATAGTTAATTATTGATTCTATCAGAATCTTATTGTTAAAAATATTACATGGTCATCTAGTCTTCCTCCACGTATCAAGTTGAGGAGCTCCAATCTATCCATACAACTTTTATCCATTTTGATGACAATAAATCTCCTGAAAAGAAACACGTGAGAATTAGGAGCTAGTGCCAAACAAACAGATATTGACAATAGTTAACATCTATTGATAAATATTAAAATAATTGACAACAGTTAACATCTATTGACAAACATTAACAGATATTGACAACAGTTAACATCTACTGATAAACCTTAATAACGACCGACAAATATAAACAGATATTGACAATAGTTAACATCTACTAATAACCCTTAACAATTAATGGCAAACATTAACAGATAATGACAATGCATAACATCATTGGACAAAACTTAACATCTACTGGCTAACATTAATAGATGTTGACAAATAGTTAACATTTACTGACACACATAAACAGAAGCAATTAATACATACTGATGGCATTTCTGCTTGCAATAATGGGAAAGCCATTTCTTCTCCTCAGGTGTGAGTTTCGACACTACATCACTTGGTATAGTGTAGTTATGTATGAAAGTGCCTATACTATGTAACAAGCAAATACTAAAACCAGAAACTTCAAGAATGCCCTTGTTTAATACCTTCAAAAGAGCACACGCCTTCTTCGTCATAGATGTGTTTTTCAACACATCCCAAGTGGCTAGTCCATCCTCGTAGTATAGTTTAATTAGCTTTACCTCATCATTGATATCAATGGGTTCCTCACTGTTATTCTCGCCTTTTTGTTTGATCTTTATTTGTTAAGTGAATGTGGTTTGAACTAGCTGCGATCTCTTCATAGCCCTTATGTTTGGTGCCATAGTCCTTTGAACTACATTCTTCTTTGAGACCACCTTCTTTGTTTTGGTCATATACTTTTCCAAAGGAACTTCAATCGTGTTCAAACCCTCTCCTTAAACTATTTTCTCATGCACATTTTCCTCCTCAATCCTGTTCTTATCCTCTTCTTTTTCTTCATTCATATTCTCCTTATCTTTTTCTTTAACTTCCTCCATAATGTACATATCCTCCTCTCCCTTATTATTCCCGTCATCATAATTTTGCACAAAAGCATTATCAAAGTCTCTCATATCATCCCCCCGAGCCATATAATCTTCATCAATTTCCTTTTCCTTTGCAATTGCCTTTGCATTCCTATCACACCCCCCTCCTATCACACCCCCTCCCCTGCATGAACTTCCTAACCTTCTCCTCTATAACTTTAGGTTCAATGATATTACTGGTCCCTTTGTAGCTTTCAACTTTTTTATTAAGCCTGTGAATCTCCTTCACACATGTCTCCCAATATAACCGCTTACTGTGTCTACATGCATGAAGTAATTTATGACTTAATTTAGCAGAATTCCTCCAATAACTAAGTTTCTTCTTAATGGGTAATCTTTTTATATTGTCTTTCCTTTCAAAATCATCATCAATATTCAGAGCAACAACTGAAAAGATATAAAAATAACCCATCAGTTATATCTTAACATTTACCGCAACATTAACATATGTTGGCCAATTTTAGCAGTTACACAACTTATAAATAACATGCATCATCTAAGATTAGCATACGAGCAACATTATTAAAATTTGTTGACTAAGTTTAATAGATATACAATAAAACTTAACATCTACTATATAAATTTAACATGCAATCACCAAAGTTATCATCTTTTAGCCAAGTTTAACAGTTATACACTAAAACTTAACATGCAAGTATCATCATTAACATCTATTGGCGAAGTTTAATAGTTGTGCTACAAACATTAACATGTACACTATAAAATTGGTAAGAAAAATGAAAAGCTTACATATCCTACTGAAAATTTCTTCTTTATCTCTCCAACCTTTTCCCTTCTATCCTTCAACTTTTTTCACCAACCTTTTTTTGGAGAAAAATGCTCTTCACTCTTAGTCTTCCTCATGGTGAGTGGTGAAATATCTTTTCTTCTGCGGCAAGAGATATCATGCTTCCTCAAAGTGGGCTTTTTAAGTGGGTATTTTTCAACACATAGACCAACTTCAACAATAGGTTTCTCTGCTAATGCTATGCTAGCTTTCCCTACCCTTGAAGCTATCGTCTCCTTTCTCATGGATCCAGCCTCCTCAGCTCTCAATACCCAATTCATCAAAGGAGGCTTCCATCTAATGCTAAAAGCATATTTTTTTATGCCAATCATTTCATAGTATCATAGCTACGAAAGTAAAATCATAATTAATAATCACAAATTAGAAATAATATGAACGAATTAAACATACATGTATATAGTAACGTTAATAGGAAACAAACAAAATTCACATGAACTTACTACATTTAACAACAAACAATAAATTTTACAACTTATAGGAATAAGTGACATGCATCCGTGTACATAACTCCTAGTTTTTTCATCAATCCAAAGCAATTAGAATGCCTCTCTTCATTTCGAATAAATAAATTTGCCTCATGCAATACTCTTCATTCTTTCAATGCTATCAATATACTTAAACAAAAGTCTCAGAATACCTTGCACACTACTAGGGCACCATATCATTGAGCATTGATATAAGATTTGTAGCAAACAAAGTCCTCAACATCCTTCTTCTTTTTAAGTCCACAATATTTTCTAGTAACTCTTCAATATATCTTCGCATGCTCTGTGTTGTTTCATTCTTTTCCCCATTTTTAGGTTTCTTTTTTTTTCTTTTCATTTTTAAGTTTTTTTCTTTCTTCAAAGCACTCCCTCCATATTTGACTTTTCGGGTCCCTATTTGGATAAATTACTTCTCCATCAATTGAGAAACTGGTATGCTCATGAACCCAATCCAAGTCAAAATTTACAATCCTTTTTTCCCTTAGTTTTGGCATCAGGAAGAGAAAATATTTCATCACTAACATCATAATGGCTCAACACAAGTTTAATTGGTCGATCAATAGCTGCGGGGAGAAATATCACAATAATGCTCAAACGTGCAGCCCTTGTAGGCATCCCTGTGGCACTTTTGCATCCTTGATTCTAGATGTTTCATGAAATCATAGTAGACTTTAAAACTTACAGTCAACCTAATTTCAACAGTATCTACAATCTTTTTTTGCAATAAAATAACAAACAAATCTTAATCTTAACAATCATTCAATAAAATTCTTATGTATTACTAAAATTAGCAACCTACTGAAACTAACAAGCAATAGGTAAATTTAATAGTTATGGTATAAACTTAACATCCATTGGCTCGATTTAACAACCAATGTATACAATTAACAGCTATTGTATAAACTTAGCAAACAATGGAGTAGAATTATTAAGAAATATATAAAATTAATAGTTATGATATAAACATAACAACCATTGACTAGATTTAACAACCAATATATACAATTAACATTTATGGTGTAAACTTAACATCCATTGGTTGGATTAAACAACCAATGATTAAACTTAAGAGTTATGTCTAAACTTAACAACCATTGTATAGTATTAACAACCAATGATTAAACTTAACAGCTATGCTCTAAACTTTAAAATGTACTAAATAGATCTATTAACAAATGATAAAACTCAAAAATCAATGACTTTACTTAACAACCAATCAATACAATTAACATGTATCAGATAACCTTAATAGTTCACAAACTTAACAAACAACTATTTCATGTAACATCCAATTGCTAAAATTCACAAATAATACTACATACTTCACAGATCATCGCATTTTATTACACATTTATACCATCATTATCAATTTTAATTTGAATAAAATATTTGCTAATAAATATTTTTATTTTAATTTATAGGGTAATGAAGATTTAATGAATAAGAGCCCAAAAGAACTCAATTCCCTCAATTTTCTACCTTTCATTGAAGCTCTTATTGAAGCCGAAGATCAAGCCAAGCAGCCCATAGAAGTCCAAAAAATCTAAGAATTTCAGCCAAATTTAGAATCGAAGAAGTATTTATATGAGTATCGATACTGGTATCGATACTAGTATCGATATTAGTATCGATACCTATATCGATATAAGTATCTATTAGAATGTTGTTCATACAATATCTATTTTTTGAATAATAACAAACTCTCATTTACTATTGATATATTTTATGAGATGATGTATTTCAGGTATAAACAGGTACGAGCTAGATGTGATTCGAAACGATGCAAAAATCAACATGAATGTTGATTTCAGCCTTCAAATATTTGATGGTCAAGAGTCAACCATCGATGGTCATCATCTCATTGATGGTTATAGGAGCCAATCGAAGAAAAATAGAAACATGAATTGACACCATCGATGGTCTATAGTGACCTATCGATGCTTATAAGGAACCATCAATAGTTACAGGAGATAATCGAAGAAATCCAGAAATCAGAATCAGTACTATCGATAGCTACAGTTAAACCATCGATGATTACCAAGGGACCATTGATGGTCATAATCCACCATCGATGGTTATGTCAAATTTTGGCAGTTTTTAAGATTTAATCTCAACCGTTCGTCGACCCGTTTGATCTCCTATTTGCACTCAAATTTGTGTATCTTTTCCTGTCCTATCAAGGTCTATTTAAGGCAAGCTTTGGCAACAAGTAATGTACATGATTGTATCGGATTATGTTAGATTCTAATTGTAATCAGTCATGATGACATGTAGTGCATATATAACAAGTTGAATAGAAGAAGGCTCTGCAAAAAACAGAAACAGAGGCCTTTTCTTATCTCCTATCTTTCTTCTTCTCACATCTCTTCTATCTCTCTCAAAATAGTAGTCTTATAGTATAATTTCTTTGTGGTATCAGAGCCGTTTGGCTAAGGCCAGTTTCTCCTACAAGCCTCGGCGTTTTCTTCTTTTCCTTCAATCATGGTGACTACCACATCTTCCTCATCTTCAACAACCGTGCCATCATCTTTATCAATAACTGATCGATCTTCTTTAATGTTCGCACCATCATCGACCTCTCAACCCAGTGCCAATATCATGTCGCTTTTGCATATAAAGCTCAACCGAGATAACTATCTCGGATGGAAGATGCAATTTGAGGCTGTCCTCAAGTCTCAAGGATTCATGGGAATCATCAATGGCACCAAGAAGTGCCCTCCAGCAACCATTACAGATGAAAAGATTCTAGCTTTCACTATCAACAATCAGGCATATGATATGTCGATAAGGAAGGATCAACTGATCCTTAGTTGGATGGTGGTATCCCTCACCGGTTCACTCATCCCCCTTGTGGTCGGTCGTGAGACTTCACGGGCTATTTGGGAAACTCTTGCTAAGGCCTTTGCCTCGCACTCCAAAGCTCATATTCTACAATAAAGACTCAACTTCAAAATACGAAGCGAGAATCGGCATCCACAACTGAATGTATCCAAAATATCAAGACAATTGCAGATAACCTCGCAGTTATTGGTCATCAAATTTTTGATTCTGATCTCGTCATGCAAGTCCTTGCTGGTCTAGGTTCATCATATGATTCCTTCATGCCATCTATCACCACACGTCTTGATGAAATTTCCCCTCGAAGATCTTCACGGGATACTACTGGCCCATGAAAGCCTCCTTCAACATAAAGAGAAAACTATCGAAGAAAGTCCTTTTCCATCTACTCACATATCCTCAACGAGACATGGAAGTGTGTTTGGATGTGACATTCATAACGGTTGACGTGGACGTGGTGGTCGCGGTCGAGGTCAGGGTCGTGGACCTCCTCGTGGCCAAATATGCATGGAGATAAGGCACTTTGGGAACCGATGTCCGTAGCGGTTCAATCAAACATTCTTAGGAGGACCAAGAGTTTATTAGCAACCTGCACCAATGCCTCCACCAACTCGTCGACAGAATTCTTTTCAAGAACACATGGCGTCCAGTACCAATACTCTATTGGCTTTCTATGCAGCACAACATGAGCAACTGACAACAACATTCTCAACTCCTGGTGGTACTCCAGCATTAGCATCCTCCGCATGGTATCCTAATTCTGGCGCCACTCATCACATCACGCCTGACTACACTCAACTCCTTGGAGCGACACCTTACATCGGTACGGACAC
This sequence comes from Asparagus setaceus, assembly GCA_012295165.1. Taxonomy (NCBI): domain Eukaryota; kingdom Viridiplantae; phylum Streptophyta; class Magnoliopsida; order Asparagales; family Asparagaceae; genus Asparagus; species Asparagus setaceus. Next base: position 78,278,189 of record CM022701.1, read on the forward strand.
AGTGCAAGTAGGCAATGGTACAGGTTTGCAAATTCATAATCATGGACACACAATTCTTTCTTCCCCCCACACGTTCTTCTACTCTATCTAATGTCCTCCATGTACCCTCGATTACAAAGAATCTATTATCCGTTCATCAATTTACAAAAGATAATAATGTTTTTTTTAAATTTCACCCTTTTGATTGTTTTAAAAAGGATCGGGAGTCAGGAACAGTTCTTCTTCAAGGACATCTTAAGAACGGACTTTATTGCTTACCTCCTCCTAATTTTGTCTCATCATGTGCTATTCTCATTGGTGAACGCACATCCATTCCCTCTTGGCATGCTCGCCTTGGTCATCCCTCCTTGAAGACCGTGGCTCAGATTTTGTCTACTTTTGGTTTACCCACTTTAGGAAGTCGTAGTTTCTCAATTTGTTCTGCTTGTATGAAGGCAAAGAGTCACAAACTTTCATTTAAATTGTCAACTTCTATTTTATCTGCACCTTTAGATTTAAATTTTTTTTAGATATTTGGGGTTCTGCACCGATTGTCCCTCACTCTGGATTTCGTTACTATGTTACATTTGTTGACGATTTTAGTAAGTTTACTTGGTTATTTCTTATGCGCAATGAATCTGATCTTTTTGATATTTTTTGTCGCAAAAACATGTCGAACGTTATTTTGGAAGAAAAATTCACATGTTCCATTTCGATTGGGGTGGTGAATATCAGTCTCTTCATCGTCATCTTGATTCTGAGGGAATTCTCCATCGTGTCTTCTGTCTGCACACTCTGGAACAAAATGGGGCTGCGGAACGGAAACATTGTCATATTATTGAAATAGCCCTTGCGCTTCTTGCTTATGCATTTTGTACCTTCATGCTACTGGGATGAGGCAGTTTACGCTGCCGTGTTCCTGATAAATCGACTCCCAACACCACTACTGAAAAATGATAATCCCCTCCACAAAATGTTTAATCTCACCCCTGATTACAATTTTCTACGCATTTTTGGATGTGCATGCTATCCTTGGTTACGTCCCTATTCTCACCACAAACTTGATTATCATTCTGACCGTTGTGTGTTCATGCGCTACAGTATAAACCACCATGTTTATCGCTGCCTTCATGTGTCCTCTGGACGTATGTATGTCCCTCGACATGTTATTTTTTATGAGGATTGCTTTCCTTTTGCTACTACATGACATGTGCTCACAGCTGCATCAACTCCAGCGCACCTCGACCGGGTGCCGAGATTCTTGGTTCTAAACCTTGCTCCCCCCTACCTTAAATGCCCCGCCATGCCCCTAGAAACCAACTCATTGAATTCCCAAACTCCCTCTACAGCAACCTCTTCCTCCCCTAGTTGGTCCTCGCCATTGTCTTCTCCAGCCACCCCTAGCACTGAGAACTCTCCAACAACCCCGACTACACCTCAAGCATCAGCTAACATACTTCCTACAACAGCCTTGGAAGAAGCATCTCCCAGCTCATCACCTGTTCTCCGCTTTCGGTTATTATCATATATATATATATATATATATATATATATATATATATATATATATATATATATATATATATATATATATATGAGTTTCGTGGGGCCATGACCACTAGCACGAGAAGTTGTCTCGTGGGCGCTTGTGGGCCACCCCCACGCGTCTCGTGCTCACGCATTTTCTTAACGCGTTTGTACGCATTTTTTCATCCGTTTTTTAGTCCCACATCGAATTGTTTAAGGCCTAAGATGAGAGAGAGGGTTCTATAAATATAGACCTGTTCCTTTTGTTTTAAATGTGCTAGAGAGGGTAATTTTGAGCATCCTTTTGAGGGAGATATTTGCGAGGGTTTAGAGAGCTTTGTTCTAGGATTTTGGTATGAGATTTATACCCTATTTATATTCTCTTTCTCTCAAATAGTAGATCTCCCCCCCTCCTTGCCCCGTGGATGTAGACAACTTGCCGAACCACGTAAAATTCATGTGTCTCGCTATCGCTGTTGATTTGGTTTGTAATAGCTATTTGTGTGATTTGTAATAGCTTTTAGGTTTCCTCGATAGGTCAGTCCTAGAACTGATGAGAGGAAGAGTAAATATCCTACCTTGTTGAGATATTTACTTCAGATTCTTATTTCCTTAGAGAGACGGAAATTCTTATTGCGATCTAGCTCTCTTGTTGTGGCCATTGTTCGGCAGAGGTGCTGCCGAAATTTTTCTCTGCGCACAACAAGTGGTATCAGCGGCCAGATTTCAGATCTAGGGTTTTGAAGTTTGGTGGAGGAAGATTCTTGTGTGAAGCTTAGTTCTTAGAGTTCTCGGCTTCGGTGGAGATAGCATTAGGAGTTGCCGTTGGAGATTTCGCTTTCCTCATGTGGTTAGGAAATCTATTTGGAATCCGATCTAGGGTTTAGTTAGGTGATTCTTAAATCCTATCAAAGTTATTCTTTCTCTACAATTTGGAGTTAGTTTGCAATGGGAGAAGAAGGTGAAAGCAGCAAGTCAATGGCGAGTCCAATACAAGTTGGTTTTCCGAACACCAAAATTAGTGTGGTGAAGTATGACGGCAAAATCAACTTTGATTTGTGGATGAACGACGTACATGATGCACTTAATGCTCAAAATTTGGAGGAGACCATCATGGTCGAAGAGAGGCCATCTAAATATGATGAGGCGATATGGGATAAGATGAATAGGAACGCGTGTGGGGTGATCAGGTTCTGTTTGGAACAGGAGCTGAAATATGATGTGATTTGGGTGATGTCTGCAATGAAGATGTGGAAAATTCTCAACAATAAGTATCTCACCAAGAGTGTTGAGAACAGGTTGCACTTGCTACGAAGACTCTTTAGGTTACAGATGTCCAGAGGCACCTCATTAGCGGCTCATGTGAACAACTATACTAAGTTGTTGTCTGACTTGGCAAATGTTGATGAGAAGATAACGAATGAGTACAAGGAAGTTATTTTATTGGGCTCCTTACCGGATGAGGAGTATGACACCTTTGTACTCACTTTATTGAATGGACGTACTTCTATCAGCTATAGTGCAGTTACTAACGCATTGACCAACCATGATTTGAGGAGGAAGGACAAGGAGACTTCCCGTGCGAGTACTTCAGGCGAGGCCTTGTCGACGAGAGGTAGAAGCCCATATCCGAAAGGTGGCAATAGAGAGAGGTCAAAGTCAAGAAGCCGTCACCAATTGTTAAAGAACCAATGTACATTTTGCAAAGAGCAGGGACATTGGAAGAGAGATTGTCCAAAGCTCAAGGAGAAAGAAAATGGCAAGAAAAAGGGCCCGAAGGCCAATGAGGTGAATATTGCTAAAGGCGATGATTTCGACGATTCGTGCTATTCTCTATTAATTACTCCGGAGGTGAATCATGTGGAAGCATCAGATTGGATGGTTGATTCCGGCGCTACTTATCATGTGACCCCTAGGCGAGACTGGTTTGCATCTTTTGAGAAAGTCGACGGGGGTGTTGTTGTCATGGGAAATGATCAACCCTGTGGCATTTGTGGAATAGGTACTGTGCGGATTAGGATGCACGATGGAGTAGTCCGTGAGTTGAAAGAGGTGAGATTTGTTCCTCAGCTGAAGAAAAATCTTATCTCAGTTGAAGCATTGGAGGCGAAGGGATTCAATGTGACTTTCAAAAACGGTGTAGGGAAGGTTACTAAAGGATCTTTGGTGGTGATGAAGGGAGTCCGCAATCAAAATTTATACTATCTGAATGGGAGCACCGAGATTGGCCACGGTGGTTCAGGTTGTTTCAGAGGCGACAGAGCGTGCTTTGACACTATAGGTTAGGGCACACAGTGAAAGGTCACCGCAGCGCTATGCTGTGGGCTATTAAAGGAGCCAAGAGTGGAAAAGTTGAGTTCTGTGAGCATTGTGTTCTTGCAAGCAGACAAAGGTGAAGTTCGGAATAGCCATCCATCAGACGAAGGGTATTCTGGACTACGTGCACACAGACGTTTGGGGTCCCACCAAGACGGCATCACTTGGTGGTAGACATTGGTTCATCACATTTATTGATGACTATTCTAGACAATGTTGGGTGTACACCATGACGAAGAAGAGTGAAGTCCTAGATATATTCGTGGAGTGAAAGAAGAGATTAGAACTGCAGACTGGGAAAAAGATCAAGACGTTGAGATCCGACACCGGTGGTGAGTATACTTTAGACCTTTCAGCAGCTATGTCGAGACGAGGGCATAGAGAGACACTTCACGGTTAGTCATACACCGCAGTAAAATGGGGTGGCAGAGAGGTTGAATCGGTCTTTGCTGGAGAAGATTCGATGTTTATTGGCGCATAGTGATTTGGAGAAGATCTTTTGGGCTAAGGCACTTACATATGCGAGCCACCTCATCAACAGGCTGCTTTCATCTGCGATTGAGGAAAAAACCCCTATGGAGAAGTGGTCAGGAGAGCCAGCACGAGATTATGACCAGCTCAAGGTATTCGGGTGCCCTGCGTTTTATCATGTGAGAACAGATATATTGGAACCGCGAGCTAGGAATGCCATATTTATAGGATTCAAGCGTGGTGTCAAAGGATACAAGCTATGGGATCCAGTTGATAAGAAGATTGTGCTGAGTAGAGACGTCACATTCGATGAGGCTTCTATCTTGAAGCTTCCTAACTCTCATCAGGTGGAGAGTGACCCGACGAAGGAGATATCGCAGGTGGTGGAGATTGATGCAGCTCCACATTGTCCAAATGGTACAATATCCATTAGAGTGCCAACTGAGGTGACGCCAGGCGAGCACGACGGTGACACGGAGGATATGAGTACAGATATGCAGGATCAGGGACCGATGGCTCAGGTTCGGGATTCTAATACGGTTCGGAGACAGAGGAGAAACATACATATGCCAGCACGGTATGCCGACACAGTTGCATATGCACTTCCGGTGGAGAGTATCGATGAGATGATACCTACTATATTCAGAGAAGCCGAGCAGAGTTCGGAGGCTGATTCGTGACAGGTAGCTATGCAGGAAGAGATGGAGTCTCTTCACAAGAACGATACATGGGAGCTTGTTGAGCTTCCAAAGGGACGGAAGGTAATTGGTTGCAAGTGGGTATACACTAAGAAGGAGGGCATTGAAGGCACTCCATTGATGTTCAAAGCTAGGTTGGTTGCGAAGGGCTATGCACAGGAGGAATGTATTGATTATAATGAGGTCTTCTCTCCGGTGGTGAAGCATTCGTCGATTTAGATTTTGCTAGCATTGGTGGCACAGTGTGGATTGGAATTAGATCAGTTGGATGTGAAGACAGCATTTCTTCATGGTGATCTTGATGAATAAATCTATATGACTCAGCCATTGGGATTCCGAGCTGCAAGGAAATAAAAGTTGGTTTGCAGACTAAAGAAATCGCTATATGGTTTGAAGCAGTCTCCTCGACAGTGGTATAAGCGATTCGATGGTTTTATGCTTGGTCATTCATACACTCGGAGCCAGTTTGATCCTTGCGTATATTTTTGCAAGTTGAAAGGAGGTGCGTATATCTATTTGTTATTATATGTCAATGACATATTGGTTGCTTCTATTTCCAGGTCTGCTATAAATGAATTGAAGGCACAGCTTTCAAAAGAGTTCGAGATGAAGGATTTGGGTGAGGCTAAGCGCATTTTAGGGATGGAGATCGACAGAGACAAGAAGAAAGGCAAAATTTGTTTGACACAGATGGCTTATTTGAAGAAGGTTCTACAGCGGTTCCATGTTAGCATGGATAATGGCCGCCAAGGTACCATTAGGAGCCCATTTGAAGCTTTCACCGACCTTTCACCAAGACAGCTTGAAGATCGAGAGTTGATGTCGAAGACTCCATATGCGAAGCGCAGCTTGGAAGCTTGATGTACGCAATGGTATGTACGAGACCAGATTTGTCACAGGCGGTGAGCATGGTTTCGAGATACATGCACGATCCAGGAGTGGGTCATTGGAACGCCGTGAAATGGATTTTGAGGTACATTCGAGGTACGCTCAATATTAGTTTGGTTTATGAGCAGGACACTACAGGTGGCAGTTGTGCGTTGGTTATGTTGATTCTGATTATGCCGGGGATTTGGATAAACGCCGGTCTACGACGGGGTATGTGTTCACTTTGCCCCGTGCGCTGGTGTGTTGGAGATGCACATTGCAGTCTATGGTTGCTTTGTCTACGACGGAGGCAGAGTATATGGCAATTACGGAGGCTGTGAAGGAGGCGATTTGGCTTTGAAGACTTTTGGAGGAACTTGGTATATCGTAACGGTTCGTCACCATTCATTGTGATAGCATGAGTGCTATCTATTTGGCGAAGAACCAGGCTCTTCATGCGAGGACGAAGCACATTGACGTTCGTTATCACTTCGTTCGTGATGTTCTTGAAGATGGTGATGTGCAGATTGTGAAGGTCCACACGAAGGATAATCCGCCAGATATGCTCACAAAGGTGGGTCCGAGCAACAAGTTTGATCATTGCAGAGACTTGTTGCACATTCTTGATTGTTGAGGCCGTTGGAGGCCATTTGGGTGAACTACGCAAGGCTTGATTCCTTGGGCAAGAGGATACGTAGGCAGTCTTTATGATGCAGCCGGTGTTAGTTTTGATGGGGAGGAGATTATTTGAACTCTCGTTTGGGTTCCCGACTTGTTGTTGATTGAGTCCGTTGTTGTGGATTTATTCCACTTCGTCCTGGACGCAACAAGTGGGACATTTAGTTGTTTTGATGTCAGCTCAGTTTTGAGAGAAACTTCACCGAGGTGGAGAATTGTGAGTTTTGTGGGGGCCATAGCCACGAGCACGAGACAACTTCTCGTGCTTGTGTGGGGGCCACAACCACGAGCACGAGAAGTTGTCTCGTGGGCGCTTGTGGGCCACCCCACGCGTCTCGTGCTCACGCGTTTTCTCAACTCGTTTGTACGTGTTTTTTCATCCGTTTTTTAGTCCCACATCGAATTGTTTAAGGCCTAAGATGAGAGAGAGGGTTCTATAAATATAGACCTGTTCCTTTTGTTTTAAATGTGCTAGAGAGGGTAATTTTGAGCATCCTTTTGAGGGAGATATTTGCGAGGGTTTAGAGAGCTTTGTTCTAGGATTTTGGTGTGAGATTTATATCCTATTTGTATTCTCTTTCTCTCAAATAGTAGATCTCCCCCCTCCTTGCCCCGTGGATGTAGGCAACTTGTCGAACCACGTAAAATTCGTGTGTCTCGCTATTGCTGTTGATTTGGTTTGTAATAGCTATTTGTGTGATTTGTAATAGCTTTTAGGTTCCCTCGACAGGTCAGTCCTAGAACTGATGAGAGGAAGAGTAAATATCCCACATTGTTGAGATATTTACTTCAGATTCTTATTTCCTTGGAGAGACGGGAATTCTTATTGCGATCTAGCTCTCTTGTTGTGGCCATTGTTCGGCAGAGGTGCTGTCAAAATTTTTCGCTGTGCACAACACACACACACACACACACACACACACACACACACACACACACACACATATATATATATATATATATATATATATATATATATATATATATATATATATATATATATATATATATATATATGCAACCACAGAGCACATCACAGAGACCACTATACCCCAAGCACTTAGCACAACCCGCTGTTTGCCGGCGGCTCTCATTGTGAGTTTTCCCTATGAGCTCACATGCTTCACACAAGCATCTAAAGATCCGGCTTGGTGCGCTGCAATGGAGTTGAAGTTTGACGCTCTTTTGCGTAATGGCACTTGGTCATTAGTTCCACGTCAGCCACATATGAATGTCATGGGCTGTAAGTGGATCTTCAAGATCAAACAGTTAGCCGATGGTTCGGTTGAGCGGCACAAGGCACGATTTGTGGCTAAGGGATTTCGACAACAACCTGGCATTGATTACTTTGACACCTTTAGTCCAGTGATGAAAATCACCACGGTTCGACTCCTTCTATCCATCACTGTTAGTTCAGGTTGGCTCGTGCGCTAATTGGATGTCTCAAATGCATTTCTCCACGGTCATTTAGAGTAGGTCGTTAATATGGAGCAACCTCCGGGATTTACTCATCCATAGTTTCCTGATCATGTTTGTCATCTACATCGGTCTCTCTATGGTCTATGACTAGGGAAGTAAATCGGTCAAATTTAGAGTCAAACCGGATTTGCTTCCTAATCAAAACAGACTCCTAAAACATTACCTAAAATACTAAAACACTAACAAAAACGCTAATATCTCTCAATCCGGAGGGAATTTCATGAAACGGATGGTGGCAAACCAAACTTTAGTTGGTTTGGTTGACTCCGTCTCGAAAAAAATATGCGATTTACATATATAATTCGTCCAATTCCGACTTACGATTTGAGAGATATGACCTGTTCTTCGTTACAAGCTATTTTCCTCGGTCGAGTCCGCGTTTGGGCTTGTGACGGTCAGTCTCGTTTCTCCATGAATATGTCCGCAACGCATTCTACATCAGTCTCCCCCTGAGCTTATATTCGCATGAAGAGTTATTTCTTCTGGCGGATAATACTCAAACAAATCTGCAGCATTGAAACTAGGAGAAATCGCCAAATTTGCAGGAAGGTCAACGACATAAGCATTGTCACTAATTTTCTTCAGTATTTTGCACGGACCATGCTTTTTATTCTTCAGCTTGTTGTAGGTGACCACTGGAAAACGCTTCTTTCGCAGAAATATCATCACCATGTCTCCCTCCTCAAACACCTTCTTCCTTCTATGTTGATCAGCATCCGCCTTATATTTAGCATTAGACTTCTCTATCTTCTCTTTCACTTCCTGTTAGATAGCACGTATCTTTTCAGCCATATGATCTGCAGCAATACTTTATCCTGGAAGCTTAGGCAGTAGAACTAGATCAAGATAATGGTTCGGAAGCCTTCCATACACAATCACAAAGGGAGCCCTGCCTGTAGTTCGACTCTCCATACAGTTATAAATAAATTCAACATGTGCCAGAGCAAGATCCCACTATTTCGGATGATCGCTAGAGATGGATCTAAGAAGGTTACCAAGAGTACGATTTATCACTTTAGTTTATCCGTCCGTTTGAGGGTGGTAAGCAGTACTGAATTTAAGTGAAGTATTAAATCGCTGCAACAAGGTCCTCCAAAAGTGGGATAAGAACTTAGAATCACGATCATATGTGATGGATTTTGGCACTCCATGAAGGCGAACTACCTCCCGAAAGAAAGGATTGGCAATGTTGCTAGCATCTGCTGTCTTCTTGCAAGGAATAAAGTGTGACATCTTTGAAAACCTATCAACAACAACAAAAATAGAATCCATGCCTCTTTGGATTCGAGGAAGTCCCAACACAAAATCTATCCAGATATCATGCCATGGCGCATCAGGAACAGGTAAGGGTGTATACAATCCCGTATTTTGGGACTGTCCCTTAGCAACTTGACAAACTGGACAACGCCGCACATATTTTTCTGTCCCCTTCTTTAGCTGAGTCCAGTAATATTGCTCTTCAATGGAAGCAATCATCTTATCACGCCCCAAATGTCCTCCTAGCCCGCCAGCATGAAGGTCTCGTATTATCTGCTCTCTTAATGAACTTTGGGGTACGCACAACCGATCTCCATGAAATAAATAACCATTCTGGATATGAAAACCTCTGACTAATTGATTTTGTTGGCAGTCGTTCCAAATCTCCTTAAAGTCTTCATCTTCTGCATACAGCTCCTTCAAGTATTCAAATCCAGTCACTTCTGCCTGCAAAGTCATCAACAAACCAGCTCGACCGAGTGCATCTCAGAACTTTATTCTCACGCCTGCACTTGTGCTTCAAAACAAAGGTGAAACGCTACAGAAACGCTATCCAACGAGCATGCATACGGTTGATGGTAGTCTGACTATTGATGGACTTTAAAGCCTGATGGTCAGTATTAAGCAGAAACTCCCGCGAGATTAAATAGTGCTCCCAATGCTTCAAAGACTGGACTATGGCATACAACTCCAGCTCATATGTGGTCCACTTCTATCGAGCTTCACTGAGTATCTCACTATAGAAAGCAACTGGACGCCCTTCTTGAGATAGAACACCACCAATTCCTATAATGGACGCATCACAATCAACTTCAAACACCTTTTGAAAATCTGGAAGGGCAAGCACTGGTGCTGTGGATAACTTCTCATTGATTAATGCAAAGCTACAAAGCTACGGTCCACATCTTCTCCCCAATTAAACTTGCCTTTTTTCATGCACTCAGTAATAGGTGTCACAATGTTGCTGAAATTTCTAACAAATCTCCTGTAGAAAGTGGCTAGGCCATGAAAATTACGAACTTCGCTGACGGTCTTCGGCGTAGGCCAATCTCGAATAGCACGCATCTTCTCTTCATCAATATGGATGCCCTCTGCACTGACGACAAAGCCTAAGAATAATAGGCTACTGGTCATAAAGTTGCACTTCTTCAGATTGATGTACAACTTGTTCTCCTGCAAAACCGTTAGTACCTCCCTCAAGTGGTCCAGATGCACGGACTCAGTCTGGCTATAAATCAGGATATCATCGAAATAAACTATAGCGAACTTGCCGATAAAAGGTTTTAATCCCTGATTCATCAACCACATGAAAGTGCTAGGAGCATTGGAAATGCCAAAAGGCATGACCAACCATTCATACAGGTCTTCTTTTGTCTTGAAGGCTATCTTCCACTCATCTCCTTCTCTAATTTGAATCTGATGATAACCACTCCTGAGGTCAATTTTGGAGAATATTTTTGATCCAGATAACATATCCAGCATGTCTTCCAGGCGAGGGATAGGAAATCGATACTTCACGGTAATCTTATTGATAGCCCTACTATCCACACACATGCGCCACTCTCCGTTCTTCTTTGGGACAAGTAACGCTGGCACGGCACACGGACTCATGCTAGCTCGAATGAGGCCATTCTGTATGAGTTCGTCCACTTATTTTTGCAAGATCTCTCCTTCCTTCAGGCTCATCCGATGGTGTGGTAGGTTTGGTAAGCATGATCCAGGGATGAAATCGATCTGATGTTGAATGTCTCGAAGCAACGGTAACTCGGAAGGCAACTCTTCAGGCATAACTGCGTCAAATTGTTGCAAAAGGGTTTGGACGTCAGGTGGAATTTTGGTGGAGGCAGAATCCTCTTTTCCTGATACAACAAGAGCATAAATCTCATTAGACTGTTTCACATTTTTTATAAAATCTTCATTGTTAATCAAAAATACCTTCTTTTCAGCAACATCTGTTGTGATTGGCCCCTTCTCAGTAAGAGGCAGGGGCACAACTTGGCGACCATCATTCTTAAAGATATAAATATTATCCTTCCCCCTGTACGTGGCATCAACATCAAACTGCCATGGTCTGCCTAACAGCATATGACAAGCGTCCATCTCAAATACATCGCACATAACCTCATCAAAGTAATTACGACCAATAGAAAAAGACACCTGACACACCTCATCGACCTGTACGTCATTACCCTTACGAATCCAGCCAATCTTGTAGGGAGCGGGATGTTTCTCGGTCTTCAAACCTAATTTCTCCACCATGCGCCGAGAGACAATATTCTCAATACTGTCACTATCAATAATAACATCATAAGTCTTCTGTTTCACGGTGCACCTTGTGCGAAATATATCAATGATAACAACTCGCTAATAATAATCGTCGCACAACACACGAGAGTTGATCCCCATCATCAGCACCCACTCCTTCACGGCCGTAGTCTTCAGCGTCATCTTGGTCTATATCCTCCTCTTCATGATCCACCATATTCACAGCACCTCTTTTAGGGCACTGATTGGATCGATGACCAGGTTGACCACATCGATAGCACTTGATTGGATTGGGTTTAGCATATGGGTTTGGTGGTGTAACCTTCTTTGCTGCTGTTGTCGTCGGTCCTGTACCCTTCTCAGCTGTAGAATCTTGATCAGAAGCAATTGAAGACTGTTTGTTCCCGCCACGATTAAAACTCGTGCGCGATCCATCAGGAGCTGCCCATGATCCTCTAGTATTCCGTCCATGTTGCCGCTCCACCTTTTCGGCTAGGCTAACTGTGTCTGCCAAAGTATATGTCTACTGTAAAGACACACGATCCTGAATCGCGATCCTCAATCCCCCGGTGTAACGAGACATTTGTTGGGACTCGTTCTCGTTTAAATTGTTGTGGGATGACAGCCGATAAAACTCCTGCGTGTACTCATCAATTGTTCTTCCATCTTGTTTGCAATTCTGGTATTGTCCGAACAAGATTTGTTCATAGTCACATGGCAGGAAACGGGCTTTCAGCAACTTCTTCATCTTCTCCCACTTATTGACCTTCGGCTTTCCTTGACGAGATCGATTCATGCATACTAATTCCCACCAAGCAGATGCTCTACCCTTAAGTCGGTAGGCCACCAACTTAACCTTTCATTCATCTGGGATCTCCATATACTCAAAAAACCTCTCTACCTCTGCAACCCAATCAAGAAATTCTTCAATATGAAGTTGCCTGTTAAAAGATGGCAGATCCATCTTCATCTTGAATCCTCCAGCATCATAATTGTCCCGTCGGTGGTGTTCTCTGCGATCATAACCGCGGTGTGGGGCTTCATAGTCATCGCTGTCGCTGTTGAATTCGTCTTGTGGAGTCAAATCACGTCGTTGGCGACCATCAACGCAATTTTGAACTCCTACCGTGTTCAGACGCTCCAGTGCCGACGCAAGTCGATCTATAGTAGTCTTAATCTGATTAACATCGATCTTCAACTCATCAAACTCAGTTCGAGAAAAAGGGGTTTCGTCGCCTGCCATCGGATCGGGAAACAAGGCTTTGATACCAATTAACGCAGCGCGGAAGTGATAACCTCGGAATCCACCAATGGGTGCTCTCTGAATCCACAAAGAACGATCTCCGAATCCACGGAGAACTTCGAATCCATGAAGAAAATATTAAAAAAATAAATTTATTGATAAAAAGATATGCCTCTAGGGCTTACAAGACTCTGTTTAAATAGAAAATAAACAAGACTTCTACTATGACTCGAACTTTACTAAAAATAGAAACAAGACTTTTAATTGACCCGAACTCTACCAAAAATAAAAATAAGAAAACTCTCTGTAAAAGACTCCCTATGATTAGGGAAGTAAATCGGTCAAATTTGGAGTCAAACCGGATTTACTTCCTAATCAAAATAGACTCCTAAAACATTACCTAAAATAGTAAAAAACTAACAAAAACGCTGATATCTCTCAATCCGGAGGGAATTTCGTGAAACGGACGACGGCAAACCGAACTTCGGTGGGTTTGGTTGACTCCGTCTTGAAAAAAATACGCGATTTACATATGTAATTCGTCCAATTCCGACTTACGGTTTGAGAGATATGACATGTTCTTCGTTGCAAGCTATTTTCCTCGGACGGGTCCGCGTTTGGGCTTGTGATGGTCGGTCCCGTTTCTCCATGAATATGTCCGCAACGCGTTCTACATCACTAAGTACATGACTCCTTGAGCTTCATTTTGTCGGTTCCAAGACAGATACATTTCTATTTTTTTGTTGTAAAGGCATGTCAATGATATTTGTCTTAATTTATGTGGATGATATTCTCGTCACTGGTTCCGATCAAGGGGGCGTTTCTAATCTCATTGCTAATCTTAGTCATGAGTTTGCCCTTCGTGATCTCGGTCCCGCTCATTATTTCCTTGGCATGGAGTTGTGCTCACATCCGAAAGGCTACCTATTATCTCAGTCTAAGTACATTATTGATATCCTTCGGCGCTCCAAGATGGTTGGTGCACGTCCCGTATCCACTCCGATGGCAACTACTACAAGTGATGACCCATTAAACTCATCCCCTCTTGCTGATCCATTCTTGTATCATTGTATTATGGGTGCCTAGCAATACATGACAATCACTCGGCCTGACATCTCCTTTGCGGTGAAACGTGCATGTCAACATATGCATGCTCCTACTGTCACGACCCCAATTTTTAAACCTGAAAGGAACATTGGCGCCGGACTAAACCTGTGAAAATATCCTCTAAAAATCTACAAACATCAAAAGACCACCAAAAATAATCTCCTCTTGAATTAAAACCAACAACAAATATTCTCTATAATCTAAAAGTCGATATTAATCCAAATTAACTTGAGATAATGAATATTCCTCAACTTGAAATAAAAGTCAACCTAAAGGGAAAATATTCCATTATTACAAAGCTTCCAATTAAATTAATCAACCACATATACATCTCAACTTACTATTATATGAAAAGACATGATTGTCAACAAAGAAATAAACATACGCTTGTACCAAAGTATCTGCTTGCATCACAAAATACAATCCAACCAACAACTGATATATGAGTAATCATACAAAATGATATAATCCATTCGGAACAAATCCGCATATACTTGATATAATTTTATATGAAAAATACGCAGCGTAAAATGCATAAATTCACCACTTACAACAAACCCGAAAGACAACCAAAATACCACTCACGATGCCTCCTCGGAGCCACTCAAAACCCCTAAAGAATACATATAAAATAATCATCAATACAAGCCTCCTACTGAAAATTTACCCATACTAAGCTATTCAAACAATATATATTATATTAATTACTTAGCACACCAAGCTGCTCCCTTTACTATTCTCGGTCAATAAACAAAGATCCATCAGGTCTAAGCAATTCAAAAAATTTAATAATTCATACCCTATCACATATGGACAACCATGATTACAAATTAATTTTTATAAAAATTTCAAAGAAGAGATGAATAAATGTTGCATTAGGCTAATAAACACATCTATGACCATGAGAACAAGGACTAATATATGATGTCATGCCTGACCAGCAATTAGATGAAGATCCAAATAAACTAGCATAAAGTTGGGCGTAATGCATTAAAGCCATCCATACTCTAGTCCATCTAAAAGAAAAGTCTAGAGATGGAGATATACGTCTAACTAGAGATAGGATAGGATTTATACCTTGAGTACAAAATCACCGATCCGAATAATGCTTCTATGCCTCTGAAATTATTCTTTTTCTTTTTCTTTCCCATAAGCCGTCGCTTCTTTTGATCAATCTGTGCACAAGGTTTAGAGCTAGGGTTTAGAAAATATTTCTCCTTTATATATATTCTAATATTTCATTAAACCCCCTGCCCAAAATATATATTCATATATTACCATAATTGTCAGTTTACTTGCATAAAATGCCTTTGGTAATCAAGGATTTATAAATTAATACAAGCAAACAAATATTTGAGTAATTATTAATGTAATTTGGTAATCTAGTATGCTTTTACCTCATGAAAATTAGGGTTATTACACCTACAGAACTTCATTGACTGCTTGTTAAATGCATCGTGTGCTATCTTCAAGGAACAATCATTCATGGTCTTCTTCTCTGTTGTGACTCACCGCGGCAACTTCAGGCCTTCAGCAATGCTGACTGGGCCGGGAACAACCATGATCATCGGTCCACCAATGGCTATGCAATCTTTCTAGGGCGTAATCTTATTTCATGGAGCTCCAAGAAGCAAGCCACAGTGGCACGTTCAAGTACTGAGGCAGAGTATAAGGCGGTTGCCAATGCTGCCGCAGAGCTTATCTGGCTTCAGGCCCTGCTACAAGAGATTAGTCTTCCATCTTCAACACCTGTGTTATGATGTGATAACATTGGCACTACGTATCTCGCTGCCAATCCAGTCTTCCATGCTCACTCACGCAAAACACATTGAAATCGATTTTCACTTTGTTTGTGAGCGTGTGGCGGCCAAGCATTTAATTATTTCGTACATTTCTACTCATGATCAGTGTGTCGATGTGCTTACCAAACCTCTATCCTGCTAGTGCTTCACCATGTTACGTTTCAAGCTCAATATTGTCGAATCGTCGTTGATCTTGAGGGGGCGTATTTGAGATAGACCTGATACAGATTCAAACAAATCCGTTACACATGGAAAGATGACAACAAAATCAATTACACATGATGCAGATTCAAAGAAATCTGTTAAATAAGGAAATACAACAACAACAAAATCAATTAACCAAAATGATCATGGTTAAATATAGCAAGCTTTGGCAACAAGTAATGTATATGATTGTATGGGATTATGTTAGATTCTAATTGTAATCAGTCATGATACCGGGAAAGTATCCCATGGGGACGGGTGCATTGCACGCCTCCCCTTTGAACCATTGGATCTCCTTGGGATCTGAAATTTTTCATATCCCAAGGGAATCCAATGGTTCATAATGGGTCGTCCCTATAGGGACGGCCCATGTGATACTTTCTCTATGATACCATGTAGTGCATGTATAACAAGTTGAATAGAAGAAGGCTCTGCACAAAACAGAAACAGAGGCCTTTTCTTATCTCCTCTCTTTCTTCTTCTCTCATCTCTTTTATCTCTCTCAAACTAGTAGTCTTATAGTATAATTGTTTTTATAAATCTTCCATTAAATTAATCCTCCAATTCATTGAAGTTGCTATTTAGCCTCCCATTCATATAAGTTAGTCTATTAGCTTTTTTTGGCCAATTTCTTAACTCTGGTTGGGTTAGCAATTGATCCAACATAAAAGATTCCTGTTGCCTTCCCCGCCCCATCCCCCCTCCCTCTCTCCCTTTATGGAAAATGGCATAGGAATAAGATTATGACCATTGGGGGGAGGAAGAGCGTTTGGGTTTGGGATGGATGTAAATTTAAAGAAAAGGGTATAACTGGAATTTTGAGTAAAAAAGTTAAGTTTAATGGAATATTCCCCCAATCCCCGTGATAGTTTAGACTAATTTATAGTAACTTATATAAATTGGGTGACTAAATAGCAATTTCAATGATTTGCGAAACAAATTTAAAATATGAAAGATTTAAGGGCCCAATACCTAAAAATCCATGTCAAAAGCCCTTACCCTGGTGGAACTTAATAGCAAAAAGATACATAAAAAGTTACGCCCTTATATTTTTATTTGTTTTTCCACCAAACTCATTTGTAGTCAGTCATTCAATTATGCACTTTTGCCAACAGGTCAACCAAGAAAAAGGATATGCACCCCAACTATTTCAGTTTTACATTTAAATACTACTTTTTAAAGGTCTAGAGATGTTGTGGTTAAAAATGTAAACAAAGACACTTATCATCTCTAAACTTTTCAGATCCACATGTTAACAACATACAATAATATTTCAAATGTGCTTTACATCAAACTCTAACCCTTGCCAGCATCAGTCCAAGCATACATTTTCTCTTACTTTAGTAATTAAGATGGCATGTTTCAAAGTAATGATCATTCAAGATATCTAGAAAAAGAAATTTGCAAATGCATGCACATAGAGAAGAGGAGGTAGTATGAGAGACGCAAGGAAGGCTTGTCCAAAAGGTTGCTAATCTACTTAAAATGGTGGCATGTATTCAAGAATCCTATAGAACCAAACCAACTGCAATACTTGCAAAATATAGATTTTGGAAGGGACTGAAGGTGTGGGCCAACATGGAAAGATTTTTTTTAAAGAATATTCTTCATTTACTCTACAAAATGACAGAAAATGTTAAAAAAGAAAATGTAAAAACAGAGAACTATGATTCTCCATTTTACAGCAAAATTGCTCGGAGTGTGCAATCTTTGCTGTAAGCTTTTAACTCTTGGGCGCTACTATATCCATTGACAACTTTAAAATACGTTTAAGATCAGGTTATTTATTTCCACCTCTCCATCATTTGTGTTTTATTTGCATGTAATGTCAACTTTTCCTGGCCCTTAGCATTAGGGCCCTTTTTCTATCAAAGAAGTCCACAAGTAATTGCAACCTTAAAGAAAATAGTCAGCTAATAGTAGGTTTCCAGGAAGTCTGGTTCTTAGGATGCTGTTTGAACTTCAACTTAAGCTGTGGGCTCGAAATATCCATTAATTCAAGTCACCAACTACTATGCTGGATGATACATGCGAGCGAGGGTTTTATTTTATAGTTTGGTATGGACCTTTACAACAAGGTAATTTTACATCAACATTATGTTTTCTTTCAGATTTTATGTCACATCTAAACTTGATTTTTGATGAGCTAATGATAATCCGCATATATAGAAACAATAAAGCTTCTAGACAGCTCTCGTGGTTTGCACATGAATACTTTTATCCATTAAACATTTTTCGATGAAAAATTAATAGTTATCTGCTTTTTAACTGCTCAATCATGGTCTTGAGGACCTGAGGCTTACTTATATTCCACCGTCCTTCATCAAGTACAACGCTATCACTTCTAACTAGTGCACTTTGTGATGCAGGACATGGGAGAACACGAATGCAAAGACGGCAATCAATCACACGGACGGATATCCCTAAAATAAGCTACGTGCGTGCGCTAGATGCAAATGCAAACTAACTAGAAAATAACTAAAGATGTAGTGCAACTCTAAAATAACAATGGTAATTAATCATGCAAGGAATCACAGAAAATATCAATACTCAATATAATTATAACTTCCTTATAACTCTCAAGAGATTGCAAGATTAACAATAGGAAATTGATGTCTTGTTTAGAGTTCACCTCAGTGGTGTAAGGAATTAACCCCCAAATCGTCAAGATCCGAATCAGGATTGAGTTGAAAGGCTCTGTTGCAAACTTGGTGAACTAATCCATGAAATTGAAGAACCAACTAGCCCTCATCTACTTGGATCTGAATTTACCACACACTTTGTTGGAGACTACTGTTCACGTGAACAGTGATTGGAGCATAGCGCGAATAGTGATCGGAGCTACTGTTCACGTGAACAGTAACAACGAGGCTAGATCTGAGTTGGGGTAGGATTTTGTTTGAGTGGAGGGTTGGAAGTGAGTTGAGGGTATAATGAAAGGCTGTGATTTGATCAGGACAATTAAAATAAAATGGGCTTCACACCCGGGCTTCACACCCTCATAGCAATTCACATGCCAATTTGAAAACTCAGAATTATCATATCAAAAATAGTCTGCCTTCTACTGATGCCTTACATCATTATTTATAACCATAACAAAATCAAATCAAATCCCTAAATCACGTTCAATCTTAGCAAAAGTAGAAACTAATATAAAATCCTATCAATTAAAATTTCTGAGATCATGACGAATATATCCAGAATCAATCAATATCCTCCAAATCCAAATGTTTCTTTCTCCTGGAATATACTCTCCATGGATTCCCATCACTTTGTGGTCTGGGTTGCACATGTGTGAGAAATCTCAACCAATTCTTCCAAGTTTTATCATCAATGGAAGCTACTTCTTACTTGTACTCATTTCTTATCCAAATATTTGAGGCTTTTTTCTAGTCATCATTCTTATTTTAGATAACTTTATCTTATACATAACATGTCAGGAAGTTCTTAAGAAGTATTTGTCCCACTTTAACCACCCCAGTTTTAAATTTATACACATCATTTCCATACTCACCATCATGATGAAGTATTAATCCCAAATATTGCAAGTAGCCCTGCTCAAATATTTCTTTGCATTAACAGTTAACTATACTTCATTTCCTCTATATATAAAAAGCCCTAGAGGCGTTACTGTTTATCTTTTACTGTTCATTTTCATCTGAGATCACTGTTCACCATTCACTATTCACCACTTTTCACTTTTCACAAAAGACTTTTAACTTAACACATTTATGAAAAATACCTTTAACATTTTAAAATTACAACCAACATCAAATTCAAGGAGATTTCATATCTAAAATAAATTCAAGGAGATATAAACACCCCCAAAAAATTTAAGCCCGAGAGGCGTTACTGTTTACCTTTTACTGTTCATTTTCGTCTGAGATCACTGTTGACCTTTTACTGTTCACCACTTTTCACAAAAGACCTTTAACTTAACACATTTAAGGAAAACACCTTTAACTTTTTAAAATTACAACCAACATCAAATTCAAGGAGATTTCATATCTAAAATAAATTCAAGGAGATATAAACAACCCCAAAAATTTATAATTTACAAAAATATCCCCTAAAAAGTTTTAACTTTGCAAAAAACACCCAAAACTTTCAAAATTTAACAAAAACAAGCTAAAAAATTTAATACTTATAGAAAAAGCTTGAAAATTTCAACCCTACACTAAAAATCTATAAATTGCAAGCAGCCCCCTAAAATTTTAGATTCTGCAATAAACACCCAAAACTTTCAAATTTACAACAAACGCCTCAAAATTTTAAAATTTACCCCAACACCTTGAAAAACTAAGTTTAAAAATAAACTTAAGATTTCAGATCTGAAACATTACAATGAAATTTCAGAAGATACAAACAACCCCAAAAGATTTAGAATTTACGAAAACACCCAAAACTATAAATACTTGTAAAAACACCAAAAAATTATAAATTTATAAAAAATAAGAGTTTTAAAGAGAAACCAATAAACTGAAAATCAAAATCCCCTAAAAAGTTTTAACTTTGCAAAAACACCCAAAACTTTCAAAATTTAACAAAACAAGCTAAAAATTTAATACTTATAGAAAAAGCTTGAAAATTTTCAAACCTACACTGAAAATCTATAAATTGCAAGTAGCCCCTAAAATTTTAGATTCTACAAAAACACCCAAAGTTTTTAAATTTGCAACAAACACCCTTAAAAATTCAAAATTTATAAAAATATATGTGAATATTTACAAATAGCCCCCTAAAAATCAATAGTTACCACAACTATTGTACTTTTTTGCGTAACTTTACTTAGACAACTTTGCCCCTGAGTTTCCACTCACATATGAAGCAAACACATGTAACGCACATGCCTACTTACTATATATATATCTCTATATCTCTATCTTTATCTCACTGTTCATCAGTTTTCACAAAACACCTTTAAATTAACACATTTATAGAAAACACATTTAATTCATTAAAATTACAACCAACATCAAATTCAAGGAGATTTCATATCTAAAATAAATTCAAGGAGATATAAACAACCCCAAAAGATTTAGAATTCTGAGAAAACACCCAAAACTTTTAAATTTGCAACAAACACCCTCAAAATTTTAAAACTTCTGAGAAAAAGCTTGAAAATTTTCAAACCTACACTAAAAATTTATAAATTACAAGCAGCCCCTAAAATTTTAGATTCTACAAAAACACCCAAAACTTTTAAAATTTAAGAAAAATAAGCTCAAAATTTTAAACTTATAGAAAAAGCTTGAAAATTTTAAACTTACACCGAAAATCTATAAATTGCAAGTAGCCCCTAAAATTTTAGATTCTACAAAAACACCCAAAGTTTTAAATTTGCAACAAACACCCTTAAAAATTCAAAATTTATAAAAATATATGTGAATATTTACAAATAGCCCCTAAAAATCAATAGTTACCACAACTATTGTACTTTTTATGTAACTTTACTTAGACAACTTTGCCCCCGAAGTTTCCACTCACATATGAAGCAAACACATGTAACGACATGCCTACTTACTATATATATATCTCTATATCTCTATCTTTATCTCCTTTGTTCATCGGTTTCACAAAACACCTTTAAATTAACACATTTATAGAAAACACATTTAATTCATTAAAATTACAACCAACATCAAATTCAAGGAGATTTCATATCTAAAATAAATTCAAGGAGATATAAACAACCCTAAAAATTTATAATTTACAAAAACACCCCTAAAAAGTTTTAACTTTGCAAAAACACCCAAAACTTTTAAAATTTAAGAAAAATAAGCTCAAATTTTTAATACTTACAAAAAGCTTAAAATTTTCAAACCTACACTGAAAATCTATAAATTGCAAGCACCCCCTAAAACGTTAGATTCTCAGAAAAACACCCAAAACTTTTCAAATTTGCATCAAACATCCTCAAAAATTCAAAATTTACCCCAACACCCTAAAACTAAGTTTAAAAATAAACTGAAGATTTCAAATCTCAAACATTACAATGAAATTCAAGAACAAACAACCCCAACAGATTTAGAATTTACAGAAAACACCCTAAAACTATAAATACTTGTAAAAACACCATAAAAATTATAAATTTATAAAAAATAAGAGTTTCAAATCGAAACCAATAAACTAAAACCAACATCCCAATAAAAGTTTTAACTTTGAAAAACACTACAAAACTTTTCAAATTTAGTAAAACAAGCTCAAAATTTAAAACTTACGTAAAATGCTTGAAAATTTCAAACCTACATGAAAATCTATAAGTTACAAGTATCAAACCTACACTAAAAATTTATAAATTACAAGCAGCCCCTAAAATTTTATATTCTGCAAAAACACCCAAAACTTTTAAATTTGCAACAAACACCCTCAAAACTTAAAATTTATCCCAACACCCTCAAAACTAAGTTTAAAAGTAGACCTAAGATTTCATATCCAAACATTACAATGAAATTCAAGAAGATGCAAACAACCCCAAAAGATTTAGAATTTATAGAAAGCATCCTAAAACTATAAATACTTGTAAAAACATAAAATTATAAATTTACAAAAACAGCTTTAAACTAAACCAATAAAAGTTTTAACTTCAAAACACACCACAAAACTTTTCAAATTTAGCAAAAATAAGCTCAAATTTTAAACTTATAGAAAAATCATTAAAATTTTCAAACCTACACTGAAAATCTATAAATTGCTAGAGGCCCCTAAAATATAAAGCTTGAAAATTTCAAACCTACACCGATAATCTATAAATTCCAAGTAACCCCTAAAATTTTAAATTTGTAATAAACACCCTAAAAATTCAAAAGTACATTCAAAATCTTAGAAATACAAATAGCCCACTAAAAATCAGTAGAAACCTTCAAATTTGCAATAAACACCCTCAAAAATTCAAAATTAATAAGAAAATATCAATATTGACAAATAGTCCCCTAAAATCAATAGTTACCACAACTCCTGTGCTTTTTTTTGCGTAACTTTACTTGGACAACTTTGCCCCTGAGTTTCCACTCACATATGAAGCAAACACATGCAATGCACGTGCCTACTCACTATATATATCTCTATCTCTATATATCGATTATAGAAAACACCTTTACCTTTTAAAATTACAACCAACACCCTCAACCAAAATATTTAGATTTTATAAAAACATCCCCAAAATAAGCTCAATAATTTTATACTTACAGAAAAAGCTTGAAAATTTCAAACCTACACTGAAAATCTATAAATTACAAGCACCCCTAAAATTTAGAATCAGAAAACACCAAACTTTTAAATTTGCAACAAACACCCTCAAAATTTTAAAATTTACTCCAACACCCTAAAAACTAAGTTTAAAAAATAAATTGAAGATTTCATATCCAAACATTACAATGAAATTAAAGGAGGAACAAACAACCCCAAAAGATTTAGAATTTATAGAAAACACCATAAAACTATAAATACTTTAAAAAACCATAAAAATTATAAATTTCTAAAAAATTAGAGTTTCAAACTGAAACCAATAAAAGTTTTAACTTTGAAAAGCACACCACAAAACTTTTCAAATTTAGCAAAAATAAGCTCAAAATTTAAAACTTACGAAAAAGCTTGAAAATTTCAAACCTAAAATAAAAATCTATAAATTGCTAGAGGCCCCTAAAATATAAAGCTTGAAAATTTCAAACCTACAATGAAAATATATAAATTGCAAGAAGCCCCTAAAATTTTAGATTTTGTAAAAAAAACACCCGAAACTTTCACATTTGTAATAAACACCCTCAAAAATTTAAAAGTTATGAAAAATATGTGAATATTTCAAATCTACAAATAGTAAATTCAAAATCTTAGAATTACAAATAGCCCTCTAAAAATCAGTAGTTATAATAAAAAGCACGTGCAACGCACGTGCCTACGTACTAGTCTTCATATATTTGCCAAGGTACATTCCACTTGTTCCATTTTCTTCTCAATAATTCTAAACCTGTCAAACATAGATACCAATGTGTGACATATAGGATATCAGATACCAATAAAAACTATTGTTTAAAAGCTGGATAGATGTTTTTTTTTCTTTTCCTATTCTACCCTCCATTATATTTCCTATTGCCTTTTTCTTCAGAACTTATGAGTTGAAAGGTTGAGGGTACTTCGGAAAGTAGTGTGCCAAATTTCATCAAATACTGTTCACCCTTCTTTTGATCATTTTTCATCAACTTACTACACCAGTTTTGTGTTTCTTTGGCTATGATTTGATGGAGGTATGGCGGTAGCAGCGAGGAGGTATGGCGGCAATATGAGAGGGGGTGAGGGAGGGCTGGGGATGTATTGGATTTGTATTTTTTATTGAGAAATTTATTATATATATATATATATATATATATATATATATATATATATATATATATATATATATATATATATATATATATATGAACTTAAGTTCATAATGAATAGTGGTGCACCAACTTTTCTAACCACTCATCTTGCTTTGGGATCCGTGAAAGATATAAAGCCTACTTTGAGATTTGTGCATCACAAATCTCAAGGCAAGATGAGTGGATAAAAAGTTGGTTCACCACTATTCATTATGAACTTAAGTTTATAGAGCCTTGCTCTCTCTCTCTCTCTATATATATATATATATATATATATATATATATATATATATATATATATATATATATATATATATATATATATCTATGAACTTAAGTTCATAATGAATAGTGGTGCACCAACTTTTCTAACCACTCATCTTGCTTTGGGATCCGTGAAAGATATAAAGCCACTTTGAGATTTGTGCATCACAAATCTCAAGGCAAGATGAGTGGATAAAAAGTTGGTGCACCACTATTCATTATGAACTTAAGTTTATAGAGCCTTGCTCTCTCTCTCTCTCTCTCTCTCTATATATATATATATATATATATATATATATATATATATATATATATATATATAGAAGCTCTATGAACTTAAGTTCATAATGAATAGTGGTGCACCAACTTTTCTAACCACTCATCTTGCTTTGGGATCCGTGAAAGATATGAAGCCCATCTTTGAGATTTGTGTATCTTTTGATTTCACCTATCCCAAGGCAACATCAATGGATATAAAAGTTGGTGGACACTATCTCCTATCAACTTAAGTTTATAGAGCCTTGCTCTCTCTCTCTCTCTCTCTCTATATATATATATATATATATATATATATATATATATATATATATATATATATAGTAAGACTTCTATAAACTTAAGTTGATAGAGAATAGTCATCCACAAACTTTTCCAACCATTGATATTGCCTTGGGATCCGTGAAAGATATGAAGCCCATCTTTGAGATTTGTGTATCTTTTGATTTCACCTATCCCAAGGCAACATCAATGGATATAAAAGTTGGTGGACACTATCTCCTATCAACTTAAGTTTATAGAGCCTTGCTCTCTCTCTCTCTCTCTATATATATATATATATATATATATATATATATATATATATATATATCTCTATATATATATATATATATATATATATATATATATATATATATATATATATATATATATATATAAAAGTGTTAAGGTCGTGCTTTCATGCGGTGGATATTTCTTTTTTTGTGACTAAAGTTAAGTGGGGATAAATTTGAGGAATTAAAATAATTTGGAGGAAAATTTACAATTATCATGACTTGCGTGTAAATTTAAAATGCATACAATTTGGGGTTATGTATAGAAAAAATTCAAAACTAAAATATGGAAAAATTTCAAGAATTCTAAATCAGCTTTGGTGTTTGGAACTAAATCTCCAATATCTTTGAAACTCTGAATAACCCTAAAATCTTTTGACAAAAATCCTCAAAATTAACATCATTAGTTTATGCACGTTAAATAACCAAAATACCCCCAATATATTTTGGAGGAAATTCCAATAAGTTTTATACTTTGTCACTTAATCCCCAATAACTTCTAGCGAAAACTCCTAATAATGATGTTTATAATTTTTAAAATTTTTGAGAGGTCTGTTTGTAATTTTAGATTTTTAAGTGGTTGTTTATAATTTTTAAAATTTAAAGGGGTGTGTATGTAAATTTATATTTTTGGGGGTTGCTTGTAACTTTTAAAATTTTAGATTTTTGGGTTCTTTGTATTTTTTAATTTAAAGGGTCTATTTGTAAATTATTTTTTAGGTGGCTATTTACAATTTCAGATTTATCATTATGTTATTTGTCATTTGTTATTTTAAGGGTTTTCTGTAATTCTCATATTTTTCGTGTGTTTGTTTCAAATTTTCGATTTTTGAGTCATTTGTAATATTTAGAATTTTTCAGGGTGTTTGTAGTTTTTATTTTTTCTAGGAGTTCTTTGTAATTTATAAATTTTTGGGGTCATGTATAATTTTAGAATTTTAGAGTCTTTTTGCAATATTTACATAGTTAGGGTTTTGTTTTTAATTTCATATTTTCAAGGGGCTATATATAATTTTTAAATTTGCAAGGATTCGTTTGTGATATCCTAATTTGTTCGGGAGTTTTCTATAATTTTAGTAATTCAAAGGAAATTTTTGTATCCTTCAAAATTTTCTACGTATTGTTTGTGATTTTAGATTTTTAGGAAGCTATTTGTAATTTTTATATTTTTAATAATTATTTATTATTTTATGGGTTAACATGCAAATACAAATGTTTTGAGGGGTATATAATGGTCTTGAGGGTTAATTTTTCAATAAAAATAATATAAGATAACCCCATTTATGGAGGTTAAGTGCAAAAAAATTAAACATTTTGGGGTTTTCTGTGAGTTTTAAATATTTTGGAGGTTTAGTGCTAAACCAAGAAAGATATGGCGGTTCTTGAATTCACTCTTTAAAAAATTAAGAAGGGCTCTATGACAATTTTTTGAATTTTTAATTATGTTAGAATTAACAAAGATTTAATTATTAGAGTTTTCTAATTTTTATGGGTAAAATTTTCTAATTATGAACATGAATAGTTATAATTTGATAAGAATTCTCGGAAGATGGAATTAGTTCTACACATGTCATTTTCTAATAGGATAGAGGGATATATAATATTTTTTATTAGGGATTTAACATTTGACACGTTTTTGTACACATGACATTTTATAGTGCATCTAGAGATAGTTTATCAATTTCTCTTTACTATATAAAGGGGGATATATATATGGGAATGATGTATATGAGGTGGCGGCTCATTTTGGTAAATGAGCTACCAAGAGATAGAGTGGTGAGGTCCACACTTTTTGATGTGACTAGCAAGGTGGGCCTCACCACATGACTATTTCTTGGTAGCTCATTTAAAGAAAATAGCGTCACCTCATATACATTATTTCCTATATATATATATATATATATATATATATATATATATATATATATATATATATATTAATGGGTATCATTGACATATGAGGGATTTTCCTCATATACACTTAGGTGGCACAATCTCCACCAAGTGTAGGAGAGAGAATAAAGTAGGAGAGAGAATGCCTCTTATTTTATTAAAATCATACTTGGTGGAGATTGTCATGCGTCGGTGTATATGAGAATCCTCATATGTCAATGATACCCATTAATTTCATATATATATATATATATATATATATATATATATATATATATATATATATATATATATATATATATATATATATATATATATATATATTAATGGGTATCATTGACATATGAGGGATTTTCCTCATATACACTTAGGTGGCACAATCTCCACCAAGTGTAGGAGAGAGAATAAAGTAGGAGAGAGAATGCCTCTTATTTTATTAAAATCATACTTGGTGGAGATTGTCATGCGTCGGTGTATATGAGAATCCTCATATGTCAATGATACCCATTAATTTCATATATATATATATATATATATATATATATATATATATATATATATATATATATATATATATATATATATATATATATATATATATATTAATGGGTATCATTGACATATGAGGGATTTTCCTCATATACATTATTTCCTATATATATATATATATATATATATATATATATATATATATATATATATTAATGGGTATCATTGACATATGAGGGATTTTCCTCATATACATTATTTCCTATATATATATATATATATATATATATATATATATATATATATATATATATATATATATATATATATATATATATATATAGAGAACTTAGTTTGACTTGGCAGGTAATTGTCTTTTCTAACCACTCATCTTGCTTTGGGATCCGTGAAAGATATAAAGCCACTTTGAGATTTGTGCATCACAAATCTCAAGGCAAGATGAGTGGATAAAAAGTTGGTGCATCACTATTCATTATGAACTTAAGTTCATAAGGCTTTTTATATATATATATATATATATATATATATATATATATATATATATATATATATATATATAGGAAAATGCTAAAATGAGATGGTGAGCTTAAATTTTATCGTGAGCTAGCCCAATCGACTACTCGAAATGATGATCGAAACTGCATGCAAGTGATTTGCACTCATCATGATCTATATGTAGAAAAATTATATTGTTTTGATATTTTTAACCATTATTTTAGCTACGTGATAAACGGACGGTCATAAACCGTTCGAAAAATTAACAAATCAAAGTAGTTTGATTTATACTCTAAAAGGCTCCAAATTATGTGAAAATTTTATCACACATACTTAATGACGTGTTGAACAAGATGTACGGTGCCGATCATGAATTTGATGAACCGATTAGTCTAGCTCACGATAAGATTTGAGCTCACCATCTCACAATAGCATTACTCTATATATATATATATATATATAGGTTTGATGAGTTTGCCTAAAATCAGCGATGCCGATGACCCGATCCTTGATGGCGGAGGCCGACAAACAGCTTGTTGATCGAGGATAGATGAGTTTGCCTAAAATCAGCGATGCCGATGACCCGATCCTTGATGGCGGAGGCCGACAAACAGCTTGTTGATCGAGGATACAGATGACGACTACAACCTTCTACCAAGTTCCTCCAAGCCGCGGTCCAATCCGTCTTTTCCTCCTGACAATAACAAGGTACTTTCTCTTGATCAGGGTCAAAGAGTCTCCTCAGAATCTAAATCAAATTTGATTTCAGGAAGAGAAACCGTCGGAAAGGCTGAGGATCGAAGAAGAGAGCTTGATTTATTCGAATAGGAACGAGAGCGGGAGCTTCTCTCATATCCCTCTGGAGATCTCCTCTCATCCGAGGTGCTAAATTCTTGCAGAATTTGCGATTTTCGCCCACAATTCTAGAATTTGGTGATGAATTTTCTTTGTTTTGTTTGCAAGCTCTGATCGTGTGCTCTCTTTAATGTTGGTATATGAACTTTTTGGTCTCTGATAAGCGCCTCTATCACCGGCTGTAAGAGGATTAGTTCTTTTTTTTTTTCCGTTAAAATTTAGTTGATATGCCTATATTCATCAAAATTATTTTTGATGTAAGATTTTCAGATTTTAAGGCATTTATTGTAGAATTTGGATTTCTTTTTCTTTTGATTTGAAATTTAAATATCATACATTAAGGAATATGAGCATTCCTAGCATTTAGTCATAAGCTCGTGTAATTAAATCACTTATTTTTATTTTTCAGAAGTACTCATAATTATGAAATATAGTGATTGGTTATATAATTATTGCATTTCTAGCAATCATGAAAAAAGATCTGAGGTAGTTATAACTGTTGGTAGAATGCAGATATTGCCAGAGCTTGGGTCTAGCTTCACCAATGAGGAAGCTATGAGAATGTACTCGGAAGAAGCTCTATATTCAAAGTATTCTTGAGCTCTGTTTTTTGGCAGCATGGTGTCTTTTATTTAATGTAGGACTGTGATGCGATTTTTTTATCTTTTATCATGTCCAAGATTTGTTGATGATCCCATTAGTAACTCTTATCGACCTCATTCTATGTATAGCCTCTTTCCTTGTTTAGAATAAGTTGAAATCTTGCTCCCTTCGTTGCAGAGCATTGGGTGTCAGTAGTGAATAAAAGTTGATTTCGGCTACTTTTTGATCTCGAATCAAATTTTTTGACGGCACATGCATACAAAAGATAAATATGAGTTGAATTTGTAGGTCGGACTCGCACTATATACAATAATTCAAGTGAGGTCAAGATTAATATCTAACATTTTTAGAGATAAATCAAGGTAAAAGGTATTTAGTTAAAGACCTGTGTAGTCATTAGGAGGGGTATTACTTTACCACACATGAACCGTACATAGACCCAGCAGGTTCAGATGGTGTACATGACTTAGTAGGATAAAATTTGAAGTTCAATAAACAAGACTTTCCATGTTTCCATTATACATTCCTATGTGCTATATTTATATCGGATTCATTTTTTAACCATATAAATTGCCCTATTCTGAATTATTATTTTCTAGCAAGAATACTATATTTGTAAATTTTTCCCATAGTAGCGCAGGTTCATGTTATTTATATTTCTTAGGATTTCTATGGTGATTATAGTTCAACTATTTTTTCAATTAATACCCTAATTCTATGCAATTATGACTGCTATTTGCAGATTCTGTAAGTTCCTAGCCTATTAGAGCAAGGATCTACAGTTGCAAAGAAGAATGTATTGAAACAAAAAGAACTGATTCAAGGCCAAGTGTTGGTGAATTTAAATAGCCATAACAACTCGAAAATACAATTAATCTCCTAAGCAGCGAATTTAGTGATGACAACTGGCCAATCATGAGTGACCTGCTTTAAGATTGTTTACATGAGTTTGTAATTTTTTTTTTTTCTTATTTGCATCATTGGTGTATTTATGTTGAGTGTGGCGGATTTGGATTTTCGGGAATCAAAGAAGGAAGTTAGTTTGTATTACATGATTTAAGGTGTGTTCAGTTTGATTCTTGTTTCCATGATTTTAATGATCACTTAAAAAAGTTAGTGGTTCAAAATTAACAGCAAATGATTATGGCATGTTTGTCATGCTCTCTGGTATGAGCTTTAGATAAATTTTGGTTTTCTTCTTTGGCTATTTTCTGCATGAGAAAGATATTTTCATACAGCATGCAATTTTGATGCATGTTTGCACGGTGACAAAGTGCCCAATTCTTCATGTCTATTCGCGGAATGTCTACTCTACTCATCCATTTTTCATGTTTTTTCTAGCTTCCTAGACCTCAATTCCCCAATTCTTCAGGGCTATTCCTAGACCTATGGATGGCCATTTCGGATGAAATTAAAGTGTATTCATGGATCATGCTAACAAAGTCATTTGATTTTTTATGTTGAACTTGCATACACTGATGTTATTTCGTCATAGTATTCCCTATTCTCATGACTATAGTGTATTGGGACATTGATTTGTTAGCGTTTGTATGAATATCAAATAATTTCTCTTTCTGATTTACACATGTCCATGCAATATGCAAGACAATAAAAACAATCTCCTCTGATATTATGATATTCTTTATCTTTTTTAGATAATGTTAATTTCCCCCGCGTCACGCGGGGGTTTCTTGCTAGTAATTGCTTGAAATTACATGATGTGTATAAAACGTTACAATTTGTGTTGGATTAAACAAAACATTGAAATGAGCATTAATTCTTCATCCTGTCTCAAGCTCATCATTCAATTTTCAGCCTTTCATTTCCTTCTTATTCTTTTGAGTTATTTCATGGAGAAAAACTCTACCATTAATTTACCGGCATTATAGGAATAAAAAGAAACCTCCTAGGTCTAACATAGTCTCGTAATCTTGTACTTGCTCATGAATTGGTAAAAGAATCTAAACTCTCATTACTAGGCTAGATAAGATATCTGATAAGAATTATAATCCCCAATAACAATTTTCATGATGCAAGGATGGGTAGTGAGATAAGTGTGAAGACTTTTTCTATAATGGAGATCTCAAAGGAACTAACATCATACAACATTAGATAGTTGCAGAAGAGATGCAAGATGATAGTTTTTGTAGCATCCAAACAAATAAGTTACTCAAAATGAGTAATTCAATTGCAACTATCCAACTGGGAAACTTGGTGAAAGGACAACCTTTTAGTCACAGTTCTTCAGGTAAATTAGAGATTGGAGAACCTCGTAAATCTCCTCATAGCAATATCAGTGCTTCATTTATCCAATCAAAATCATACTAAAGAAAGAATGAACAAAGTGGCTTCTCCATGTGCCCGATAGCTCTCGACTCAAAATTTCTATGAAACATGTGCCCGATATTGCTCCAAGTACTAGAATTTCTTAGCTCCACAATTAGGTACCACTCTCGACATAGCATACCTGAAATATCCAGGTCTTGGGTGCACTCAGAAAACATAACTGCATTTCAAAGATCTATGATTTTTATACTTCAATAATTTTGAAAATATGATGAGGCCTTCAGTGTATTAATAGCTTGCAAAAGGGTGGATAGAACTTCTATTGCAGTAGAAAGTTTGACTTGGCTTAGAACATGTTTCTTAGACATCTATATCACAAGCAAATACACATTAAAGGAACATGCTAGTAAAGGCAAACAAGATAGTCGACAAGAGTTATTGTATCAGTGCATTCATATATCTCGTTCCAAGGAGATTTTGTGATCATAATTACATCAATTCTGATAATAATAAAAACTCTCTCATCGATTCAATATCTTCTCTTGAACTTCCAAATTTGAAAATTATCATTATTAGTTTAAAGGAAGTTCAATTCCATCCATGGTTTCCTCCAATTCAAGAAATTAAGATTTAACAAATTGCAATCCCAATTGATCTTCTTTGGTTGGGATATAAAATCTCTTGAATCCAATTTCAAATATATCCACAACCAATTCAACTTCTTCATTTGGTTTGGAAGATTCTTGATATGATAACTCTCCAAAATAAGGTAGGGTTACATTCCAAGTGATACCTTACCAAATATTTCTATAAAAACTCCAAATCTCTCATTTTTATCAGAACGCAGGCATATTTCTCTATGGGTACCTTTGAAGAACTGTTAATTAACTCTAAAACCAGATTCAATCTTTTAATTTCTAAATTCTCAAGCAAAGACTTCCGAACGTATGGAAAAAAACAAAGGGAGAGACGAGCACATGAGAGAAAAACAGGCCTTAGATTCCAAAATCCCACAATTTTGCAACAATCAAATAATAAGCTAGGAGAAAACCTGTTCAGATTCACTATCATCAGGGAACTCTTGAGCACTTGAATTACACTATGTTTGGGAGTTCACTAGGGGAAGGAAGGTAAGTGTAAATTGAGGAATGGAGGGTAACAAATAGTAAGGCAAGTTAAGGGATAATGTACACTAGTAAAAAAAATAGGGTATTGGCGACGCGGAAATCCGTCACCAATACCCCAAAATCGGCAATAAACATTGGTGACGGGTTTTGGTCCGTCACCAATAAATCCGTCACCAATGTTCATTGGTGACGGGAGAACCCATCGCCAATGCGCATTGGCGACGGGTGACTATTGGCGATGGGATTTTTTGGTGACGGCTACCACCCGTCACCAATGATCATTGGCGACGGGCGTAGTTCCGTCGCCAATAGTCATTGGCGACGGAATATTCTCATCGCCAATAAGCAATGGCGACGGGCGTACTGCCGCCAATGTTTATAACATTGCCGAGGGTAGGTCCGTCGCCAATGCGTATTGGCGACAGACTTACCCATCGCCAATGTTATAAACATTGGGGATGGGTACACCCGTCGCCAATGTACATATGCCCGTAAAAAATGTATTTTGTTTCTGGCACCCCCCATACGGGAATACACATATAACCTGCATCCACATCAATCCAATCACAATATTTAACCATATATATCAAATAATCAACCATAATGCACATATTCACATTCAAAATACTCATCCATAATCATCCACCAATCCACATTATCGAACAATACTCATCCAATAATTCAATCATAATACATCTCCCATACTCAAACAATATTCATCCACTAAGCAATAAAATCACAAATATAATACATATAGATAAAATTCAAAAGTCATAACATGTCTTAACACAATCTAAAAGTACATAAATATAAGAACAAGTCTCACTCACTCTTCGTCGTTGTCGTTGTCCCTATTATTAGCGGCGTCTGCATTAGAACTCCGTATCGTACTGCTGCTCCCTACGAGAGTACCTCCTCTAACCTGAAAAGAATGCAAGTCATTATAAGAATATGTTTTAAAAAAATTGTAATAAATACATATATGTTATGTCATATATACCTCTCCACCACCAGTAACTCCATGCTCCGCAAATACCAACTTAGTGATAGCTACATATATAGGCTCGTGAAGAATCTCCTTTAAAGGCTCAGAATCGATGACGCGCTGCATAACATCCCAGGTAGATTGTGCACCGCCTAACTCGCGCGTAATAGTGGGAGGAAATTGGAAAGCCATGGAGGGTTCAAGATGGTCCAACAAATACTGTTTGCTTTTTTTACCCACGATGTATGTTGTCTCACATGGTCACTTCGAGGTCACGGACGAGTCGCTAGCCTTAGTCCTATCGGTGGAGAATGCCCTAACTCTAGCACTTGATAAGGGCACCCTCCCTGTCTTGTTTGTCTAGAACCGCAAGCTCCATCAATGACTTTCCTCCACTGCTCTCTGGTCATACAATTAGGATCCGCAGGAGTGTCCTCTATGCCCTGAGACTGAAGGGCCTGGGATAAGACAAAGTCTTGCGAAGCTTCCAGCGCCGCCTGAATAACGTATAGCAATAAAAAAAAATTAGCAACTCTAATGAGAAATAATTTAGTATGTGCAAATGTGAAATTAAGCTGATACTTACATGCATATCATTAATTTTCTCCACCTTCTTATCCTTATTGTAGCCCTCGGGTGGTGTATAAGCTCTTCTAGCAAGAAGGGTTGGCGGCATAGTCAATGTGTCCTGTGATATATTAAATTCCAAGTTAATTCAATCAATGTATGAAACTAGTCACATGAGTTAAGTTTTAAAATTTTGATCATACTGAGTTCTCACTCAAATACTTATGCTCGATCCGAGCGTAGGAGTTGCTACCAGAAAGTGATCGTATAGCTTTGCATGGCGATTCTCCGATGCTGTCAAATATTTTTCCTTCAAAATAAAGTATTTTTTTAGTATATGCAGTGGTAGTATAATGAATTAAAACTAACTCACCTTCTTCTCACCCTCCCACTTGACAATGAGAGTCATCTAATTATATGGAGGAACCCTCTTATCCAGCTCATGGATCCTCTTTCAATCAACGGTTATTTTCGTAAAGTATTTTTTTTTAGTTTACTCCACCCATGAAGCACCTTGCTCACTCTAGGCATTACATAATCCCAAGAGTTCGGGTTATCCTCAAGACAATAATGATCTTGCAAATTACATGTGGAAAAAAACATACACTATAAAAATAATCAAATAAATATTTATTGAAAGAACCAATAAAATAAATAATTACCATGAGCCTCTCCATATTTTCTTTATGCCATTCCAATGTTGTTCTTCAAAATTATGAGCAATATTTATGGAGTGTGGGTCTCTGATTAAATAGCCGATCAAATTATTAAATTTGACGGCATAATCCCCAACGGGAATGTTGTCCCTCCACTCCAAAACGACCCGATAACCTTGAGGAGGTACTTTTGTATGCTGATCACTCCCATGCCTACCAGGCTTATCATAGTCCTTATTCCCTACAAAGACAAAAAGAGAAATAAATTTTTCATAAACTTAAATAATTAAATAACCATGAAATCTCAATAGTTTACACGATATTATTACACATTTCCCTCAGCTGATTTGACATCACCTTTTCGAGTCTCTGCTTTATTACATGATCCTTCTTTTTAATCTCATCTCTCCTCCTTTTATAGTTCCTCTCGCATTTTCTTTGCAATGCAATAGCTTTTTCTGGTAAGGGGATGCAGGTTACTACTGGAGTCCATGGGCGGAGACATTCAATCTCCGACTGAGAAGATCCCAACAAAGACTCGTGTTGGATTTCATCATCATTGGATCCATCACCAGCATCATATGCAATATTAAATGTGAAACAAATATATATATAAGAAATATAAAATATCGATGAACTTTAAATGTGAAAAGTAATACCTAGACTAGGCGATGAATCCTGATGATGAGGTGGACTCATAAGAGATGCATGTGTATATGTCCCCGCAATATGTAACAAAATAATAAATACGATATGAATAAATACATTTCTCAATGAACTTAATTCAATTAAATAAATTAATACCTTCAACGGGTGAGGATCCATGTAGTGATAATGGACTCTGAGAAGGTCGTGAGGACATTCCTGCATAAATAAACAAAATTGTAAATACGATGTATGCATATTTATATCACAAACACAATTTATTTGAACAAATTAATATTTATACCTGATGATGAACCTGCTCGATCTCGGAAAACTTCCCCTACGCGCTTTATCCTTTGGCTCATCTGCAACTTAAATTGATAATCTATATAATTTAAATTTTTATTCAATACATGGAAGTAAAATAGGTGAATGTTGATAATTGCAACGACAAAATAAAAAATACATACATTAAAACTTAAAGTAACTACTTTTAAATTCTATAAGTATCAAATAAGTTACATTCAATCTCCTACATTATGGATGTCAAGCCGATTTTGTGGAGTATACATATTAAAATTGATATTTTGCGGGTATGAGTAATCAGGAAAAACTTTTCCTTCAGGCTCATTTGGGTCATCAGAACCCTCTGCGTTTTCATCAAGAGAAAGTTGAACAAGAGCCATCGGCTCCTTATACAATATGATCCAAACCTTCGGCTGCCTAGGATCTTTGACATAAAAGCACTGAGTAGCCTACTTTGCGAACATAAACTTCAAATTGGGGTATATCTTCTTATCTAGATTTACAAGATTAAAACCATATGCATCCCTTGTTCTATCAGCATGACACCATCGAACCTTAAACATCACATAACTATATACGTCTTTTGTACCATACACATAGAATATCTCCTGATATCTTCTAGTTGTCCATAATAAATTACATCACTAAGTAATAGATTCTTGTCTGTCGAGCTTGAATAACATTCTTAAGAGAAGACAGCCATGACCCCACTATTTTGGGAAACTCTCTCCTCCTCAATCCCTACCCATTGAAATAAACACCAATTTACATGATATCCGCTACATTATTTAACTGTATAGTGCGGGCCGTGTGTGAGAATTCTTATCTCTTCTAATATTGGCAAACCGATAAATATTTGTCTTTCTACCTAATGTTGAACATAATAACAAACGATCGTTAAAAAATTAATCTAAATTTTCCCAAAATTAATTAAAATTAAAATACACGAAACTTACTTCAGCTACGACCCATTCGGTAAAATATTTTTCATATATTTTAGCAATTTGATTCCGTACTGATAGCCCAGTTATTTCTAACTACTACTCCTCCAAATGTCGACTGTTGATACGACACTAGAGATCAATAATTTTTTAAATTTAAAAAATTTCCACGTTTATTAAAGTTAATGTACTTACTTTCGGTAATCTTCAAAGATTTCCAGGTTGTGCAATACGAATGCATGAGCCTGTTTCAAGTTCAATCCAGAATAGTCTTTGTTCATCTTAGTACTTCCATGGAAAGTGCCATCTCTATTAATAATTTATGAATTATTGTTTGTATGTCCACCTCACATATACCGAGAGGCAAAAGTCATACATTTATTTGCCACGTAACGGTCAACAATTGAACCCTCCGGATGAGCCCGATTGTGCATTATGCATTTTAAAAAAACCCAAATATCTAAAGAAAATAGTAATAACTATGAGTTATTAAGATAAAACAATTACATGTTATGTAAACGGACTTAATTGAATTTTAACTAACCTCTCCATGGGATATATCCAACGATAGTTAACTGGACCTTCGAGTAATGCCTCATCTACAAGATGATGTGTAAGATGGACCATGACCATAAAAAATGAGGGAGGGAAGAATATCTCCATTTTGCAGAGGGTTTCATTCATTTCTCCTTTTAGTGCCTTAATTCTGTAACATTGATAACTTTTGAGCATAACTTTCTAAAAAATCCACAGAATTCAATTATAACCTTTGTTATTTCATCATCGGCCATATTTTTACGCAGTGCCACTAGAAGCAATTGGTGAAGAAGGATGTGATAATCATGAGTCTTAAGTCCCAAAATTTTTTGCTCTTCCACCTGGGCATTATTTGAAATATTAGAGCAATAACCATCTGGCGACTTTACTGATTTGAGCACCTCACAAAATCTCTGCATCTCAACCTTTGACATTGTAATGCGAGATGAGGGTAACTCAAATTTTCTAACGGCGACTTCTCGTGCTTGCAGATCTTGTCGGATGTTCAATGCATTCAAGTCTCGCCGAGCCCGTAAATTGTCCTTTGATTTCTTACCATCCTGTAAGAGTGTGGACAATAGGTTATCGCATATATTTTTTTTAATATGCATTACCTCTAAGTTATGCTGAATTTTGAGCTTTTGCCAATACAGGAGCTGAAATAATATACTAAATTTTATCCATCCTCTTGGCAATTCCTCAGCATGTGTGTCATCCATAATGGACACTTGTCTCTTTCATTTTGGTGCCCTCTTCATGATGGAAATGCGTCTCGGAGCTAGAATATCCTCTCTTGCATATCGGTTCTTTCCGAACTTGATTTTAGGATATCCCTCAAATAATTTTACAATCTCATCTCCGGTCATTATATGCGGCTCCCCTCTTTTCTCTTCTTGGCCATCAAACTTATTCGCCCACTTTTAACCCCTGTATTTATGTCCCTTTCGCAACCACCTTCTGTTAAACCAACAACACATCTTTCGACTGTGTTGTAAATGAAAGCCTTCAAAGTTTGGAATGCATACAGGACAAGCGTATGTCCCTTTCGTAGATCAACCAGAGAGATTAGCATAAGCTGAAAAGTTGTTAACCGTCCACATAAGAATAACACAAAGATTAAACGACTCACAGTAAAATACATCATATGTTTGGACCCCCTCATCCCATAGAAGTTTTAACTCATCAATTAACGGCTCCATGAACACATCTATGTCGTTACCGGGTGAATGCTTTCCTGGTATGAACAATAAAAGGATCATATACGGTTGCTTCATACAAAGTCCAGGTGGCAAATTATAAGGCATTAACACAATTGGCCAAGTAGACCAACCCGAACTCATAATGCTAAACGGGTTGAATCTGTTGCTAGATAGACCGAGTCGATATTCCTGCACTCTGTAACAAACCAGGGAAAAGATTGATCCACATGCTCCCATGAGTCTGCATCTGTCGGATGTCTGAGTTTACCATCAACTATGCGCCCTTCCTTATGTCACTGCATATTTTTAGCTATGTCTTTGGTCATATACAACCTCTGTAACCTAGGTACTAAGGGAAAATGTCGGAGCACATTCGCTGGAATTTTCTTCTATCGCTTCACCGAAATCATCCGCCAGGTTGAAGCGTGTATTTTTTCTCCAACGAGACTCTCCATACTTTGGACATTCCTCGAGTTTCTCATTATCTTTATAATAGAGGATACAATCATTAGGACGCGCATCAATTTTATTGTATTCTAAACCCAGAGTGCCAATGATCTTATTCGCATCATAACACTTTTCTTTTAGAGTTATCATAAAAGGTTAACTTAAGTATAAAACTAACTAAGAATTAGAAAATTAAAAAATTTATCAAGTATACCAATTATTAATTAACTTTATCACGTTGGCAAGTGAATTTTTTTAAGGAAAAGATAAGATAAGAAAAAAATTGTAAAATAAAGAGAAAAGATGACTAGTTCCCACCCCCACATCTAAATTTTGCATTACTCTCAATGCAAACTCTATGATACACAAAGTAAAGCGATAGGAAATGAAGCACTTACATTTGTTCGGTTGACCTAGAACAATGATAAAAATCTATAATTATATTCGGTATGAGGAGGATGTAGCCAAAAAATTTCTCTCCTTTTTTCTTTTTTTCTTTTCTTTTAAAATTTTTTTTCTTTTCTTTTCTTTTTTCTTTTCTTTTTTCTTTTTTCCCTTTTATTTCTTTTATTTTTTAAAAGAACAAGAAACTCTCAAATGAGAGAATAATAAATTCATATTATTATTATTTTAAGATAAAGAATAAAGATGTAGAATAAAAGATTAAAAAAAGCTCACATTTTATATTAAATCCTACCTTATTGCTAAAAATTCTAACTCAAATTTTAAAGAAGCATAGAATGATAAACTCAATGATGTGCTTAAATTATAAACACTCTAAGGTTTTAATGATTTTTGTAGCATTTGAAGGTAGGTAAGAACATGGTTATGTATTTTGAATTTTTGATGTTGATCGATAAAAACAAGTCTTAGATTTGAACTCGTGTTCCTCATGAGTGAAAGTTTATCCTAACACAACCAGTTCTTCTTTAAAAATTTCTCAAATCCAAGATTCATAATTGAGGTATGATAATCTGGTTGTTCTATATTTTCTAGGAACCAAAGCTCATCAGCGAAAAGTTCTTCAAAGCTAAGATCAGAAAAATTTATATCTAACTCAGTACCTTTCTTCTAAAAGACTTGTTCTAATTCTAACTCTTCTAGTATCTTCAGCTCCTCACCAAAGATCTCCTCAAAACTCTGATCTGACACACTCTCTTCTTTTAATTATTTATTTGAATTTTTCTGGATGTAGTTTACTTTTAGGGGTTGATTAGTTGGCTAGTTCCCTAGATTGAAAATATTGAGAACAGTCATGTTCCCAAAGGACAGCTTCATTTGACCAGTTCAAATAATTGATCAGAGCATTTGAAGTGACTAAGAATGGTCTTCCTAAAATGATAGGTATCTGATTTTTGGGATTGGAAACAGGCTGTATTTCCAAGACTTTTAAATTCACTAAAAAAATGAACTCCCCAACTTTAATCAGAACATCCTCTATCTCTCCCCTGGGGACTTTGATAGATCTATCAGCTAACTGTAAGATGTATCTGATTGGTTTAAGTTCTTCTACATCAAGTTGTTGGTAGACCGATCAAGAAAGCAAATTGACACTAGCCCCTAAGTCTAAAAGTGCATTATCAATAAAGGTATTTCCTATAATACACGAGATAGTAGGACAACTAGGATCCTTATGTTTCAAAGGTATGTGCTTTGAGAGCATGTCATTGATATTGGCAAAGAAGAAAGACTTTCTTCAAATATTTATTGTTCTTTTTAGTGCACAAATCCTTCAAAATTTTAGCATAGGATGAGATTTGTTAGAGCCCGAGTCTATCGGGATGGGAGCAAGTGGTTTAAACCTATCAAAATTAAGCTTAGGTTCGGGTTCAGGTTCTTGATCATCTGAAGGTGGTGAGTGTTGAGCAAATTTATCAGAAGATGAGAGAGTTTGTTTAGGATCAACATTTTGAATAGAGAAAGAAAGAGTTCGATCTTGAGGCATTCTAACTTAATTATCGACTGCTTCTCGACCGTAGTGAATGGAATGCATTCACTTGAGCTTGGTAGGTTGAACTTGATCCGTGTCCTTAGGGTTTGTAAATGTGTTGACTCGAAAATTTTCCTTTCTCTCTTTCACTCACCTACACTAGCTAGTTGACTAAGTTGGGTTTCTAACCTAGCTATAGCTTGAGTGTTTGAGTTGAATATTTGACCGGTTGTTTGCATGAAGGAATTCAGAGTGTTGGATGTCTGAGTCAACATGTTGGTGGTCTATGTAGAAGTTTTAATCATAGCCTCTAAACTCTTTTCTAAGATACTAAAATGTTTCTCATGATCAGAACTTGGAGGAATCAGATTCATCGGCTGATTTGGAAGAGGCCGATTCTGATATACAGGATTGGGTTGTAAATTATTTGGTGTATTGAATGGAACTGTGTTTCCTCTAGGAAACTGTGGAGTTGAAGAGGGAGTGAAATTTTTATTTTTGAAGAAGTCTCCCTGATTCCATACAAAATTTGGATGATTTCTCTAGCCTGGGTTGTTGGTTGGAGAAAATGGATCATTCACAGGATGCTGAAATGCAGCATTTATCTGACC
The DNA here is from genome assembly GCA_012295165.1 of Asparagus setaceus. NCBI lineage: Eukaryota > Viridiplantae > Streptophyta > Magnoliopsida > Asparagales > Asparagaceae > Asparagus > Asparagus setaceus. Next base: position 78,320,129 of record CM022701.1, read on the forward strand.
TAGTGGTTGATTGTTTCCTAAGAGAGAACATTCTCCCTGAAACATGGGTTTGAGATAGGCAGCTATGACATCCTGTGGCAAAAACTTGATTGATTTGAACCGGGGCTTATTTTTTTATTTTTTGGGCCTCTAGCCTACGCAGGATTGTAGCCATCTTTATTTTAGAGGGTATGTTTGACTCTAGGGAAAGACCATTGGATTTGGTTGGGGGAACTAATGAAGTCCTTTCTGTTCTCACTGCATGGTTTTCTCAAATAAACTCTCAAAAATTTCCAAGCTTCATCGGTATTTTTTTCATGAAATCCCCTTGATACATAGATTCTAAGAAATTTTTAAGAATAATCCAATTATTCTTAGATAATTTGGCATAATCACCACTTTTCTAGACCATAGTGAACACATTGGTTAAGAAGATCCTTAAACATATTAAAATACTTCCAGAATGGCTCCCCTGGGACTATCTTAAAATTCTTAATAATGTTTCTAAGACTAACCATTTTATGGATAGGGAAAATTTTCTTCAAAAAACAATAACAAATTCATCCCAGGTTAAGATAGAATTTATGGGTAAGCTATACAGTCATTCCTTGGCTTTGTCCTTAAGAGCAAATGGGATAAATCTAAGCTTAATTACATCTTCAGATAATTCTCTAATCTTTATCATATGACAAACTTCCTCAAACTCAGAGATAAAAATGTAATCGTCTTCGATTTCATGTCCTAAGAATTTCGGAAGCATGTTTATGAAATATGGTCTAAGCTCAAAATTAGCTCTATTAACATCGGGTAACCTAATGCAAGATGAGATTGTATTCATAAACACATGTCTTGAAGAACGGATGGATTAAGATTTGCAATTGCTTCGATTTCAAACATTGGTTGAACACGGATTAATCGATTAGTATTATCCCTAATCCAAACTTGCATACACCAAAACAAATTCTTTTAGATTTTTTGTAACTAAAAAGAAAATCGTGAAAAGATCTAAGAAAATAAAAGTTAGTTTTTAAGAGAAAACTAAAAGACCTAAAAGATAATGAGAAAAATGAAAAGGATAAAAGAAAACTCTAACTAAAACAAATCAAAAGCAATCACTTTGAAACAATCACCCTTAATTCTAGGGTTAAGTCTAGACTCAACTAGACCAGCTCCTAACCAAAAACTCCTTGAGTGAAAAGATTGAAGTTTATTATGTCAGTTAGTCAGGTAAGGATAGTACTAGAGGAAGGCCAAAGACCAATTAAGTACGTCGTTCCTTACGGAGTGCTTTATGTAACCCTTAAACCTTACTTTAGACACTAATGGATTCAAGTAAACATAAACCAGTTCACTTAAAGATTTCATGTTCCTTAATGAACTCGAGTCCTTAGGGGCCAACATCTAATGAGTTTTAGAAGACTTGGGTTTGTGTAGTGAGGAATTAGTGATTTGTGGGCTAAGTGAAGGGTGATGAAACTCAAGACCTTATCTTGATTATGGGTTTTGCCCTTAAGAGTATTTTCAAGGATCGCCAAATCACTTTGGTGAATTCCTACTACTATATGCAATGCAATCCTAGAAATTACAAGCAACTACAAAGGATGCAAAAAATAATATCTTTTTTAATTAGGGTTAACAATCAAATAAATGAGAGAGTGAGAGAGAGAGAGAGAGAGAGAGAGAACTCTTGTTTGAATTTATTATCTTGTTAGCAGTTGTTAAAGTGGAGGGTGGACTTTATTAGGGTTGACAAAAAAAATTTTATTTTTATATCCTAATTGTCTCTAATTGTGAGAAACTAATTAAAATGATGGAATTAAAAATACTAGAAAGAGGACTTACGTTTTCAAGCAAATCTTCAACTTACGCTTCCAACAAATCTTCAATCTTCTTTTAAATTTGTTCCTTCACAATTAAATGCACAAATCAAAGAATAAAAATAGAAAAACCCTAATTGCAAGCACCTTCCCTGGTAATGGCGCCAAAAACTTAGTGTGTTGTGGAAATAGTGTCAATATTACAAGTGCACAATCAGGTAATAATATAGTACAATGTCGATCCTACGAGGAAGGTGTGTATTAAATATTCTAATTTGGATCCTAGAGTTGTGTATGAACAAATAGGAGTAAAAGTTAAGAGTTATAGAGAGTGTGTGATTATTTATAAATAAAATGAAACTAGAAAAGAGGGAGAAAGAGAGTGACAAAAAGGAAAATAAGAACAAACAAAGGGGAAAATAAAGAAAATCAGAAGAAGCGAAAATAATCAAAAAGAGAAAAATCAAATGGAGTAAAAGATGGAGGAAATCAAAAGATAAGATAGGAATCTAGAATCGAATCCATTAGTTAATTTCATTTAGGATTTATGAACTACTCTCTTTTATCACATTTTACTTTAGATTTATTAAGCATAGACTTAAGAAAAGCATAACTTATCAAATTATGATCCAAGCAAAATCATCATTCATGAAAAGAACAATAACTAAATAGTAATTCTAGAATTCTTAAGCATAACCTATCAAACCACTCAAGATAAGCATAGATTATCAAATTCTTCTTCCACTAATTAGTTCTCTAGTTAATTATCCAAAGCATGATCATTTTGAGCACAAGAGATCCATCCACAAATCATAAAAGAAATCAAACTAGTTTCATACAATTCTAGAATTCCTATAAGAATAAAAATAAAACTAACTACAAAGAGAAAAATAAGAGCAAAGAAATAAAGATCTAAACTATGAGCATAAAGAATAACTAACACATATAAAAAACATAAAAGTAAATCTATATTACAAAAAAATACAAAAAATAAAAGAGCATAAAAGTAAATCTATGTTACAAAAATGTAAGAAAATAACAACACTAAAATAAGAGAGCATGAAAGTAAATCCAATCTAATCTAACAAAATAAAATCCTAAAACATGAATTTCTAAAGAAAGAAAATAAAAGAGAAAAAAACTTACATTGCAAGGGTGGCCCTTGAAAGTAAATCTTTATCTTCATCTCTATCAACAAAGAAGAAGAAAAAATTTAAAAGGTGAAAAAATTATTTTTATTAATTGTAAATAAAGTTTAGAATTTTGGAAGATTTTCTCAATTAAGAGTAATCCTCCTCTCTAAATGGAGATTTATGTCCCTTGTGGCCTTACATTTAAACCAACAACACATCTTCGGTATGTTGTAAATGAAAAGCCTTCAAAGTTTGGAATGCATCACCAGACCAATGTCCCTTTCGTAGATCAACCAGAGAGATTAGCATAAGCTGAAAAGTTGTTAACCGTCCACATAAGAATAACACAAAGATTAAATGACTCACAGTAAAATACATCATATGTTTGGACCCCTCATCCCATAGAGTTTTAACTCATCAATTAGCGGCTCCATGAACACATATGGATAGGGTGAATGTTTTCCTGGTATGAACAATAAAAGGATCATATACGGTTGCTTCATACAAAGTCCAGGTGGCAAATTATAAGGCATTAACACAATTGGCCAAGTAGACCAACCCGAACTCATAATGCTAAACGGGTTGAATCTGTTGCTAGATAGACCGAGTCGGATATTCCTGCACTCTGTAACAAACCCGGGGAAAGATTGATCCACATGCTCCCATGAGATGCATCAGTGGATATACGAGTTTACCATGAACTAGCGCCCTTCCTTATGCCCTTTGCATGCTTTTGTTGAAGGGGAAGTTGGTTTGTTATTCATTGCTCGTTTGAACTTCGTTAATGCGGCCGTTGGCCACAACAAAATTTCAAACAAAAGAAATGCACCTTTATTTAGAAGTACAATGAAAATGAAAATTACAACTTTTCCTTTTTTTGTGAACAAACAGGGATCTATTTAGGGATCCCGCGCTTGCGTCGGGTTCTTTGCCTATCTTGCAGGGGGACTTTTGTTAATCCAACGTGGACTCTGCAGCGCAATTCCGATCACGAGTGTAAAGCGGGTTGGAACTACAGGCGTAGGGGCTCGTTCCGCGAGGAAGCGAAGCGCCAGAGGATCACACTCACGAAGGAAGGATCACGGGGATCACCTCTCCGAAGGAGAGGATGGGAGTAGATGAATCTACAAGGAGAAATCTGGCTATCCACGAGATTAAGGCGAAGCTTAACCTAGAGGGTATCTGTAGTTACGACGAGTTTTCCCAGCGATTTGTGGATCTGGACTTGGACTGCTTGATTGCTTCCGGAGCAGGCGCGGCGGCTCGTGGATCTTCGTGAATTCTTGGAAACTCCTCGAAAATCCGCCTCAAAGCCAAAGCCAAATCCTCAAAAATCCGAAGTCCAAGCCAAAATCACCAAATCCCGATCCCAATCCCCGGCAAATGAGCAAGACCCCTATTTATACAATAGAGTGCGCCAGCGATGGGTGGCTCGGCCAAGCAGAGCCACCTGGCTGAATGGCGAGAGTGGCTCCAACATGGTGGCGAAGCCACCTATTCCACTGGCGAGCACCTCGGCAAGTTGGCGTGGCTTCGACAAAGTGGCAAGCCACCTTGGCTTCCACTGGCGAGTGCGCAGCGCTCGTCAGCGTCGTTCCGTCGACTCTTTCGGTCTTAGGGCTTAGTTTTGCTCGGTGATGTCGCGTTGTGTTTGAGTCCGTCGATCAACTTCGAGCTCAAGCGGCTGCGTTTGCATGGCGGACGAATGCACGGTTGATTCCGTCATCGGCGTTTGAGTTTAGCCAGCTTCGCCTCGTTGAGCTTAGGTGTCGGGTTTCTCTCCACGGCCAAGTGGCTCAACCAATGCGCCTGCGCCGGCTTACTTCATGGGTTGTTCGACTCGCTTTATCGTTTGGCGGCGTAATCCCGTCGGCGACGCGTTACGGGTGTATGTCGGATGGATCGTCGGTTGTGCCCACCGTTTGAGTCTTGTTGGGTATTGATAAGCAATTTTTGACGCCTACAATTTTTAGCTATGTCTTTGGTCATATACAACCTCTGTAACCTAGGTACTAAGGGAAAATGTCGGAGCACATTCGCTGGAATTTTCTTCTACTGCTTCACTGAGTCATCTGCCTTTCGTGTTGAAGTGCGTGTATTTTTTCTCCAACGAGACTCTCCATACTTTGGACATTCCTCGAGTTTCTCATTATCTTTATAATAGAGGATACAATCATTAGGACGCGCATCAATTTTATTGTATTCTAAACCCAGAGTGCCAATGATCTTATTCGCATCATAACACTTTTCTTTTAGAGTTATCATAAAAGGTTAACTTAAGTATAAAACTAACTAAGAATTAGAAAATTAAAAATTTATCAAGTATACCAATTATTAATTAACTTTATCACGCTGGCAAGTGAATTTTTTAAGGAAAAGATAAGATAAGAAAAAATTGTAAAATAAAGAGAAAAGATGACTAGTTCCCACCCCCACATCTAAATTTTGCATTACTCTCAATGCAAACTCTATGATACACAAAGTAAAGCAGATAGGAAATGAAGCACTTACATTTGTTCGGTTGACCTAGAACAATGATAAACATCTATAATTATCTTCGGTATGAGGAGGATGTAGCCAAAAAATTTCTCTCCTTTTTTCTTTTTTCTTTTCTTTTAAAATTTTTTTTCTTTTCTTTTTCTTTTTTCTTCTTTTCTTTTTCTTTTTCTTTTTTCCCTTTTATTTCTTTTATTTTTTAAAAGAACAAGAAACTCTCAAATGAGAGAATAATAAATTCATATTATTATTATTTTAAGATAAAGAATAAAGATGTAGAATAAAAGATTAAAAAAGCTCACATTTTATATTAAATCCTACCTTATTGCTAAAAATTCTACAGAAATTTTAAAGAAGCATAGAATGATAAACTCAATGATGTGCTTAAATTATAAACACTCTAAGGTTTTTAATGATTTTTGTAGCATTTGAAGGTAGGTAAGAACATGGTTATGTATTTTGAATTTTTGATGTTGATCAGATAAAAAACAAGTCTTAGATTTGAACTCAGGTTCCTCATGAGTGAAAGTTTATCCTAACACAACCAGTTCTTCTTTAAAAAATTTCTCAAATCCAAGATTCATAATTGAGGTATGATAATCTGGTTGTTCTATATTTTCTAGGAACCAAAGCTCATCAGCGAAAAGTTCTTCAAAGCTAAGATCAGAAAAATTTATATCTAACTCAGTACCTTTCTTCTAAAAGACTTGTTCTAATTCTAACTCTTCTAGTATCTTCAGCTCCTCACCAAAGATCTCCTCAAAACTCTGGTCTGACACACTCTCTTCTTTTAATTATTTATTTGAATTTTTCTTGATGTAGTTTACTTTTAGGGGTTGATTAGTTGGCTAGTTCCCTAGATTGAAAATATTGAGAACAGTCATGTTCCCAAAGGACAGCTTTATTTGACCAGTTCAAATAATTGATCAGAGCATTTGAAGTGACTAAGAATGGTCTTCCTAAAATGATAGATATCTGATCTTTGGGATTGGAAACAGGCTGTATTTCCAAGACTTTTAAATTCACTAAAAAAATGAACTCCCCAACTTTAATCAGAACATCCTCTATCTCTCCCCTGGGGACTTTGATAGATCTATCAGCTAACTGTAAGATGTATCTGATTGGTTTAAGTTCTTCTACATCAAGTTGTTGGTAGACCGATCAAGAAAGCAAATTGACACTAGCCCCTAAGTCTAAAAGTGCATTATCAATGAAGGTATTTCCTATAATACACGAGATAGTAGGACAACTAGGATCCTTATGTTTCAAAGGTATGTGCTTTGAGAGCATGTCATTGATATTGGCAGCAAGAAAGACTTTCTTCGAAATATTTATTGTTCTCTTTTTAGTGCACAAATCCTTCAAAATTTTAGCATAGGATGAGATTTGTTAGAGCCTGAGTCTATCGGGATGGGAGCAAGTGGTTTAAACCTATCAAAATTAAGCTTAGGTTCGGGTTCAGGTTCTTGATCATCGGAAGGTGGTGAGTGTTGAGCAAATTTATCAGAAGATGAGAGAGTTTGTTTAGGATCAACATTTTGAATAGAGAAAGAAAGAGTTCGATCTTGAGGCATTCTAACTTAATTATCGACCTGTTTCCCTGACCGTAGTGAATAGAATGCATTCACTTGAGCTTGGTAGGTTGAACTTGATCTGGTGTCCTTAGGGTTTGTAACAGGTTGACTCGAAAATTTTCCTTTCTCTCTTTCACTCACGACACTAGCTAGTTGACTAAGTTGGGTTTCTAACCTAGCTATAGCTTGAGTGTTTGAGTTGAATATTTGACCGGTTGTTTGCATGAAGGAATTCAGAGTGTTGGATGTCTGAGTCAACATGTTGGTGGTCTATGTAGAAGTTTTAATCATAGCCTCTAAACTCTTTTCTAAGATACTAAAATGTTTCTCATGATCAGAACTTGGAGGAATCAGATTCATCGGCTGATTTGGAAGAGGCCGATTCTGATATACAGGATTGGGTTGTAAATTATTTGGTGTATTGAATGGAACTGTGTTTCCTCTAGGAAACTGTGGAGTTGAAGAGGGAGTGAAATTTTTATTTTTGAAGAAGTCTCCCTGATTCCATACAAAATTTGGATGATTTCTCTAGCCTGGGTTGTTGGTTGGAGAAAATGGGATAAATCTAAGCTTAATTACATCTTCAGATAATTCTCTAATCTTTATCATATGACAAACTTCCTCAAACTCGAGATAAAAATGTAAGCGTCTTGGTTTTATGTCCTAAGAATTTCGAAGCATGTTTATGAAATATGGTCTAAGCTCAAAATTAGCTCTATTAACATCGGGTAACCTAATGCAAGATGAGATTGTATTCATAAACACATGTCTTGAAGAACGGATGGATTAAGATTTGCAATTGCTTCGATTTCAAACATTGGTTGAACACGGATTAATCGATTAGTATTATCCCTAATCCAAACTTGCATACACCAAAACAAATTCTTTTTAGATTTTTTTTGTAACTAAAAAGAAAATCAGGAAAAAGATCTAAGAAAAATAAAAGTTAGTTTTTAAGAGAAAACTAAAAGACCTAAAAGATAATGAGAAAAATGAAAAGGATAAAAGAAAACTCTAACTAAAACAAATCAAAAGCAATCACTTTGAAACAATCACCCTTAATTCTAGGGTTAAGTCTAGACTCAACTAGACCAGCTCCTAACCAAAAACTCCTTGAGTGAAAAGATTGAAGTTTATTATGTCAGTTAGTCAGGTAAGGATAGTACTAGAGGAAGGCCAAAGACCATTATAATGCCGTTCACGGAGTGCTTTATGTAACCCTTAAACCTTACTTTAGACACTAATGGATTCAAGTAAACATAAACCAGTTCACTTAAAGATTTCATGTTCCTTAATGAACTCGAGTCCTTAGGGGCCAACATCTAATGAGTTTTAGAAGACTTGGGTTTGTGTAGTGAGGAATTAGTGATTTGTGGGCTAAGTGAAGGGTGATGAAATCCCGCACCTTATCTTGATTATGGGTTTTGCCCTTAAGAGTATTTTCAAGTGACTGCTCAAATCACTTTGGTGAATTCCTACTACTATATGCAATGCAATCCTAGAAATTACAAGCAACTACAAAGGATGCAAAAAATAATATCTTTTTTAATTAGGGTTAACAATCAAATAAATGAGAGAGTGAGAGAGAGAGAGAGAGAGAGAGAGAGAGAGAACTCTTGTTTGAATTTATTATCTTGTTAGCGCTTGTTAAAGTGGAGGGTGGACTTTATTAGGGTTGACAAAAAATTTTATTTTTATATCCTAATTGTCTCTAATTGTGAGAAACTAATTAAAATGATGGAATTAAAAATACTAGAAAGAGGACTTACGCTTTCAAGCAAATCTTCAACTTACGCTTCCAACAAATCTTCAATCTTCTTTTAAAATTTGTTCCTTCACAATTAAATGCACAAATCAAAGAATAAAAATAGAAAACCCTAATTGCAAGCACCTTCCCGGTAATGGGCCAAAACTTAGTGTGTTGTGGAAATAGTGTCAATATTACAAGTGCACAATCGGTAATAATATAGTACAATGTCGATCCTACGAGGAAGGTGTGTATTAAATATTCTAATTTGGATCCTAGAGTTGTGTATGAACAAATAGGAGTAAAAGTTAAGAGTTATAGAGAGTGTGTGATTATTTATAAATAAAATGAAACTAGAAAAGAGGGGAGAAAGAGAGTGACAAAAAGGAAAATAAGAACAAACAAAGGGGAAAATAAAGAAAATCAGAAGAAGCGAAAATAATCAAAAGAGAAAAATCAAATGGAGTAAAAGATGGAGGAAATCAAAAGATAAGATAGGAATCTAGAATCAATCCATTAGTTAATTTCATTTAGGATTTATGAACTACTCTCTTTTATCACATTTTACTTTAGATTTATTAAGCATAGACTTAAGAAAAGCATAACTTATCAAATTATGATCCAAGCAAAATCATCATTCATGAAAAGAACAATAACTAAATAGTAATTCTAGAATTCTTAAGCATAACCTATCAAACCACTCAAGATAAGCATAGATTATCAAATTCTTCTTCCACTAATTAGTTCTCTAGTTAATTATCCAAAGCATGATCATTTTGAGCACAAGAGATCCATCCACAAATCATAAAAGAAATCAAACTAGTTTCATACAATTCTAGAATTCTATAAGAATAAAAATAAAACTAACTACAAAGAGAAAAATAAGAGCAAAGAAATAAAGATCTAAACTATGAGCATAAAGAATAACTAACACATATAAAAACATAAAAGTAAATCTATATTACAAAAAAATACAAAAAATAAAAGAGCATAAAAGTAAATCTATGTTACAAAAATGTAAGAAAATAACAACACTAAAATAAGAGAGCATGAAAGTAAATCCAATCTAATCTAACAAAATAAAATCCTAAAACATGAATTTCTAAAGAAAGAAAATAAAAGAGAAAAAAACTTACATTGCAAGGGTGGCCCTTGAAAGTAAATCTTTATCTTCATCTCTATCAACAAAGAAGAAGAAAAAATTTAAAAGGTGAAAAAATTATTTTATTAATTGTAAATAAAGTTTAGAATTTTGGAAGATTTTCTCAATTAAGAGTAATCCTCCCTCTAAATGGAGATTATTACAAAATTTTTACACTCAAACCCCTCACTCTCTATCTCTATTTAGAGCCTACAAAGAAATAACAAGAGCCATTGGATTTGGCAAGGGCTCCAAGGATTAAACCTCAACCACAAAACAATTCGCTTATGAACCAACCATTGGCCAATCGATTGGTGAATCGATTTGAATCTTAAAATTCTAAAACTACAGATAGCTTCATCTCATCGAGATAGCGATTTTCATATATCATGTGTTAGATTTCCTTCGCATTAGGAGATAATGATGTTTCTTTACGACTGATCATCCTAAATATGAATTTGGCTTGATCTCTTTTATTTTGGATCATTATCTCTTGGGCTTATATAGGTCTTGGCCCGATCCTCGATTCAATAAAAGTTAAAAAATAAGAAAATTTGAATTCTTTTAAGCTCTTATTCATTAATTCTTCATTTCCTATAGATTAAGAAAAACATGTTATTAGTAGTATATTTATTTAAATAAAATAGATAATAAGGGTGTAAAAGTGTAATAAAATGTGATGATCGATATCTCTAACTATTTCCAAGACAAACATGATTCTACAAGCAGATTTTACTCATCTTTACGCAAAGAAGACAAACAATACAACCCAAAGCTACATATATATGATGACAATGGACTCCAATTGTTTGCTTCACTCTTAACATTGCTTTAGCGAGGCATGCTCTCAACAACTTTATAATCCCACTGCAATCTGCCACCGCATCTCAACACATAGCCGATTCGATGAAATTATAAGCATTTTAGTTGTTAAGTACAAGCATTTCAGTTGTTGAAAGACTCGGCGATATTAGAGTTAACGTGACCATATATAAAAATATTTAATAGGTACTGGATATAATTAATAGGTATCGCTAAAGTTACTGCATCATGATAGTTAATGTGTAATCGCTTAAGTTAATAGATAATCGGATATAGTTAACAAGTAATGACTAACATTATCGTGCAATCGAATATAGTTAATACTAATGGGCTTAAGTTAATGGATATCGATATAGTTAATGTGCATCGGCTAAAGTTAATAAGCAAAGGGATATAGTTACGTGCAATCGCAAAGTTAATATGTAATCGGAGATAATTAATGGGTAATGACTAAAGTTAGCACGATCGGATATAGTTAATATATAATGGGTAAAACGTAACATTAAAGGGATAAACTTAACATGTAATTGATAAACTATCGAGCCAAAGTAAGTGTTACTAATATTTTCATATTTATTTTTGCTTTACAAGAGTTTTTCTCATCTTTATTTGGGTAAAGCAAAGATTAAATTGTCTAATTGAACACAATTGTGCATTCAAAATCAGAACTTTGTACTCTCTTTGCATTTAAATGACAAGATAACACACATAGCATTAGCACGGGCCGCAAAAATCGTAATTCAACAATGTTGGGCATTACAAAACTGAACTTTATTTTCAAATCAAAGTTTTAACCTACGAGACCTCACACATCTCTATGGCATTTCATCAAACAATTTATAAGCAATCTCCAAACCGCCACATATCATATATCCATTTAATATACTACTCCAAAAACTAAGTTCAGATGTATGCCAAAGAGGAGATACTACTCCAAGTAACATGTTCCTGTTATATCACAAGTACATATTAACTATACCATGTACCTTAGGTATAACCGTTCTTGTTACATCACATGTATATGTTAACTATAATAGATACATGTTAACTATAAATTGTTCCGCTTTTAAGTATCACATATAACTATTAATTGTAATATTTACCTATTAAAAGTAACTTATAATTCATATATTGATAATTTCTCATCACTTGCTAATTAATAAGCAAACAGATATTAGACCTAACATGACTATATATAAAAATATTTAACAAGCATCGTATAGTTAACATGTATTGGCTAAAGTTAATAGGTACTAGGTATAGTTAATGTGGACCTGCCAATGTATCAAATATAGTTAACATGTATTGGTTAAAGTTAATGATATTAAATATAGTTAACGTGATACTAGATAAAGTAAACAAGTAGTTGATATAGTTAAAAGGTAATCGGCTAAAATTAACATGAACTGATATAACGACCCAAAACGTAACAAAATGAGGTCAATGAACAGCATCTCAATTGAGTCCTACTTCAATTTTGTTTCATTTGTATATGTATAAGTAATTTTATGATTTCCATAATGAGATTAATCTATTTTTAACCATTGAATTCAACATATACCAAGTTCTCTCGTTGAAGCAAAATAACAAACACATTGCAGCCCAAAGAACATAATCATAACATAAAAATATCCCAGATTCAAAAGTTGTGCCCAACTAGTCCCATAAGCAGCTTCATCAAATCACATTAACTTCATTAAAGAAATAATCAAAATTTTCATTTTGAGGGCACAACTCATAGCATTTCCTCAAATACTTGGCATTCATAAATTTTAGCCCAAGTAATATCATTTTAACCTACGTGCAACCATCCACCTCACAAGCATTTCAACAAACAACATATATGTCCTAAAACCCTCATTATCCTCCTCCAACTCCTTCATTAGCCACTAGATCCCAGCCCTAACCTTGACCTTCATCTCCTAGCCGCTTTCTACTCTCACACCATCCTCCATCACCAATCTATCCATACCCCCGATCTCTCCTTTACCTCCCTCACCATGAGTCTCACAGCTTGATGAGCTCGACCTCTCCTTCCTTTTCCTACTTTTCTCCATGTTCCTCTCTCTGTCCATCTTGCTCATCGACTCTCCTCCTCCTCTAAGCTTTCTCAACGCTTCCTAAGATCTACGGTTGGAGGGGCGCTTGAGGCCTGTGGTGGCGAGGAGGGAGAGGAGATGGTGGGGTCGAAGAGGAGTAAAAGGAGAGAGGAGGAAGGTTGGTCAGGGGAGGAGGGAGGAGCTTGTGGTCTCTATGAGAAAAAGAGATAGGCAGAGGAAAAGGAGAAGAAGAAAAAGAGGAGTATTTTTGAAATTTTTTAGATTTTTCCTCTTGAGAAGTGTAAATAAGGGTTGAATCACATAAACCCAAGGTATTTAAATAATACACAAAGAAAATAATAATGAGGGTCGAAGTACAAGAAATTTTCATTTTTACCAAGATTGACTATATATATATATATATATATATATATATATATATATATATATATATATATATATATATATATATATATATAGAATAGGAACTTGGTATTAAGAAATTTTAGGTTATAGTGAGGTGGCCTATTCTCATCCACTCCCCAACTCATGAATGGTCCCATTTGAACGAATGGATGAGAATGTGCCATTCACTACCAAGCACAAAAACTGTGCTCGTACCTCTATATTGTTTATATAATATATATATATATATATATATATATATATATATATATATATATATATATATATATATATATATATATATATATATATATATATATATATATATATATATATATATATATATATATATATATATATATATATATATATATTAGTTGACTACAATCTACTTAAGTGGATAAAAAAGTGTTCTCCTAATTTTTCCCTTGGATTTCCTTGGGATCCATGAAAGATATGAGCATCATTTTTTATTTGTTCTACTACAAATCTCAAGAAGATTTGAAGGGTTAAAAAGTTAGGAGGATGAGTTCCTATCCACTTAAGTGGATCATAAAGCCTCTATATTCAAGCTATATATATATATATATATATATATATATATATATATATATATATATATATATATATATATATATATATATATATATATATATATATATATATATATATATATATAGAAAATAAAAAACTTGGTATCAAGTTTCTCAATGGGACTTGGTAGTGATGTGGACAAATCTGGTCCACACATCAAGGGGCTAAAAGTGAGGGTTTTTTACAAAATCTACTAACCCTGATGTGGGACTGTGATTGTCCACATCACTACTAAGTTTCATTGAGAAACTTGGTACAAAATTCTCCATATATATATATATATATATATATATATATATATATATATATATATATATATATATATATATATATATATATATATATATATATATATATATATATATATATATATATATAATAGATTGGCAGGGGAAATCATTTAAATAAGCTACAAAGAGATAGCCATGTGGTGAGACCCACCTGCTAGTCACATGAGAGAGAGAGAGAGAGAACTCTTGTTTGAATTTATTATCTTGTTAGCGCTTGTTAAAGTGGAGGGTGGACTTTATTAGGGTTGACAAAAAATTTTATTTTTATATCCTAATTGTCTCTAATTGTGAGAAACTAATTAAAATGATGGAATTAAAAATACTAGAAAGAGGACTTACGCTTTCAAGCAAATCTTCAACTTACGCTTCCAACAAATCTTCAATCTTCTTTTTAAAATTTGTTCCTTCACAATTAAATGCACAAATCAAAGAATAAAAATAGAAAAACCCTAATTGCAAGCACCTTCCCGGTAATGGCCAAAACTTAGTGTGTTGTGGAAATAGTGTCAATATTACAAGTGCACAATCGGTAATAATATAGTACAATGTCGATCCTACGAGGAAGGTGTGTATTAAATATTCTAATTTGGATCCTAGAGTTGTGTATGAACAAATAGGAGTAAAAGTTAAGAGTTATAGAGAGTGTGTGATTATTTATAAATAAAATGAAACTAGAAAAGAGGGGAGAAAGAGAGTGACAAAAAGGAAAATAAGAACAAACAAAGGGGAAAATAAAGAAAATCAGAAGAAGCGAAAATAATCAAAAGAGAAAAATCAAATGGAGTAAAAGATGGAGGAAATCAAAAGATAAGATAGGAATCTAGAATCAATCCATTAGTTAATTTCATTTAGGATTTATGAACTACTCTCTTTTATCACATTTTACTTTAGATTTATTAAGCATAGACTTAAGAAAAGCATAACTTATCAAATTATGATCCAAGCAAAATCATCATTCATGAAAAGAACAATAACTAAATAGTAATTCTAGAATTCTTAAGCATAACCTATCAAACCACTCAAGATAAGCATAGATTATCAAATTCTTCTTCCACTAATTAGTTCTCTAGTTAATTATCCAAAGCATGATCATTTTGAGCACAAGAGATCCATCCACAAATCATAAAAGAAATCAAACTAGTTTCATACAATTCTAGAATTCTATAAGAATAAAAATAAAACTAACTACAAAGAGAAAAATAAGAGCAAAGAAATAAAGATCTAAACTATGAGCATAAAGAATAACTAACACATATAAAAACATAAAAGTAAATCTATATTACAAAAAAATACAAAAAATAAAAGAGCATAAAAGTAAATCTATGTTACAAAAATGTAAGAAAATAACAACACTAAAATAAGAGAGCATGAAAGTAAATCCAATCTAATCTAACAAAATAAAATCCTAAAACATGAATTTCTAAAGAAAGAAAATAAAAGAGAAAAAAACTTACATTGCAAGGGTGGCCCTTGAAAGTAAATCTTTATCTTCATCTCTATCAACAAAGAAGAAGAAAAAATTTAAAAGGTGAAAAAATTATTTTATTAATTGTAAATAAAGTTTAGAATTTTGGAAGATTTTCTCAATTAAGAGTAATCCTCCCTCTAAATGGAGATTATTACAAAATTTTTACACTCAAACCCCTCACTCTCTATCTCTATTTAGAGCCTACAAAGAAATAACAAGAGCCATTGGATTTGGCAAGGGCTCCAAGGATTAAACCTCAACCACAAAACAATTCGCTTATGAACCAACCATTGGCCAATCGATTGGTGAATCGATTTGAATCTTAAAATTCTAAAACTACAGATAGCTTCATCTCATCGAGATAGCGATTTTCATATATCATGTGTTAGATTTCCTTCGCATTAGGAGATAATGATGTTTCTTTACGACTGATCATCCTAAATATGAATTTGGCTTGATCTCTTTTATTTTGGATCATTATCTCTTGGGCTTATATAGGTCTTGGCCCGATCCTCGATTCAATAAAAGTTAAAAAATAAGAAAATTTGAATTCTTTTAAGCTCTTATTCATTAATTCTTCATTTCCTATAGATTAAGAAAAACATGTTATTAGTAGTATATTTATTTAAATAAAATAGATAATAAGGGTGTAAAAGTGTAATAAAATGTGATGATCGATATCTCTAACTATTTCCAGTACAAACATGATTCTACAAGCAGATTTTACTCATCTTTACGCAAAGAAGACAAACAATACAACCCAAAGCTACATATATATGATGACAATGGACTCCAATTGTTTGCTTCACTCTTAACATTGCTTTAGCGAGGCATGCTCTCAACAACTTTATAATCCCACCGCACCGCCAATCGCGATCTCAACACATAGCCGATTCGATGAAATTATAAGCATTTTAGTTGTTAAGTACAAGCATTTCAGTTGTTGAAAGACTCGGCGATATTAGAGTTAACGTGACCATATATAAAAATATTTAATAGGTACTGGATATAATTAATAGGTATCGCTAAAGTTACTGCATCATGATAGTTAATGTGTAATCGCTTAAGTTAATAGATAATCGGATATAGTTAACAAGTAATGACTAACATTATCGTGCAATCGAATATAGTTAATACTAATGGGCTTAAGTTAATGGATATCGATATAGTTAATGTGCATCGGCTAAAGTTAATAAGCAAAGGGATATAGTTACGTGCAATCGCAAAGTTAATATGTAATCGGAGATAATTAATGGGTAATGACTAAAGTTAGCACGATCGGATATAGTTAATATATAATGGGTAAAACGTAACATTAAAGGGATAAACTTAACATGTAATTGATAAACTATCGAGCCAAAGTAAGTGTTACTAATATTTTCATATTTATTTTTGCTTTACAAGAGTTTTTCTCATCTTTATTTGGGTAAAGCAAAGATTAAATTGTCTAATTGAACACAATTGTGCATTCAAAATCAGAACTTTGTACTCTCTTTGCATTTAAATGACAAGATAACACACATAGCATTAGCACGGGCGCAAAAATCGTAATTCAACAATGTTGGGCATTACAAAACTGAACTTTATTTTCAAATCAAAGTTTTAACCTACGAGACCTCACACATCTCTATGGCATTTCATCAAACAATTTATAAGCAATCTCCAAACCGCCACATATCATATATCCATTTAATATACTACTCCAAAAACTAAGTTCAGATGTATGCCAAAGAGGAGATACTACTCCAAGTAACATGTTCCTGTTATATCACAAGTACATATTAACTATACCATGTACCTTAGGTATAACCGTTCTTGTTACATCACATGTATATGTTAACTATAATAGATACATGTTAACTATAAATTGTTCCGCTTTTAAGTATCACATATAACTATTAATTGTAATATTTACCTATTAAAAGTAACTTATAATTCATATATTGATAATTTCTCATCACTTGCTAATTAATAAGCAAAC
>CM022701.1:78342614-78437614 GCA_012295165.1 Asparagus setaceus
TTGAGGATCTAATAGTATATCACTTCCTATTCCATATATCACTTCCCTATTCCTAAGAGCTTCAAGGACTGGAT
Source organism: Asparagus setaceus (assembly GCA_012295165.1). Lineage (NCBI taxonomy): Eukaryota > Viridiplantae > Streptophyta > Magnoliopsida > Asparagales > Asparagaceae > Asparagus > Asparagus setaceus. The sequence continues at coordinate 78,342,689 of CM022701.1, forward strand.
AAATACCTCAGAATTCTTATTTTATTGTGCTTATGGAGTCAATGGTTTTGTTTTAGCAGTGTATTGTTCAAATTGGTTTGGATTTTTATTCACCTAACTTAATTTGTATCGTGAAAGTTAAATGTAAAGGGAACCATTTAAGTTACAAATAGAACATAACTGGGTGTGGCAGCTTAAACTTAACTTTGAATATTTTGATTGCTCAACTAGAATGGCATGAAATGCATGCTCAGGACTTTAGTTGAGACCTGTAGCAATTAAGACCTGTAGCAGCAAGCCACAATTTTCGGTCATCAAAAATGCATCTAAAAGGGAAAAAAATCAAAGGCATACTTCACAAATTATCATATGAATTTAGCTTTACCTATAGTAGCAACTGCAAATTTCAATTATTAGAATGTAACTAAAATAATAAATTTCAATAACTGGGCATGCTTCACAATTAAAAATGAAACATGTCATTAACAATGATAGAAGATTCTTCTACATGATTAATATTAACTGTAGAATGACTAAAGTTAACATTATCGGATATAGTTAATATATAATGGGTAAACAGAACATTAAAGGGATAAACTTAACATGTAATTGATAAACTAATACCGGAGCCAAAGTAAGTGTTACTAATATTTCTCATATTTATTTTGCTTTACAAGAGTTGATGGGAAATAAATGATTACCTCTAAGTTGCAAGTATACAACCCTTATCAAGTTATAGTATATAAGATTATCGATCCCACGAGGAAGGTGTGTATTAAATATTCTAATTTGGATCCTAGAGTTGTGTATGAACAAATAGGAGTAAAAGTTAAGAGTTATAGAGAGTGTGTGATTATTTATAAATAAAATGAAACTAGAAAAGAGGGAGAAAGAGAGTGACAAAAAGGAAAATAAGAACAAACAAAGGGGAAAATAAAGAAGAAGCGAAAATAATCAAAAAGAGAAAATCAAATGGAGTAAAAGATGGAGGAAATCAAAAGATAAGATAGGAATCTAGGAATCCATTAGTTAATTTCATTTAGGATTTATGAACTACTCTCTTTTTATCACATTTTACTTTAGATTTATTAAGCATAGACTTAAGAAAAGCATAACTTATCAAATTATGATCCAAGCAAAATCATCATTCATGAAAAGAACAATAACTAAATAGTAATTCTAGAATTCTTAAGCATAACCTATCAAACCACTCAAGATAAGCATAGATTATCAAATTCTTCTTCCACTAATTAGTTCTCAGAAGTTAATTATCCAAAGCATGATCATTTTGAGCACAAGAGATCCATCCACAAATCATAAAAGAAATCAAACTAGTTTCATACAATTCTAGAATCTCTATAAGAATAAAAATAAAACTAACTACAAAGAGAAAAATAAGAGCAAAGAAATAAAGATCTAAACTATGAGCATAAAGAATAACTAACACATATAAAAAACATAAAAGTAAATCTATATTACAAAAAAAATACAAAAAATAAAAGAGCATAAAAGTAAATCTATGTTACAAAAATGTAAGAAAATAACAACACTAAAATAAGAGAGCATGAAAGTAAATCCAATCTAATCTAACAAAATAAAATCCTAAAACATGAATTTCTAAAGAAAGAAAATAAAAGAGAAAAAAAAACTTACATTGCAAGGGGGTGGCCCCTTGAAAGTAAATCTTTATCTTCATCTCTATCAACAAAGAAGAAGAAAAAAATTTAAAAGGTGAAAAAAATTATTTTTATTAATTGTAAATAAAGTTTAGAATTTTGGAAGATTTTCTCAATTAAGAGTAATCCTCCTCTCTAAATGGAGATTATTACAAAATTTTTTACACTCAAACCCCTCACTCTCTATCTCTATTTAGAGCCTACAGCAAATAACAAGAGCCATTGGATTTGGCAAGGGCTCCAAGGATTAAACCTCAACCACAAAACAATTCAGTTATGAACCAACCAGTTGGCCAATCGATTGGTGAATCGATTTGAATCTTAAAATTCTAAAACTACAGATAGCTTCATCTCGTCGAGATAGGCGATTTTCATATATCATGTGTTAGATTTCGCCTTCCAGATTAGGAGATAATGATGTTTCTTTACGACTGATCATCCTAAATATGAATTTGGCTTGATCTCTTTTTATTTTGGATCATTATCTCTTGGGCTTATATAGGCTGCTTGGCCTGATCCTGGGATTCAATAAAAAGTTAAAAAATAAGAAAATTTGAATTCTTTTTAAGCTCTTATTCATTAATTCTTCATTTCCTATAGATTAAGAAAAAAACATGTTATTAGTAGTATATTTATTTAAATAAAATAGATAATAAGGGTGTAAAAGTGTAATAAAATGTGATGATCAATATCTGTTAACTATTTCCAGTACAAACATGATTCTACAAGCAGATTTTACTCATCTTTACGCAATAGAAGACAAACAATACAACCCAAAGCTACATATATATGATGACAATGGACTCCAATTGTTTGCTTCACTCTTAACATTGCTTTAGCGAGGCATGCTCTCAACAACTTTATAATCCCACTGCAATCTGCCACCGCATCTCAACACATAGCCGATTCGATGAAATTATAAGCATTTTAGTTGTTAAGTACAAGCATTTCAGTTGTTGAAAGACTCGGCGATATTAGAGTTAACGTGACCATATATAAAAATATTTAATAGGTACTGGATATAATTAATAGGTATCGCTAAAGTTACTGCATCATGATAGTTAATGTGTAATCGCTTAAGTTAATAGATACTGGATATAGTTAACAAGTAATGACTAACATTATCAGGTACTGAATATAGTTAACAGCTACTGGCTTAAGTTAATAGATATCGGATATAGTTAATAGGTACTGGCTAAAGTTAATAGCAAGGGATATAGTTACAGTGTGCTAAAGTTAATATGTAATCGGAGATAATTAATGGGTAATGACTAAAGTTAGCACGATCGGATATAGTTAATATATAATGGGTAAACGTAACATTAAAGGGATAAACTTAACATGTAATTGATAAACTATCGAGCCAAAGTAAGTGTTACTAATATTTTCATATTTATTTTGCTTTACAAGAGTTTTTCTCATCTTTATTTGGGTAAAGCAAAGATTAAATTGTCTAATTGAACACAATTGTGCATTCAAAATCAGAACTTTGTACTCTCTTTGCATTTAAATGACAAGATAACACACATAGCATTAGCACGGGCGCAAAAATCGTAATTCAACAATGTTGGGCATTACAAAACTGAACTTTATTTTCAAATCAAAGTTTTAACCTACGAGACCTCACACATCTCTATGGCATTTCATCAAACAATTTATAAGCAATCTCCAAACCGCCACATATCATATATCCATTTAATATACTACTCCAAAAACTAAGTTCAGATGTATGCCAAAGAGGAGATACTACTCCAAGTAACATGTTCCTGTTATATCACAAGTACATATTAACTATACCATGTACCTTAGGTATAACCGTTCTTGTTACATCACATGTATATGTTAACTATAATAGATACATGTTAACTATAAATTGTTCCGCTTTTAAGTATCACATATAACTATTAATTGTAATATTTACCTATTAAAAGTAACTTATAATTCATATATTGATAATTTCTCATCACTTGCTAATTAATAAGCAAACAGATATTAGACCTAACATGACTATATATAAAAATATTTAACAAGCATCGTATAGTTAACATGTATTGGCTAAAGTTAATAGGTACTAGGTATAGTTAATGTGGACCTGCCAATGTATCAAATATAGTTAACATGTATTGGTTAAAGTTAATGATATTAAATATAGTTAACGTGATACTAGATAAAGTAAACAAGTAGTTGATATAGTTAAAAGGTAATCGGCTAAAATTAACATGAACTGATATAACGACCCAAAACGTAACAAAATGAGGTCAATGAACAGCATCTCAATTGAGTCCTACTTCAATTTTGTTTCATTTGTATATGTATAAGTAATTTTATGATTTCCATAATGAGATTAATCTATTTTTAACCATTGAATTCAACATATACCAAGTTCTCTCGTTGAAGCAAAATAACAAACACATTGCAGCCCAAAGAACATAATCATAACATAAAAATATCCCAGATTCAAAAGTTGTGCCCAACTAGTCCCATAAGCAGCTTCATCAAATCACATTAACTTCATTAAAGAAATAATCAAAATTTTCATTTTGAGGGCACAACTCATAGCATTTCCTCAAATACTTGGCATTCATAAATTTTAGCCCAAGTAATATCATTTTAACCTACGTGCAACCATCCACCTCACAAGCATTTCAACAAACAACATATATGTCCTAAAACCCTCATTATCCTCCTCCAACTCCTTCATTAGCCACTAGATCCCAGCCCTAACCTTGACCTTCATCTCCTAGCCGCTTTCTACTCTCACACCATCCTCCATCACCAATCTATCCATACCCCCGATCTCTCCTTTACCTCCCTCACCATGAGTCTCACAGCTTGATGAGCTCGACCTCTCCTTCCTTTTCCTACTTTTCTCCATGTTCCTCTCTCTGTCCATCTTGCTCATCGACTCTCCTCCTCCTCTAAGCTTTCTCAACGCTTCCTAAGATCTACGGTTGGAGGGGCGCTTGAGGCCTGTGGTGGCGAGGAGGGAGAGGAGATGGTGGGGTCGAAGAGGAGTAAAAGGAGAGAGGAGGAAGGTTGGTCAGGGGAGGAGGGAGGAGCTTGTGGTCTCTATGAGAAAAAGAGATAGGCAGAGGAAAAGGAGAAGAAGAAAAAGAGGAGTATTTTTGAAATTTTTTAGATTTTTCCTCTTGAGAAGTGTAAATAAGGGTTGAATCACATAAACCCAAGGTATTTAAATAATACACAAAGAAAATAATAATGAGGGTCGAAGTACAAGAAATTTTCATTTTTACCAAGATTGACTATATATATATATATATATATATATATATATATATATATATATATATATATATATATATATATATATATATAGAATAGGAACTTGGTATTAAGAAATTTTAGGTTATAGTGAGGTGGCCTATTCTCATCCACTCCCCAACTCATGAATGGTCCCATTTGAACGAATGGATGAGAATGTGCCATTCACTACCAAGCACAAAAACTGTGCTCGTACCTCTATATTGTTTATATAATATATATATATATATATATATATATATATATATATATATATATATATATATATATATATATATATATATATATATATATATATATATATATATATATATATATATATATATATATATATATATATATATATATATATATTAGTTGACTACAATCTACTTAAGTGGATAAAAAAGTGTTCTCCTAATTTTTCCCTTGGATTTCCTTGGGATCCATGAAAGATATGAGCATCATTTTTTATTTGTTCTACTACAAATCTCAAGAAGATTTGAAGGGTTAAAAAGTTAGGAGGATGAGTTCCTATCCACTTAAGTGGATCATAAAGCCTCTATATTCAAGCTATATATATATATATATATATATATATATATATATATATATATATATATATATATATATATATATATATATATATATATATATATATATATTTATATATATATATAGAAAATAAAAAACTTGGTATCAAGTTTCTCAATGGGACTTGGTAGTGATGTGGACAAATCTGGTCCACACATCAAGGGGCTAAAAGTGAGGGTTTTTTACAAAATCTACTAACCCTGATGTGGGACTGTGATTGTCCACATCACTACTAAGTTTCATTGAGAAACTTGGTACAAAATTCTCCATATATATATATATATATATATATATATATATATATATATATATATATATATATATATATATATATATATATATATATATATATATATATATATATATATATATATATATAATAGATTGGCAGGGGAAATCATTTAAATAAGCTACAAAGAGATAGCCATGTGGTGAGACCCACCTGCTAGTCACATCAAAAGGTGTGAACCTCACCATCTATCTCTTGGTAGCTCATTTAGCAAAATGAGTCACTTCATATACATCAATATATTATATATATATATATATATATATATATATATATATATATATATATATATATATATATATATATATATAGTAAATTTTCTATAAACTTAAGTTTATAGAATAGTCATACACCAACTTTTCTATCCATTGATGTTGCATTGGGATCCATGAAAGATATGAAGCCTATTTTGAGATTTGTGCATCTCTTGATAATAAAAATCTAAAGGCAACATCAATGGATAAAAAAGTTGGTGTACTATTCCCTATAAACTTAAGTTTATAGGAGATTTGTTTATATATAGTAAAGTCCTATAAACTTAAGTGGATAGAGAGCACTTGTCCACAAAATTTTTATCGCCATTATGCTTTGAGATTTGTGATACATATCAATGCTATTTTTGAGATTTGTGCCTTCATTTGTCTCATATGCCAAGACAAATCTCAATGCAAAATCAATGGATAAAAAGTTGGTGGACAAATGGCTCATATCCACTTAAGTTTATAGGAGCTTTACTATATATATATATATATATATATATATATATATATATATATATATATATATATATATATATATATATATATATATATATATATATATATATAGCCTTATAAACTTAAGTTGATAGAGACACATCCACCAACTTTCCTAGCCATTGATGTTGCATTGTGATCCGTGAAAGATATAAAGCTCACTTTGAGATTTGTGTGCATCTTGATTTCACTGATATTAAGGCAAGATCAATGGCAATAAAAGTTGGTGGAAACTCCTCCCTATCAACTTAAGTTTATAGGAACTTGCTATATATATATATATATATATATATATATATATATATATATATATATATATATATATATATATGGAAAAAAGAATATGAGCCACCACCTCATTTAGTAAAATGAGCTACCCACTAATGTGTATAGTGTTTAGGGCCATTAAGTGGTCACATCAATTGAGTGGGGTATGATGTTTGTGAGTGGGAGCTCATTTTACTAAATGAGTCGCCACCTCATATTCTCATTTATATATATATATATATATATATATATATATATATATATATATATATATATATATATATATATATAGAGAGAGAGAGAGAGAAAACTTGTAAACTTAAGTGTACTGAGGGCTCGGTACACCAAGTTTTTAACCGAGATTCACTTAATTAATCAAGATCACATTAGATGATGTGGCATCTATTTAATGATGGAAGGGTAATTTAGGAAAAAAATAAACGCTAAAAAAGGAATTGAAAACAAATCATCTCCTTTTTGTTTTCTCCGGTTCATCTCTTTCTTCTCATTGCCGTTCATCCTGCTCGGTTGCTCTCTCCCCTACGTGAAGAGTGAGTTAACTTTCCCCATGATTTTGATAAAGTTTGCTTGCCTCAGCAATATTAAATTTATCTTGGATTTTTGAGTCATGGAGGTGTTTTCAACTTGATCTAGGTCTTTGTATTAAATATTATTTTAGATTAGAAAAGACCTTATTCTTATAGACCCTACGCAGAACTTGGACATAAGGATTATAAGGATTTTTCAGCCATGGAGGAGTTTTCAACTTGATATAGGTCTTCGTACTAAATATTATTTTAGATTAGAAAAGACCTTATTCTTGTAAATAAATTTGAGAACGGGACTTGAATAATTATATATTTTAAAATAAATGTGATCTAATGACATCAATTGCCAACTTGATTATAGGGTCGCAGATATACCAAAGGGACTCTTTTCGTTCCCGCCTCCATTAATCCACGTGCCGCAGCTAGCTTCTGTATCCGATGTCTTTCCTCGGTGTCATGAGCACCACCTCTAAGCGAGCGGTGTCATCTCCATCTTCCCTTCGAGCGCAACCCTCAATCAGAGCACTTGTCACAAGCGCAAGCCCTACCCTCTCCTCCGCCTCTCCATGAGCGTGACCACCACACTCTCTATATCATATTAGCGAGTTCGAGCATCTATTGGCGAAAAGGGTGCATTATTGCTATTGTTTTTTTCTACTTTTATTGTATATGGTGTGTGAGTGAAATATAGAATTGTGCCCTCGGTGATGGTGATGTTAGCTTATTAATTACTGTACTTGTGTATTAAAACTGTTGATTTCAGTATGATTTTGTATATGGTCATGTTATTTGAGGATCTAATAGTATATCACTTCCTATTCCATATATCACTTCCTATTCCTAAGAGCTTCAAGGACTGGATAAATACCTCAGAATTCTTATTTTATTGTGCTTATGGAGTCAATGGTTTTGTTTTAGCAGTGTATTGTTCAAATTGGTTTGGATTTTTATTCACCTAACTTAATTTGTATCGTGAAAGTTAAATGTAAAGGAACCATTTAAGTTACAAATAGAACATAACTGGGTGTGGCAGCTTAAACTTAACTTTGAATATTTTGATTGCTCAACTAGAATGGCATGAAATGCATGCTCAGGACTTTAGTTGAGACCTGTAGCAGCAATTAAGACCTGTAGCAGCAAGCCACAATTTTCGGTCATCAAAATGCATCTAAAAGGGAAAAAAATCAAAGGCATACTTCACAAATTATCATATGAATTTAGCTTTACCTATAGTAGCAACTGCAAATTTCAATTATTAGAATGTAACTAAAATAATAAATTTCAATAACTGGGCATGCTTCACAATTAAAAATGAAACATGTCATTAACAATGATAGAAGATTCTTCTACATGATTAATATTAACTGTAGAATCACCATAGTCTGAGACCTTCCGTGGATGATTGATAAAACAAAATCATCAAGACCTTTTAAGATTCTAAAAGTCTGAAAATATGGGAAAAATGTTTCTAATATTCATCTTCTTCTTCAATATCTTCACTTTCTTCCTCTTCACAATGAAGCTTTTACTGAACTGTTCCTTTAGCCTACATGAATATCAATATTAGTCATAAAATTTAAGAAATATTGTACTATGTTTAGAATTATTAAACTTTCTAGAATTAAAACTACATTTCACCTTGCAAGTCGACTATTGTGACCCTTCTTATTACATTTCTTGCACGCTTTGCTTCTTGGCATTTAACTCTCGACATGCTTGAACTGCTGCATCCTTCTTCTTCCTTTGAATTTGAAGGTGGAGGATCTCTCACTTTGTTGCTACTGCAATTATACTTTGATATGCTTGAGAACATGTGGACGCTTGAATCAGATCATGTCTCCTTGCTCCAATCTATTTTCTTGTAATTGCCTTTTTCCACAACTAATTCTTTTCACAACTTGGTCTATTTTTTCATTTGCCAAATTATACATCTCACTACATGTAGAGCCTTTCAGCCAACTTCATCATCTTACTTACACAAACTATTAAACATTAAAGTCTTTGAGAAGGAATCGATGGTGGGTAAGCAGATTCTGTGCGTAATAATATTGCCCTCTTTCGCCAATTTTGTCCATCTCTTCTAATATACTTAAGGAACTTCAAAGATATCAAGGTGCAATAGCACCTTAAGAATATGTGAGCACAATATTCCACTGAATTCAAACATTTTACAATTGCAAGTTACAGCCAGGGGCTTGGAAAGTGACCCATAAGTTTTTCTTCTCTGCATTTGGCTTGTCCAGTTTGGGACTTGAACTAACTTGTACAATGCTCTAGGATTCACTTCATGTAGAAAAATGAAAATGTCTCTTTTAGTTGATCTTTGAAGATCCGAACATTGTTCTAGTATAAATGCCCCATGCATCTCTCTATTGGGCTTGAAGACCATGAAGATGGCTTGTATTGTAAAGACCGAAAGTCTTCCATCTCTTCTATGTCATATCGGTCCTCTAGAGCCTTTTCATATTGCATGATGAACTCATAAATGGTCATATGGTTATTAACCCTACCCTTGAGAAGTGCATTGAAACTTTCACTTCTTTGTGTTGTTGACATGAAAGCAATAATGTATTCCTAAAATATGTCGGACCCAATTTGCTCGTGATTCTATACAAGTACGCAGATGAGTATTGTCTCCAACCTCATGCTTCTATCATGAAAGTCCAACTTGATTCAAATAAAATGAAAATAAGAAAATGGTGAATGTGGATGTGGAGGGATAAAAGAGAGTGGATTGTGGATTATGTGCAAAAGAGGAGAAAATAAAGTTGAGAGTGTGGTGGTGGTTATATGCACATAATAACAAAACTAAGTTTGAGATTATATGCACATGAAGGAATATGAGATTGAGAGAGAAGTAAAATCAATGAAATCAAAAAATAAAGGAAAATAACAAACAAATGGAAAACAAGGATAAGAGGAAAATAAAGAAGGTAAAGTATGGAGGATTAATTAAAGATATGAGGAATCTAGAGTAGATCCACTTAGCTTATCTCAATCTCATGAAAATGAGTTGGATTTGTTAGCTAGTTTCAAACAATCTCTAGGATCCCAGTATTAGCTCCACACTTAGAAAGGGTAATTCCCTAGAGGGTTCTAGCCTCAAGGTGAATTAAAGAGAAGAAAAATCTATTCTAGAAAGTAAATACAAGAATTAAATACATTGCATGGAAGTAAATTGCATGAAAGTAAATTGCATGAAAGTAAATTGCATGAAAGTAAATTGCATGAAATTAAATTGCAAGAAAGTAAATTGCATGAAATTAAATTGCAAGAAAGTAAATTGCATGAAAGTAAATTGCATGAAAGTAAATTGCATGAAATTAAATTGCAAGAAAGTAAATTGCATGAAATTAAATTGCAAGAAAGTAAATTGCATGAAAGTAAATTGCATGAAAGTAAATTGCATGAAAGTAAATTGCATGAAAGTAAATTGCATGAAATTAAATTGCAAGAAAGTAAATTGCATGAAATTAAATTGCAAGAAAGTAAATTGCATGAAATTAAATTGCAAGAAAGTAAATTGCATGAAATTAAATTGCAAGAAAGTAAATTGCATGAAATTAAATTGCAAGAAAGTAAATTGCATGAAAGTAAATTGCATGAAAGTAAATTGCATGAAATTAAATTGCAAGAAAGTAAATTGCATGAAAGTAAATTGCATGAAATTAAATTGCAAGAAAGTAAATTGCATGAAATTAAATTGCAAGAAAGTAAATTGCATGAAAGTAAATTGCATGAAAGTAAATTGCATGAAATTAAATTGCAAGAAAGTAAATTGCATGAAATTAAATTGCAAGAAAGTAAATTGCATGAAAGTAAATTGCATGAAAGTAAATCTATTCTATAAACAAGAAAATAAAGAAGAGAAAAGAAATAAAAGGAAAACCAACAACTCGATCTTAATCTAATCCTCCTTTTGGTCCTTGGATTAGAAGAAGAGAAAGGAAATTGAAGGGGTAAAATATTTCATTTATTGTGTAACAAAGTTACAATTTTGGAAGGTCTTCTCAATTAAGAGTGACCTCCTCTCCAAATGGAGTTTTACAAAATATTTCACACTCAAAACACTCACCTTCACCCCTATTTATAGCCCAACGGAGTTGATGTGAACCATTGATCAAACCTAGCCAAAAAGAAAGAGAAATCCACCATTAACTGAATCATTGGGAACCGATAGGTTGGTCGATCGTTAGCCAACCGTTATAGGTTGGCCAACCGGTTGGTCAACCGATTGTTCCCAACTAATTTGTCTTTTCTTGATTTTTCTTCACGAATTTCTCTTGGATCAATTTGGTATCTTGGGCCTTGGTTTGTCTTGATTTGGACTTCAATATTGGTAGAAATTCAGAGAATTTGAGTCATTTGGGCTTTTATTCATTATTTCTTTATTAGCCTCGCAAAATAAGATAAAAATGATTATTAGTAATATCGTTATTCATATAACATAGGTAATAAGGGTATAAAATGTAATTAAAATGTGATAATCAGTAGTTTTTTCTCATCTTTATTTGGGTAAAGCAAAGATTAAATTGTCTAATTGAACACAATTGTGCATTCAAAATCGAACTTTGTACTCTCTTTTGCATTTAAATGACAAGATAACACACATAGCATTAGCACGGGCATAAAAATCGTAATTCAACAATGTTGGGCATTACAAAAACTGAACTTTATTTTCAAATCAAAGTTTTAACCTTACAGAGACCTCACACATCTCTCTATGGCATTTCATCAAACAATTTATAAGCAATCTCCAAACCGCCACATATCATATATCCATTTAACATACTACTCCAAAAACTAAGTTCGATGGCAAAATTTGAGAGGAGATACTACTCCAAGTAACATGTTCCTGTTAAGTATCACACGTACATATTAACTATACCATGTACCTGTTAGGTATAACCGGTTCTTGTTAAGCATCACATGTATATGTTAACTATAATAGATACATGTTAACTATAAATTGTTCTCGCTTTAAGTATCACATATAACTATTAATTGTAACATTTACCTATTAAAAGTAACTTATAATTCATATATTGGATAATTTCTCATCACTTGCTAATTAATAAGCAAACAGATATTAGACCTAACATGACTATATATAAAAATATTTAACAAGCATCGTATAGTTAACATGTATTGGCTAAAGTTAATAGGTACTAGGTATAGTTAACAGGACCTGCCAATGTGTATCAAATATAGTTAACATGTATTGGTTAAAGTTAACAGATATTAAATATAGTTAACAGTGCATCGCTAAAGTTAATATGTACCGGAGATAATTAATGGGTAATGACTAAAGTTAGCACGTGATCGATATAGTTAATATATAATGGGTAAACAGAACATTAAAGGGATAAACTTAACATGTAATTGATAAACTAATACCGGGAGCCAAAGTAAGTGTTACTAATATTTCATATTTATTTTGCTTTACAAGTTTTTTCTCATCTTTATTTGGGTAAAGCAAAGATTAAATTGTCTAATTGAACACAATTGTGCATTCAAAATCAGAACTTTGTACTCTCTTTTGCATTTAAATGACAAGATAACACACATAGCATTAGCACGGGCCGCAAAAATCGTAATTCAACAATGTTGGGCATTACAAAAACTGAACTTTATTTTCAAATCAAAGTTTTAACCTTACAGAGACCTCACACATCTCTCTATGGCATTTCATCAAACAATTTATAAGCAATCTCCAAACCGCCACATATCATATATCCATTTAATATACTACTCCAAAAAACTAAGTTCAGGATGGCGGCCAGCCCGGAGAGGAGATACTACTCCAAGTAACATGTTCCTGTTAAGTATCACAAGTACATATTAACTATACCATGTACCTGTTAGGTATAACCGGTTCTTGTTAAGCATCACATGTATATGTTAACTATAATAGATACATGTTAACTATAAATTGTTCTGCTTTAAGTATCACATATAACTATTAATTGTAACATTTACCTATTAAAAGTAACTTATAATTCATATATTGGATAATTTCTCATCACTTGCTAATTAATAAGCAAACAGATATTAGACCTAACATGACTATATATAAAAATATTTAACAAGCATCGTATAGTTAACATGTATTGGCTAAAGTTAATAGGTACTAGGTATAGTTAACAGGACCTGCCAATGTGTATCAAATATAGTTAACATGTATTGGTTAAAGTTAACAGATATTAAATATAGTTAACAGATACTAGATAAAGTAAACAAGTAGTTGATATAGTTAAAAGGTACTGGCTAAAATTAACATGAACTGGATACGACGACCCAAAACGTAACAAAATGAGGTCAATGAACAGTCATCTCAATTGAGTCCTACTTCAATTTTGTTTCATTTGTATATGTATAAGTAATTTTATGATTTCCATAATGAGATTAATCTATTTTTTAACCATTGAATTCAACATATACCAAGTTCTCTGGTTGAAGCAAAATAACAAACACATTGTATGCAGTTCCAAAAGAACATAATCATAACACATAAAAATATCCCGCATTCATAAAAGTTGTGCCCAACTAGTCCCATAAGCAGTTCATCAAATCACATTAACTTCATTAAAGAAATAATCAAAATTTTCATTTTTGAGGGCACAACTCATAGCATTTCCTCAAATACTTGGCATTCATAAATTTTTAGCCCAAGTAATATCATTTTAACCTACAGGCAACCATCCACCTCACAAGCATTTCAACAAACAACACATATGTCCTAAAACCCTCATTATCCTCCTCCAACTCCTTCATTAGCCACTAGATCCGAGCCCTAACCTTGACCTTCATCTCCTAGCCGCCTTCTACGCCTCTCGCACACCATCCTCCATCACCAAATCTATCCATACCCCCTGATCTCCCTTTACCTCCCCTCACCATGAGTCTCACAGGCTTGATGAGCTCGACCTCTCCTTCCTTCTTTCCTACTCCTTCTCCATGTTCCTCTCTGTCCATCTTGCCTACCGACTCTCCTCCTCCTCTAAGCTTTCTCAACGTTTGCCTAAGACGACAGGGTCGGAGGGTGCGCTTGAGGTCGGTGGTGGCGGAGGGGGAGGTGGGAGAGGGAGATGGTGGGGTCGGAGGGGAAGAGGAGTAAAAAGGAGAGAGGAGGAAGGTTAAGGTCAGGAAGAGGAGGAGAAGAGGAGGGAGGAGCAGTTGTGGTCTCTATGAGAAAAAGAGATAGGCAGAGGAAAAGGAGAAGAAGAAAAAGAGGAGTATTTTTGAAATTTTTTTAGATTTTTCCTCTTGAGAAGTGTAAATAAGGGTTGAATCACATAAACCCAGTGTATTTGGGGCCAATACACAAAGAAAATAATACGGAGGGCTGAGTCACAAGAAATTTTCATTTTTACAAGATTGACACTATATATATATATATATATATATATATATATATATATATATATATATATATATATATATATATATTAGTTGACTACAATCTACTTAAGTGGATAAGCAAAAGTGTTCTCCTAATTTTTTCTCCTTGGATTTCCCTTGGGATCCATGAAAGATATGAGCATCATTTTTTATTTGTTCCTACTACAAATCTCAAGAGAAGATGAAGGGTTAAAAGTTAGGAGGATGAGTTGCTCTATCCACTTAAGTGGATCATAGCAAGCCTCTATATTCAAGCCTATATATATATATATATATATATATATATATATATATATATATATATATATATATATATATATATATATATATATATATATATATATATATATATATATATATATATATATATATATATATATATATATATATATATATATATATATATATATATATATATATATTAGTTGACTACAATCTACTTAAGTGGATAAGCAAAAGTGTTCTCCTAATTTTTTCTCCTTGGATTTCCCTTGGGATCCATGAAAGATATGAGCATCATTTTTTATTTGTTCCTACTACAAATCTCAAGAGAAGATGAAGGGTTAAAAGTTAGGAGGATGAGTTGCTCTATCCACTTAAGTGGATCATAGCAAGCCTCTATATTCAAGCCTATATATATATATATATATATATATATATATATATATATATATATATATATATATATATATATATATATATATATATATATATATATATATATATATATATATATATATATATATATATATATATATATTTTATTTATATATATATATATGAGAAAATAAAAAACTTGGTATCAAGTTTCTCAATGGGACTTGGTAGTGATGTGGACAAATCTGGTCCACACATCAAGGGCTAAAAGTGAGGGTTTTTTACAAAATCTACTCAACCCTTGATGTGTGGACCGATTTGTCCACATCACTACTAAGTTTCATTGAGAAACTTGGTACCAAATTTCTCCATTTATATATATATATATATATATATATATATATATATATATATATATATATATATATATATATATATATATATATATATATATATATATATATATATATATATATAATATATATATGAAGTTGGTTTATTATTTTCATAAAAGTTTACAGTAGCCATGGGTGAGACCCACCTTGCTAGTCACATCAATTGCCAACTTGATTATAGGGGTCGCAGATATACCAAAGGGACTCTTTCGTTCCCGCCTCCATTAATCCACGTGCCGCCTAGCTTCTGTATCCGATGCCTTTTCCTTCCCCGGTGTCATGAGCACCACCTCTAAGCGAGCGGTGTCATCTCAATCTTCCTTCGAGCGCAACCCTCAATCAGAGCACTTGTCACAAGCGCAAGCCCTACCCTCTCCCGCCTCTCCATGAGCGTGACCACCACACTCTCTATATCATATTAGCGAGTTCGAGCATCTATTGGCGAAAAGGGTGCATTATTGCTATTGTTTTTTCTACTTTTATTGTATATGGTGTGTGAGTGAAATATAGAATTGTGCCCTCGGTGATGGTGATGTTAGCTTATTAATTACTGTACTTGTGTATTAAAACTGTTGATTTCAGTATGATTTTGTATATGGTCATGTTATTTGAGGGGATCTAATAGTATATCACTTCCCTATTCCATATATCACTTCCCTATTCCTAAGAGCTTCAAGGACTGGATAAATACCTCAAATTCTTATTTTATTGTGCTTATGGAGTCAATGGTTTTGTTTTAGCAGTGTATTGTTCAAATTGGTTTGGATTTTTATTCACCTAACTTAATTTGTATCGTGAAAGTTAAATGTAAAGGAACCATTTAAGTTACAAATAGAACATAACTGGGTGTGGCAGCTTAAACTTAACTTTGAATATTTTGATTGCTCAACTAGAATGGCATGAAATGCATGCTCAGGACTTTAGTTGAGACCTGTAGCAGCAATTAAGACCTGTAGCAGCAAGCCACAATTTTCGGTCATCAAAATGCATCTAAAAGGAAAAAAATCAAAGGCATACTTCACAAATTATCATATGAATTTAGCTTTACCTATAGTAGCAACTGCAAATTTCAATTATTAGAATGTAACTAAAATAATAAATTTCAATAACTGGGCATGCTTCACAATTAAAACATGTCATTAACAATGATAGAAGATTCTTCTACATGATTAATATTAACTGTAGAATCACCATAGTCTGAGACCTTCCGTGGATGATTGATACAAAACAAAATCATCAAGACCTTTTAAGATTCTAAAAGTCTGAAAATATGGGAAAAATGTTTCTAATATTCATCTTCTTCTTCAATATCTTCCTCCTTTCTTCCTCTTCTTCAATGAAGCTTTTACTGGAACTGTTCCTTTAGCCTACATGAATATCAATATTAGTCATAAAATTAAGAAATATTGTACTATGTTTAGAATTATTAAACTTTCTAGAATTAAAACTACATTTCACCTTGCAAGTTGACTATTGTGACCCTTCTTATTACATTTCTTGCGTTCTTTGCTTCTTGGCATTTAACTCGATGGCGGCTTGAACGTTGCATCCTTCTTCTTCCTTTGGAATTTGAAGGTGGAGGATCTCTCACTTTGTTGCTCCATCAATTATACTTTGATATGCTTGAGAACATGTGGACGTTGAATCAGATCATGTCTCCTTGCTCCAATCTATTTTCTTGTAATTGCCTTTCCACAACTAATTCTTTTCACAACTTGGTCTATTTTTCATTTGCCAAATTATACATCTCACTACATGT
This sequence comes from Asparagus setaceus, assembly GCA_012295165.1. NCBI lineage: Eukaryota > Viridiplantae > Streptophyta > Magnoliopsida > Asparagales > Asparagaceae > Asparagus > Asparagus setaceus. The sequence goes on from CM022701.1 coordinate 78,360,210, forward strand.
AGAGCCTTCAGTAGCCAACTTCATCATCTTACGACACAAACTATTAAACATTAAAGTCTTTGAGAAGGAATCGATGGTGCGGTGCTAAGACTTGGGTAGTAACAATATTGCCCTCTTTCGCCAATTTTGTCCATCTCTTCAATATACCGTAAGGAACTTCAAGATATCAAGGTGCAATAGCACCTTAAGAATATGAGCACAATATTCCACCTGAATTCAAACATTTTACAATTGCAAGTTACGATTCTGCAGGGCTTGGAAAGTGACCATATAAGTTTTCTTCTGCCTGCTTCCGGAGTTTGGGACTTGAACTAACTTGTACAATGCTCTAGGATTCACTTCATGTAGAGAAAATGAAAATGTCTCTTTTAGTTGATCTTTGAAGATCCCGACATTGTTCTAGTATAAATGCCCCGTCATGCCTCTCTATGGGCTTGAAGACCATGAAGATGGCTTGTATTGTAAAGACCGAAAGTCTTCCATCTCTTATGTCATATCGGTCCTCTAGAGCCTTTTCATATTGCATGATGAACTCATAAATGGTCATATGGTTATTAACCCTACCCTTGAGAAGTGCATTGAAACTTTCACTTCTTTGTGTTGTTGACATGAAAGCCGTAATGTATTCCTAAAATATGTCGGCACATTTGCTCATATTCTATACAAGTCTTGAGATGAGTATTGTCTCCAACCTCATGCTTCTCTATCATGAAAGTCCAACTTGATTCAAAATCCTCAATGTAAGGCTAAAATTAATACAACATAGAAAGTCCTCTTGAAACTTCTCTTTGTGCCAAATAAAACCCCTAGATGCTCACGTGCTTTTTGTAAAGATATGCCACTTACAAAACCGATGAACTGTATTAGGAAGGACCTCGGATATTGCTTTCTTCATTGCAGGGTCTTGATCTGTTAGAATACACGAGGATGCTTACCAAACATTGCATTCACCATGTACGGAATACCCACATAAATGAGTCGGCGGTCTCATCTCTAATTAAGGCACAACCAAACAAGATTGTCCGAGAATGGTGGTTTACCCCAATTAATGGTGCAAATGGCATATTATACTTATTTGTGCAGAGGTCGTCAAAGTGACCGCATCTCCAAAATGTTGGTACGCCATTCGTGATCTACCATCCACCCAAAATATGTTCTTTGCACTATTATCTCGATCAATTTGGATGGCATAAAAACATGGGGTTCGGCTGTAGGCGTTGAAAGTGGTTAAGAGTAGTAGAGATATCAATCTCAAAAAGATCTTCGATTGGCTGGCGTCAGTTACTCGAGTCCTTCCTTGTAAATGATACATTACTTAACCCCTCCACGTTGAGATGCAATAAAATCCATGATATGTTTTATGGATATGTTTTGAGCACGCATGGTCCTTATTAGATCCTCTTCTTCATCCCCAATGCTTACGATCGATAGAAACGAGCCTTTGAGGGGCTCGATACTAAGTCATGGTTGTGATCTTTGGCAAATGATGACACAACCCGTTTGCTTCATCTTCCAACTTCACATATTTGCTTTGCAACCGGTTCGCATGCTAGAAATCTCTTTTGAAGGACTTTTTCTAATATATTATCTCCATGTAACTCCTTCTCTTGCTCCTAGGATGACCCTCATGAGAAGTGAAAACTTGCATCGTAATGACATCCTTCTTCTTGAATCGATAACTAGATCCCTTCCTAATCCCGAAACCGATGAGTAGTGCATAAGCACTATAGTACTTCATCGCCTCTCCAGGTTTTGAACTTCATACCCTTCTTTGGTTCATCAACATGTTCCATGTTACCAAAGTCTCCTTCCGTGTTACCAAAGTCTCCATCAATTGGTCTTGCTCACGTAGCTCGTCTTCTTGAGTCATCTCTTGCATATTACTTAATTCTTGTAACCGGCTAGACCTCACATTGGGATTAGCCGAACCCTCAAGTAAGTGTGCGTCATCTATCTGTCAAAATAAATAACAAGTATTACCAAAATAATTGTCTGAATGACATATTCATGAATTCGAAATGAAAATTAGCTCTAATATTACCATCTCTTTATTTGCATTCAAAAGTTAACATTCAGGTGATCTCCGAACCATGCCATGATGATAAGCCTGTAATCAAATTAAGACCATAACTAATTTTGAGCATTAAACATCAACAAACTCATATATTTACATAGATAATTCATGTAAAATTAAAAAATATAATTATTCAAGTCCAGGTCTCAAATTTATTTAAAGAATTGAATATTATGAATGCACTTTAATAGGGAAAGTTTGTGATCATGCACGGACGTAAAGCCATCCAAATATTTTAAGAACATAGAGATGGATTATTTATGTCCAAGTTCTGTGTAGGGTCTATAACAATGAGGTCTTTTCTAATCTAAAATAATATTTAGTACAAAGACCTATATCAAGTTGAAAACTCCTCCATGGCTAAAAAATCCTTATGTCCAAGTTCTGTGTAGGGTTTATAAGAATAAGGTCTTTTCTAATCTAAAATAATATTTAATACAAAGACCTAGATCAAGTTGAAAACTCCTCCATGGCTGAAAAATCCAAGATAAATTTAATATTGCCGAGGCAAGCAAACTATATCAAAAATCATGGTGAAAGTTAACTTACTCTTCACGTGGGAGAAGAGCAACCGAGCGGGACGAACGGCAAGGAGAAGAAAGAGATGAATTGAGAAAACAAAAAGGAGATGATTGTTTTCTTGTGCGTAAAATCAATTCCTTTTTAACGTTTATTTTTTCTAAATTACCCTTCCATCATTAAATAGATGCCACATCATCTAATGTGATCTTGATTAATTAAGTGAATCTAACGGTTAAAAAAACTTATCTTGGCGCCAGTCACTTAATCTATAATAACTTTTCTATATATATATATATATATATATATATATATATATATGAGAAAAGAAATCCTTAGAGACAGGAAAAGTACTTTGAGGACGGAGACCCCGACGTAAGCGGAGGCGTCCTGGTTCAGCTCGCCGGTGCGCTACCGCCGGAGCGATACGAATTGGCATTTCCAATCCGATACGATACGGGATCCGGATGGATCAATTGGCAGCTTAGATTTTGTATCAAATACATCTGAAGAAGATCGCACGCAACAGAGGAAGGCGTTTACCTCCGCAGGTACAAATGGATTGGGAAATCCACGATCACGAACCGACTTTGGTCACGGATCTGGCCAAAGTCTACCCAGTATTCACTTTGATACCTAAAGTAAATATATTTTACACTTTGACACCCCAAATTTTAAATCTCATTTCAATTTGAAATTTATGTGACGTGATAGTATGTGATACCTTAATTCACTGCTGATCGAAGCATTTAGTGGTTTAAATTGATAGCAACTAGGTAACATGTACCCAAATGTAATGCAGATTTAAATGAGGAATACATGTTTCCAACAACAAAAGTTCTTTTCTCTTTCATGATCCATACCCAGTCTCTGGATTTTTAATTATTTTTGTGACTCGAAAAAATTGTATCCTTACTTCTTTCTTTTAAGAATTCGCCAATCATCATCTTAATCGCTAAACTTTGGTAACTTTTAGAGTTAATTATGTTTAGACTAATATAACTAGCAATATGCATGTTTGCTCACATATTAAATTGAAATGTCATTGAGCACCGGTGACTTCGGATGGTTGGGAGGTTTCATTATGACTTCCAGCCTTGGGTTCGATTCGATGGCTTCATTATTAAAAAATTTGAAATAAGATGCAAACTAATACAAAATATTGAAATGAGATTGAAAACTAATACGAAACCAACCGTGAAACATGGTGACTATATGAAACACCTTTAAACATCAATTAATATAGAAACCATCTTTAAAGGAGGTTGTAGTAACAATCAACTATCTTGACCTATTTTTGGTGAAATGCCAATTGAAATCCTGAATTTCCCTTAAACACATGTGTCAAGCAGGTTACATGATCTTTAGCTATCAACTTCTCCTCATCCACGTATGTTTTAAAAGTATTTGAGGAATTTGAATTGAAATTTCACAAAATTAAAAGCCAAGGTGATAGATTGCACTCAAAACCATTTTCAAGAGGGTTTCCTTATTAATTGGATGTGGTTTTCTATTGATACAATAAAAGTGATTTTTCTGAAAAGTATTTTAAAATGTGTCCCCTATAGTGGTGGAGCCCCTATTGTCCAGTGGTGTCCCAAGATATGATTGGATTGTGTATTTGATATATTATTATTATTATTATTATTATTATTATTATTACTTGAGAAAATGGTCGTGACCTTAGATATTTTATTTAGTTCAAACATACACCAAGGTGTGATACAAAAAGCGGAAAGGTATACATTTGGTAGTTCTTAAAGTAGCTAATGCCCACAAAGGTTAGAGGATACCACGGATAGAAAGAGAATGTGCACCACACTTAAAGGATCTGCGAGTGTAGGAAATTAATACCAATGGCTTTTGATGTAGAATGCACAGACATATTTATGGAGAAGCGGACATCCCAAACGCTGGCGCGAGGAAAATAGCTACTGCGAAGAAGCGGGTCATAGCTCTCAAAGCGTAAGTCGAATTGGGCCGAATTTTATATGCAAATCGCGATTTTTTCAAGGCGAGTCAACCAAACCACCAAGTTAGTTTTTCCAGCATTGTTTGCCAAATTCCCTCAATTGAGAGATATCGAGTTTTATCGCTTTTACTATTTTAGGTAAAGTCTGAAAATATGGGAAAAATGTTTCTAATATTCATCTTCTTCTTCAATATCTTCCTCCTTTCTTCCTCTTCTTCAATGAAGCTTTTACTGGAACTGTTCCTTTAGCCTACATGAATATCAATATTAGTCATAAAATTAAGAAATATTGTACTATGTTTAGAATTATTAAACTTTCTAGAATTAAAACTACATTTCACCTTGCAAGTTGACTATTGTGACCCTTCTTATTACATTTCTTGCGTTCTTTGCTTCTTGGCATTTAACTCGATGGCGGCTTGAACGTTGCATCCTTCTTCTTCCTTTGGAATTTGAAGGTGGAGGATCTCTCACTTTGTTGCTCCATCAATTATACTTTGATATGCTTGAGAACATGTGGACGTTGAATCAGATCATGTCTCCTTGCTCCAATCTATTTTCTTGTAATTGCCTTTCCACAACTAATTCTTTTCACAACTTGGTCTATTTTTCATTTGCCAAATTATACATCTCACTACATGTAGAGCCTTCAGTAGCCAACTTCATCATCTTACGACACAAACTATTAAACATTAAAGTCTTTGAGAAGGAATCGATGGTGCGGTGCTAAGACTTGGGTAGTAACAATATTGCCCTCTTTCGCCAATTTTGTCCATCTCTTCAATATACCGTAAGGAACTTCAAGATATCAAGGTGCAATAGCACCTTAAGAATATGAGCACAATATTCCACCTGAATTCAAACATTTTACAATTGCAAGTTACGATTCTGCAGGGCTTGGAAAGTGACCATATAAGTTTTCTTCTGCCTGCTTCCGGAGTTTGGGACTTGAACTAACTTGTACAATGCTCTAGGATTCACTTCATGTAGAGAAAATGAAAATGTCTCTTTAGTTGATCTTTGAAGATCCCGACATTGTTCTAGTATAAATGCCCCGTCATGCCTCTCTATGGGCTTGAAGACCATGAAGATGGCTTGTATTGTAAAGACCGAAAGTCTTCCATCTCTTATGTCATATCGGTCCTCTAGAGCCTTTTCATATTGCATGATGAACTCATAAATGGTCATATGGTTATTAACCCTACCCTTGAGAAGTGCATTGAAACTTTCACTTCTTTGTGTTGTTGACATGAAAGCCGTAATGTATTCCTAAAATATGTCGGCACATTTGCTCGTATTCTATACAAGTCTTGAGATGAGTATTGTCTCCAACCTCATGCTTCTCTATCATGAAAGTCCAACTTGATTCAAAATCCTCAATGTAAGGCTAAAATTAATACAACATAGAAAGTCCTCTTGAAACTTCTCTTTGTGCCAAATAAAACCCCTAGATGCTCACGTGCTTTTTGTAAAGATATGCCACTTACAAAACCGATGAACTGTATTAGGAAGGACCTCGGATATTGCTTTCTTCATTGCAGGGTCTTGATCTGTTAGAATACACCGAGGATGCTTACCAAACATTGCATTCAGCCATGTACGGAATACCCACATAAATGAGTCGGCGGTCTCATCTCTAATTAAGGCACAACCAAACAAGATTGTCTGAGAATGGTGGTTTACCCCAATTAATGGTGCAAATGGCATATTATACTTATTTGTGCAGTAGGTCGTGTCAAAAGTGACCGCATCTCCAAAATGTTGGTACGCCATTCGTGATCTACCATCCACCCAAAATATGTTCTTTGCACTATTATCTGTATCAATTTGGATGGCATAAAAACATGGGGTTCGGCTGTAGGCGTTGAAAGTGGTTAAGAGTAGTAGAGATATCAATCTCAAAAAGATCTTCGATTGGCTGGCGTCAGTTACTCGAGTCCTTCCTTGTAAATGATACATTACTTAACCCCTCCACGTTGAGATGCAATAAAATCCATGATATGTTTTATGGATATGTTTTGAGCACGCATGGTCCTTATTAGATCCTCTTCTTCATCCCCAATGCTTACGATCGATAGAAACGAGCCTTTGAGGGGCTCGATACTAAGTCATGGTTGTGATCTTTGGCAAATGATGACACAACCCGTTTGCTTCATCTTCCAACTTCACATATTTGCTTTGCAACCGGTTCGCATGCTAGAAATCTCTTTTGAAGGACTTTTTCTAATATATTATCTCCATGTAACTCCTTCTCTTGCTCCTAGGATGACCCTCATGAGAAGTGAAAACTTGCATCGTAATGACATCCTTCTTCTTGGATCGATAACTAGATCCCTTCCTAATCCCGAAACCGATGAGTAGTGCATAAGCACTATAGTACTTCATCGCCTCTCCAGGTTTTGAACTTCATACCCTTCTTTGGTTCATCAACATGTTCCATGTTACCAAAGTCTCCTTCCGTGTTACCAAAGTCTCCATCAATTGGTCTTGCTCACGTAGCTCGTCTTCTTGAGTCATCTCTTGCATATTACTTAATTCTTGTAACCGGCTAGACCTCACATTGGGATTAGCCGAACCCTCAAGTAAGTGTGCGTCATCTATCTGTCAAAATAAATAACAAGTATTACCAAAATAATTGTCTGAATGACATATTCATGAATTCGAAATGAAAATTAGCTCTAATATTACCATCTCTTTATTTGCATTCAAAAGTTAACATTCAGGTGATCTCCGAACCATGCCATGATGATAAGCCTGTAATCAAATTAAGACCATAACTAATTTTGAGCATTAAACATCAACAAACTCATATATTTACATAGATAATTCATGTAAAATTAAAAATATAATTATTCAAGTCCAGGTCTCAAATTTATTTAAAGAATTGAATATTATGAATGCACTTTAATAGGGAAAGTTTGTGATCATGCACGGACGTAAAGCCATCCAAATATTTTAAGAACATAGAGATGGATTATTTATGTCCAAGTTCTGTGTAGGGTCTATAACAATGAGGTCTTTTCTAATCTAAAATAATATTTAGTACAAAGACCTATATCAAGTTGAAAACTCCTCCATGGCTAAAAAATCCTTATGTCCAAGTTCTGTGTAGGGTTTATAAGAATAAGGTCTTTTCTAATCTAAAATAATATTTAATACAAAGACCTAGATCAAGTTGAAAACTCCTCCATGGCTGAAAATCCAAGATAAATTTAATATTGCCGAGGCAAGCAAACTATATCAAAATCATGGTGAAAGTTAACTTACTCTTCACGTGGGAGAAGAGCAACCGAGCGGGACGAACGGCAAGGAGAAGAAAGAGATGAATTGAGAAAACAAAAAGGAGATGATTGTTTTCTTGTGCGTAAAATCAATTCCTTTTAACGTTTATTTTTTCTAAATTACCCTTCCATCATTAAATAGATGCCACATCATCTAATGTGATCTTGATTAATTAAGTGAATCTAACGGTTAAAAAAACTTATCTTGGCGCCAGTCACTTAATCTATAATAACTTTTCTATATATATATATATATATATATATATATATATATATGAGAAAAGAAATCCTTAGAGACAGGAAAAGTACTTTGAGGACGGAGACCCCGACGTAAGCGGAGGCGTCCTGGTTCAGCTCGCCGGTGCGCTACCGCCGGAGCGATACGAATTGGCATTTCCAATCCGATACGATACGGGATCCGGATGGATCAATTGGCAGCTTAGATTTTTGTATCAAATACATCTGAAGAAGATCGCACGCAACAGAGGAAGGCGTTTACCTCCGCAGGTACAAATGGATTGGGAAATCCACGATCACGAACCGACTTTGGTCACGGATCTGGCCAAAGTCTACCCAGTATTCACTTTGATACCTAAAGTAAATATATTTTACACTTTGACACCCCAAATTTTAAATCTCATTTCAATTTGAAATTTATGTGACGTGATAGTATGTGATACCTTAATTCACTGCTGATCGAAGCATTTAGTGGTTTAAATTGATAGCAACTAGGTAACATGTACCCAAATGTAATGCAGATTTAAATGAGGAATACATGTTTCCAACAACAAAAGTTCTTTTCTCTTTCATGATCCATACCCAGTCTCTGGATTTTTAATTATTTTTGTGACTCGAAAAAATTGTATCCTTACTTCTTTCTTTTAAGAATTCGCCAATCATCATCTTAATCGCTAAACTTTGGTAACTTTTAGAGTTAATTATGTTTAGACTAATATAACTAGCAATATGCATGTTTGCTCACATATTAAATTGAAATGTCATTGAGCACCGGTGACTTCGGATGGTTGGGAGGTTTCATTATGACTTCCAGCCTTGGGTTCGATTCGATGGCTTCATTATTAAAAAATTTGAAATAAGATGCAAACTAATACAAAATATTGAAATGAGATTGAAAACTAATACGAAAACCAACCGTGAAACATGGTGACTATATGAAACACCTTTAAACATCAATTAATATAGAAACCATCTTTAAAGGAGGTTGTAGTAACAATCAACTATCTTGACCTATTTTTGGTGAAATGCCAATTGAAATCCTGAATTTCCCTTAAACACATGTGTCAAGCAGGTTACATGATCTTTAGCTATCAACTTCTCCTCATCCACGTATGTTTTAAAAGTATTTGAGGAATTTGAATTGAAATTTCACAAAATTAAAAGCCAAGGTGATAGATTGCACTCAAAACCATTTTCAAGAGGGTTTCCTTATTAATTGGATGTGGTTTTCTATTGATACAATAAAAGTGATTTTTCTGAAAAGTATTTTAAAATGTGTCCCCTATAGTGGTGGAGCCCCTATTGTCCAGTGGTGTCCCAAGATATGATTGGATTGTGTATTTGATATATTATTATTATTATTATTATTATTATTATTATTACTTGAGAAAATGGTCGTGACCTTAGATATTTTATTTAGTTCAAACATACACCAAGGTGTGATACAAAAAGCGGAAAGGTATACATTTGGTAGTTCTTAAAGTAGCTAATGCCCACAAAGGTTAGAGGATACCACGGATAGAAAGAGAATGTGCACCACACTTAAAGGATCTGCGAGTGTAGGAAATTAATACCAATGGCTTTTGATGTAGAATGCACAGACATATTTATGGAGAAGCGGACATCCCAAACGCTGGCGCGAGGAAAATAGCTACTGCGAAGAAGCGGGTCATAGCTCTCAAAGCGTAAGTCGAATTGGGCCGAATTTTATATGCAAATCGCGATTTTTTCAAGGCGAGTCAACCAAACCACCAAGTTAGTTTTTCCAGCATTGTTTGCCAAATTCCCTCAATTGAGAGATATCGAGTTTTATCGCTTTTACTATTTTAGGTAATGTTTTAGAGTATGTTTTGATTAGGAAATAAATCGGTTTGATTCCAAATTTGACCATTTACTTCTCAGATCATAGGAGTCTTTTAAGGAGAGTTTTGTTATTTCTATTTTTGGTAAAGTTCGGTCATAGTAGGTGTCTTGTTTATTTCTATTTAAACGAGTCTTGTAAGCCCTAAAGGCATATCTTTTATCAATAAAATTCATCTTTAATAATTTCTTCATGGATTCGAAGTTCTTCGTGGATTCGAGATCGTTCTTTATGGATTCGAGAGAACAACCCTTCGTGAATTCGAGGTTTTACTTCCGGCGTTAGTTTTGACGAAGAATCCAAATGCATTCGTGCATAATATGCCACTGTGATGGAATGGTTAGCATGAGAATTAACGTGGCGGAAGTGATAAACCTCGAATTCACCAAGGGTTATTTCGAATCCACAATGATCTCGAATCCAAGAACTTCTCCAGAAAATATTATAAGAGAAATTTATTGATAAAAGATATGCCTCTAAACTTCAAGAACTTAAATAGAAAATAAACAAGACTCCTACCATGACCAACTTTGAAAAATAAAAATAAGAAAACTATCCTTAAAGACTCCTATGATTAGGAAATAAATCGGTCAAATTTGGAATCAAACCATGGCCAATTCATCAAACGACTCTAAAACATTACCAAAAATAGTAAAAACTAACAAAACCCGATATCTCTATCGAGGAATTTAACAAAAACGGAAACCAAATTTTGGTGGGTTTGGTTGACTCGCTCTCGAAAAATACGCGATTTACATATATAATTCGTCCCATTCCACTCTGCTTTGAGAGATAACCGCTCTCGTCTGTTTTCATCGGTAGTCGCTGAGGCACAATGGCAATTTCCGTTTCCATAAATATGTTCTGTCGTTCTCAAAATGCAATTGATACCTTGTGCATCGCTAAAAGCAGGGTTGTTGTACTCCTTGAAGGTAGCTGCAACATTGAGGGCCTTCATTAGAACAAGACTTGGACAGCACTAATAGCTGAAGCTGTAGAAACGTAAATATAGATTTAAAAAAGAGCCACAATAAATTATTTGGGACATAATCTAGCTTCCGTGGCTTGTCCAACGAAGGCTAGACACACAGAGCTGGGATAACCACAGGCAGAAGCTTTTACATAACCCTCGTGCCTGTGCCTGTGCTTGAAAAGACTTTCAAAAATTGCAAAGGCCCCACCCCCCAACCCAGCACAGATTCGTTTCCTTTCTACCCCTGTTACCCCACTGGCAAACCCAAAATCTATCTGGTGTCAGCCCCTCCCTCAACTTTACCCAAACCCATCATATCAAAAGAAAAAACTAGGAAACCTTGTATGTGCTCTCCTCTAGTAAAACAGCTAATTTCTTGCAATAACCCCAAACCACCCATCGAAACCCACATCGCGTCCGATCTTAACCCGTTATCCCCACGCTTAACTCCCTCTCTTAAATGCCTACTCTCAATTCTCACTTATTCCCCAACTCCCAAATCCCAATTCAACAACTTTTAACTCAGTGTCCTTGTCACCATCATCACCATTTTTATTTTTATTTTTCCAACTCCCTCAATTCTCAATGGCCGACGACCAACACCGGGACCACCTGCCCTCATTTAGTAAAATGAGCTACCCACTAATGTGTATAGTGTTTAGGGCCATTAAGTGGTCACATCAATTGAGTGTAATTTATGATGTTTGTGAGTGGGAGCTCATTTTACTAAATGAGTCGCAGCCTCATATTCCTACTCTATATATATATATATATATATATATATATATATATATATATATATATATATATATATATATATGGCATGTCTCCATGAACTTAAGTTCATATGAATAGTGATGCACCAACTTTTTATCCACTCATCTTGCCTTGAGATTTGTGATGCACAAATCTCAAAGTGACTTTATATCTTTCACGGATCCCAAAGCAAGATGAGTGGTTAGAACTTTGGTGCTCTCATTATTATGAACAAGTTAAAGGCTTATATATATATATATATATATATATATATATATATATATATATATATATATATATATATGAGAAAAGAAATCCTTAGAGACAGGAAAAGTACTTTGAGGACGGAGACCCCGACGTAAGCGGAGGCGTCCTGGTTCAGCTCGCCGGTGCGCTACCGCCGGAGCGATACGAATTGGCATTTCCAATCCGATACGATACGGGATCCGGATGGATCAATTGGCAGCTTAGATTTTTGTATCAAATACATCTGAAGAAGATCGCACGCAACAGAGGAAGGCGTTTACCTCCGCAGGTACAAATGGATTGGGAAATCCACGATCACGAACCGACTTTGGTCACGGATCTGGCCAAAGTCTACCCAGTATTCACTTTGATACCTAACGTAAATATATTTTACACTTTGACACCCCAAATTTTCAATCTCATTTCAATTTGAAATTTATGTGATGTGATAGTATGTGATACCTTAATTCACTGCTGATCGAAGCATTTAGTGGTTTAAATTGATAGCAACTAGGTAACATGTACCCAAATGTAATGCAGATTTAAATGAGGAATACATGTTTCCAACAACAAAAGTTCTTTTCTCTTTCATGATCCATACCCAGTCTCTGGATTTTTAATTATTTTTTGTGACTCGAAAAAAATTGTATCCTTACTTCTTTCTTTTAAGAATTCGCCAATCATCATCTTAATCGCTAAACTTTGGTAACTTTTAGAGTTAATTATGTTTAGACTAATATAACTAGCAATATGCATGTTTGCTCACATATTAAATTGAAATGTCATTGAGCACCGCGGGTGACTCGGATGGTTGGGAGGTTTTATTATGACTTCCACAGTCTTGGGTTCGATTCTCGATGGCTTCATTATTAAAAAAATTTGAAATAAGATTGCAAACTAATACAAAATATTGAAATGAGATTGAAAACTAATACAGAAACCAACCGTGAAACATGGTGACTATATGAAACACCTTTAAACATCAATTAATATAGAAACCATCTTTAAAGGAGGTTGTAGTAACAATCAACTGTCTTGACCTATTTTTTGGTGAAATGCCAATTGAAATCCCAGAACTTCCCTTAAACACATGTGTCAAGCAGGTTACCTGATCTTTAGCTATCAACTTCTCCTCATCCACGTATGTTTTTAAAAGTATTTGAGGAATTTGAATTGAAATTTCACAAAATTAAAAGCCAAGGTGATAGATTGCACTCAAAACCATTTTCAAGAGGGTTTCCTTATTAATTGGATGTGGTTTTTCTATTGATACAATAAAAGTGATTTTTCTGAAAAAGTATTTTAAAATGTGTCCCCTATAGTGGTGGAGCCCCCTATTGTCCAGTGGTGTCCCAAGATATGATTGGATTGTGTATTTGATATATTATTATTATTATTATTATTATTATTATTATTACTTGAGAAAAATGGTCGTGACCTTAGATATTTTATTTAGTTCAAACATACACCCGAAGGTGTGATACAAAAAGCGGAAAGGTATACATTTGGTAGTTCTTAAAGTAGCTAATGCCCACAAAGGTTAGAGGATACCACAGATAGAAAGAGAATGTGCAGCCACACTTAAAGGATCTGCGAGTGTAGGAAATTAATACCAATGGCTTTTTGATGTAGAATGCACTGCAGACATATTTATGGAGAAACGGGACTGTCACGAGCCCAAACGCGAGCCTGGCAGAGGAAAATAGCTTGCAACGAAGAACGGGTCATAGCTCTCAAACCGTAAGTCGGAATTGGACGAATTTTATATGCAAATCGCGTATTTTTCAAGACGGAGTCAACCAAACCACCGAAGTTCAGTTTTTCGCCATTCGTTTCGCCAAATTCCCTCCGAATTGAGAGATATCAGAGTTTTTATCAGTTTTTTACTATTTTAGGTAATGTTTTAGGAGTATGTTTTGATTAGGAAATAAATCCGGTTTGATTCCAAATTTGACCGATTTACTTCTCCGATCATAGGGAGTCTTTTAAGGAGAGTTTTGTTATTTCTATTTTTGGTAAAGTTCGGGTCATAGTAGGTGTCTTGTTTATTTTCTATTTAAACAGAGTCTTGTAAGCCCTAAAGGCATATCTTTTTATCAATAAAATTCATCTTTAATAATTTCTTCATGGATTCGAAGTTCTTCGTGGATTCAGAGATCGTTCTTTATGGATTCAGAGAACAACCCTTCGTGAATTCTGAGGTTTTTACTTCCGCGCTGCGTTAGTTTTGACGAAGAATCCAAATGCATTCGTGCATAATATGCCACGGTGATGGAATGGTTAGCATGAGAATTAACGTAGCGCGGAAGTGATAAACCTCGGAATTCACCAAGGGTTATTTTCTGAATCCACAAAGAATGATCTCTGAATCCACGAAGAACTTCGAATCCACGAAGAAAATATTATAAGAGAAATTTATTGATAAAAAGATATGCCTCTAGGGCTTACAAGACTCTACTTAAATAGAAAATAAACAAGACTCCTACCATGACCCGAACTTTGCCAAAAATAAAAATAAGAAAACTATCCTTAAAAGACTCCCTATGATTAGGGAAGTAAATCGGTCAAATTTGGAATCAAACCGGATTTGGTTCCTAATCAAAACAGACTCCTAAAACATTACCAAAAATAGTAAAAAACTAACAAAAACCCTGATATCTCTCTATCCGGAGGGAATTTGGCAAAACGGACGGCGGCAAACCAAATTTTGGTGGGTTTGGTTGACTCCGTCTCGGAAAAATACGCGATTTACATATATAATTCGTCCAATTCCACTCTGCTTTGAGAGATAACCGCTCTCGTCTGTTTTCATCGGTAGTCGCTGAGGCACAATGGCAATTTCCGTTTCCATAAATATGTTCGCAGTGCGTTCTACATCAAGAATGCAATTGACGATACCTTGTGCATCGCTAAAAGCAGGGTTGTTGTACTCCTTGAAGGTAGCTGCAACATTGAGGGCCTTCATTAGAACAAGACTTGGACAGCACTAATAGCTGAAGCTGTAGAAACGTAAATATAGATTTAAAAAAGAGCCACAATAAATTATTTGGGACATAATCTAGCTTCCGTGGCTTGTCCAACGAAGGCTAGACACACAGAGCTGGGATAACCACAGGCAGAAGCTTTTACATAACCCTCGTGCCTGTGCCTGTGCTTGAAAAGACTTTCAAAAATTGCAAAGGCCCCACCCCCAACCCAGCACAGATTCGTTTCCTTTCTACCCCTGTTACCCCACTGGCAAACCCAAAATCTATCTGGTGTCAGCCCCTCCCTCAACTTTACCCAAACCCATCATATCAAAAGAAAAAACTAGGAAACCTTGTATGTGCTCTCCTCTAGTAAAACAGCTAATTTC
Source organism: Asparagus setaceus (assembly GCA_012295165.1). Lineage (NCBI taxonomy): Eukaryota > Viridiplantae > Streptophyta > Magnoliopsida > Asparagales > Asparagaceae > Asparagus > Asparagus setaceus. The sequence continues at coordinate 78,375,484 of CM022701.1, forward strand.
TTGCAATAACCCCAAACCACCCATCGAAACCCACATCGCGTCCGATCTTAACCCCGCGTTATCCCCACGCTTAACTCCCTCTCTTAAATGCCTACTCTCAATTCTCACTTATTCCCCAACTCCCAAATCCCAATTCAACAACTTTTAACTCAGTGTCCTTGTCACCATCATCACCATTTTTATTTTTATTTTTCCAACTCCCTCAATTCTCAATGGCCGACGACCAACACCGGGACCACCTGCGGACCCCGCACGTGCGCTCTCCTCAACAGCCCCAATCTCCATCTCGGTCTCGTTCTCCTCCTCATCTTCATATTACAAGCCCAAGCACAAGCAGCAATGATCCTCGCCCTATTCAGCCTCCACCTCCTCCTCGAATGGCCCCCGCAGCCACCGGAAAGCACCCCACGTACCGAGGCATCCGCTGCCGGAGCGGCAAGTGGGTGTCGGAAATCCGCGAGCCGAGAAAAACCAACCGAATCTGGCTCGGAACTTTCCCGACCCCCGAGATGGCCGCCGTCGCCTACGACGTCGCCGCCCTCGCCCTGAGAGGCTCCGACGCCGTCCTCAATTTCCCCGATGAAATCGCGTCGAGGCCGGCACCGGCCTCGGCTTCCCCGACAGACATCCGCGCAGCAGCATCCGCAGCCGCAGCTGAATTGATGCCGGCAACGACGAAGAAGACAGAAGAAGAGAGCCGTGATCAGTTTATGGACGAGGAGGAGATATTTGGTATGCCGGGTTTGCTGGTCGATATGGCGGAGGGGATGCTGATGAGCCCGCCGAGGCTGAGCCCCGACGCCTCCGACGACTCACCGAGCCCGTCGGAGGGGGACAGCTTGTGGAGTTACGATCGGTAAGTGGACGTCGGAGGTACTAGGGAGAGAGATAATAAGGGAAAGCTATATGTAGCTGCATTTTTTATCGGCCATGATCATAATTGGAGCTTTCTTGGGGCCTTTTGCTGTATTAGGGTTTCTGAGTGTTTGAGAAAACCTTGAAGCAGCGTATATGAGCATGTATTTTTGTCATCCTCCGTTACAGAGGTTTGATTTTCAAGATTTTCTTCCTCTTCAAGGAATGGTAAAGCTTTTTATATATGTTTGTCAATGTGTTCGATATATATATAACGAATTAACTAGGGCTGCAAAATTTGTGTTCTGATTCTAGGGCTACCTCCATCACTCAATTTATTCTTGAAGGGCTGTAATACAAACTTTCAAATTCCTAGAAAGGAAAAAAAAAAAAAAAACTCTAGGGCTACGTGGAGAAGACTAATAAGAGCTTCTAGTTTTTTCTTCCCTTTCCCCATTTCCGTTTTGTTGAAAGTATTAATTACAAGAAAATGATTGCTGCACAAAGATATTTAGGTATATGATTATTGATCTTCTGAGAACTGATAAAAGTGATAACTTCTCTTTCAGGATTCGATCGAACTTGAAAATAATTTAGCTATCTATTCATATTTTATGTTATTTAAAGTATTAAGTACACCATTTTGTTCTCTTGTGTTGTTGGGAGCTAGCCCTTAGTCTTCGTGAAAAACCCTAGTCATTGAATTGGGGATTGGAGTAGCTAATCTTTATATTTAACTAACTCCTTCCTCTTCAATTCTATCTTCTTCTTCACCATCCTCTTCAGCTTCATTGTTGTAATCATAATCATCATCGTTATCTTCTTCTCGTTGTTCACAAAATGTATCACTATAATACTCTATAACAACCCCACTTTCGTAATTCTCTCAACTAAGAATCCAACTCTTGAGCGAAAAATGGTTGATTTGATCACACAAGACCAAGTCAAATTAACAATTATCACTTTGTCAATTCTATCGAGGCTCCTAACCTATGTTGCTATATAAAGTGAATTATATCATTTATTTTATGCGAGTAAGTCTTTTTCAATGAAGAAACGTCATGTGCTTTCTTTTCTTCTTCTTGTTAATTTCATGATCTTTTGCTCTTGAATTTATTCAAGTTTCAAATTCCATCAATAGCTTTTTCTCCTATTCTCGGGTCGCACTTGAGCTTTCTCACTTTGCTACTTCTTCTCTTCTGCTAACCCAGTTTGGTTCGCTACCAAGAGCAGGTGGCATTTGGTTAATTTGGGATTGGATCCGAAAAGTGTTTAGAGTTGAAGAAGCTAATGTAAACTCCTATTCCCGGCTGCAACTATCGGTATGCAGGAGGAGCTTCATTACTCAATGGTGCAATTATATTAGAAATTAGTTCTAACTAACACGGGTGAAACTATTTAATAACTGAATGTTTTTGCTAAAAAGAAAAGATTTCTTTCTTTGATATCTTCATTATCTTTCTTGAACTCCTTGATTTCTTGAGTTTTTCTTTTTCTTCCTTCACCTTTGGAAGTTTAAAAAGTCTTTGTTGTTTTTGTATTCAATTATCTTTTAAGCCTTTTCTTCTTTCTAATAGAACTTCTCATGCTCACATCAAGTCACTTGCTTTCGGTGAACTTTAGAATTGGTGGATGGATAACATGACTTGTAATCATTTTTCTTATTTTGATCTCAAACACGAACAATCTAGAGTTAAGAGAACTTACAATGTGAGAATACTCCCAAATGGATTTTCCATCTAGAATGATATTCTTTTAACTTTTCAGACATCCTGGCTGGAAATTTCCATCTAGCATAGTGTCCCCATAGGGAATATCCATCTAGAGTGCTTTTTAAATTTTATTTTGAAATAAAATTTACAGAATTTCATTTATGATATTTATCCTAGACAGAAAGTCTGTCAAGAACACCCTCGACTAATTTTTCATGACAATTCTATGGATTTCTAAAAATCCATATATAGACGGATTTTTCAGCATCATAGATGGATTTTTCCTATTTACCGTATATACCTCATTTTCTTCTAGTAAGTATTAGTGAAGAAATATAATTGGTCTTGAATAAAGATGAGGGTAAATACAATTCATGGAAGATATGGTAGTGTATATAATTTGAATGAATCATGATGAAGATTTTAAACTAAATAAAAGGGGATTATATTTAAATTCCTAAGAAAATGATATATAGTAATAGGTAGTTTGTTAATTTTGAACTAATACCACAATAATTTATGTAATTTACTAAGTCTTTACTTCAAAACAAAAAGTTAATAATTCACTCTAAATATTCCTAAATATATTCATGCAATTTAATTAGACAATAAAGTTTATTCAAATTGATTGCCTTTATGCTAGTTGGAATCGCGTTTGAAACGCAATGTTTCAATCCATTCTCCATAAATATGTTCGCGGTCGTTCTACATCAAGAATGCAATTGACGATACCTTGTGCATCGCTAAAAGCAGGGTTGTTGTACTCCTTGAAGGTAGCTGCAACATTGAGGGCCTTCATTAGAACAAGACTTGGACAGCACTAATAGCTGAAGCTGTAGAAATGTAAATATAGATTTAAAAAAGAGCCACAATAAATTATTTGGGACATAATCTAGCTTCCGTGGCTTGTCCAACGAAGGCTAGACACACAGAGCTGGGATAACCACAGGCAGAAGCTTTTACATAACCCTCGTGCCTGTGCCTGTGCTTGAAAAGACTTTCAAAAATTGCAAAGGCCCCACCCCCCAACCCAGCACAGATTCGTTTCCTTTCTACCCCTGTTACCCCACTGGCAAACCCAAAATCTATCTGGTGTCAGCCCCTCCCTCAACTTTACCCAAACCCATCATATCAAAAGAAAAAACTAGGAAACCTTGTATGTGCTCTCCTCTAGTAAAACAGCTAATTTCTTGCAATAACCACAAACCACCCATCGATACCCACATCGCGTCCGATCTTAACCCCGCGTTATCCCCACGCTTAACTCCCTCTCTTAAATGCCTACTCTCAATTCTCACTTATTCCCCAACTCCCAAATCCCAATTCAACAACTTTTAACTCAGTGTCCTTGTCACCATCATCACCATTTTTATTTTTATTTTTCCAACTCCCTCAATTCTCAATGGCCGACGACCAACACCGGGACCACCTGCGGACCCCGCACGTGCGCTCTCCTCAACAGCCCCAATCTCCATCTCGGTCTCGTTCTCCTCCTCATCTTCATATTACAAGCCCAAGCACAAGCAGCAATGATCCTCGCCCTATTCAGCCTCCACCTCCTCCTCGAATGGCCCCCGCAGCCACCGGAAAGCACCCCACGTACCGAGGCATCCGCTGCCGGAGCGGCAAGTGGGTGTCGGAAATCCGCGAGCCGAGAAAAACCAACCGAATCTGGCTCGGAACTTTCCCGACCCCCGAGATGGCCGCCGTCGCCTACGACGTCGCCGCCCTCGCCCTGAGAGGCTCCGACGCCGTCCTCAATTTCCCCGATGAAATCGCGTCGAGGCCGGCACCGGCCTCGGCTTCCCCGACAGACATCCGCGCAGCAGCATCCGCAGCCGCAGCTGAATTGATGCCGGCAACGACGAAGAAGAAGACAGAAGAAGAGAGCCGTGATCAGTTTATGGACGAGGAGGAGATATTTGGTATGCCGGGTTTGCTGGTCGATATGGCGGAGGGGATGCTGATGAGCCCGCCGAGGCTGAGCCCCGACGCCTCCGACGACTCACCGAGCCCGTCGGAGGGGGACAGCTTGTGGAGTTACGATCGGTAAGTGGACGTCGGAGGTACTAGGGAGAGAGATAATAAGGGAAAGCTATATGTAGCTGCATTTTTTATCGGCCATGATCATAATTGGAGCTTTCTTGGGGCCTTTTGCTGTATTAGGGTTTCTGAGTGTTTGAGAAAACCTTGAAGCAGCGTATATGAGCATGTATTTTTGTCATCCTCCGTTACAGAGGTTTGATTTTCAAGATTTTCTTCCTCTTCAAGGAATGGTAAAGCTTTTTATATATGTTTGTCAATGTGTTCGATATATATATATAACGAATTAACTAGGGCTGCAAAATTTGTGTTCTGATTCTAGGGCTACCTCCATCACTCAATTTATTCTTGAAGGGCTGTAATAGAAACTTTCAAATTCATAGAAAGAAAAAAAAAAAACTCTAGGGCTACGTGGAGAAGACTAATTAAGAGCTTCTAGTTTTTCTTCCCTTTCCCCTTTCCGTTTTGTTGAAAGTATTAATTACAAGAAAATGATTGCTGCACAAAGATATTTAGGTATATGATTATTGATCTTCTGAGAACTGATAAAAGTGATAACTTCTCTTTCAGGATTCGATCGAACTTCAAAATAATTTAGCTATCTATTCATATTTTATGTTACTTAAAGTATTAAGTAACTCTATCAAAAAGTATTTTAAGTACACCATTTTGTTCTCTTGTGTTGTTGGGAGCTAGCTCTTAGTCTTCGTGAAAACCCTAGTCATTGAATTGGGGATTGAGTAGCTAATCTTTATATTTAACTAACTCCTTCCTCTTCAATTCTATCTTCTTCTTCATCATCCTCTTCAGCTTCATTGTTATAATCATAATCATCATCGTTATCTTCTTCTCGTTGTTCACAAAATGTATCACTATAATACTCTCTAACAACCCCACTTTCGTAGTTCTCTCAACTAAGAATCCTACTCTTGAGCGAAAAATGGTTGATTTGATCATACAAGACCAAGTCAAATTAACAATTATCACTTTGTCAATTCTATCGAGGCTCCTAACCTATGTTGCTATATAAAGTGAATTATATCATTTATTTTATGCGAGTAAGTCTTTTTCAATGAAGAAACGTCATGTGTTTTCTTTTCTTCTTCTTGTTAATTTCATGATCTTTCGCTCTTGAATTTATTCAAGTTTCAAATTCCATCAATGGCTTTTTCTCCTATTCTCGGGTCGCACTTGAGGTTTCTCACTTTGCTACTTCTTCTCTTCTGCTAACCCAGTTTGGTTCGCTACCAAGAGCAGGTGGCATTTGGTTAATTTGGGATTGGATCCGAAAAGTGTTTAGAGTTGAAGAAGCTAATGTAAACTCCTATTCCCGGCAGCAACTATCGGTATGCAGGAGGAGCTTCATTACTCAATGGTGCAATTCTATTAGAAATTAGTTCTAACTAACACGGGTGAAACTATTTAATAACTGAATGTTTTTTTGCTAAAAAAGAAAAGATTTCTTTCTTTGATATCTTCATTATCTTTCTTGAACTCCTTGATTTCTTGAGTTTTTCTTTTTCTTCCTTCACCTTTGGAAGTTTAAAAGTCTTTGTTGTTTTTGTATTCAATTATCTTTTAAGCCTTTTCTTCTTTCTAATAGAACTTCTCATGCTCACATCAAGCCACTTGCTTTCGGTGAACTTTAGAATTGGTGGATGGATAACATGACTTGTAATCATTTTTATTATTTTGATCTCAAACACGAACAATCTAGAGTTAAGAGAACTTACAATGTGAGAATACTCCCAAATGGATTTTCCATCTAGAATGATATTCTTTTAACTTTTCAGACATCCTGGCTGGAAATTTCCATCTAGCATAGTGTCCCCATAGGGAATATCCATCTAGAGTGCTTTTAAATTTTATTTTGAAATAAAATATACAGAATTTCATTTATGATATTTATCCTAGACAGAAAGTCTGTCAAGAACACCCTCGACTAATTTTTCATGACAATTTATGGATTTCTAAAAATCCATATATAGACGGATTTTTCAGCATCATAGATGGATTTTTCCTATTTACCGTATATACCTCATTTTCTTCTAGTAAGTATTAGTGAAGAAATATAATTGGTCTTGAATAAAGATGAGGGTAAATACAATTCATGGAAGATATGGTAGTGTATATAATTTGAATGAATCATGATGAAGATTTTAAACTAAATAAAAGGGGATTATATTTAAATTCCTAAGAAAATGATATATAGTAATAGGTAGTTTGTTAATTTTTGAACTAATACCACAATAATTTATGTAATTTACTAAGTCTTTACTTCAAAACAAAAAGTTAATAATTCACTCTAAATATTCCTAAATATATTCATGCAATTTAATTAGACAATAAAGTTTATTCAAATTGATTGCCTTTATGCTAGTTGGAATTGTGAGATCAGATGCACCTCTTGCTCATTTCTATAACCTTATCAAATTCCAAGAAAATCTGATTATGTGATTCCATGTTTATGAATTAATCCCAACTATATATAGATTCATAGGATTAGCACAGGAGACAGAAAGTAAAAGTTGTAGAATTTTATTAAATCTTAATGTGACCCTACTCATCATCAAAGCTCTGCAGACCTATTTATGTATGTCATGCTTTTATCCTCAAGTTGCAACCTACCAATTATACCTAGCTTACAAAAAATTATAATACATGTCTCCTACTCGTTGTGGAGGCCATTAAGTTCTCACCCGCAACCATATAAATCCCACCTGAAGTTTACCCATCCATGGGGACAACTATGATAAGTATACTTTATAGTTTACATCCCACTGTCAACTTCCGTTCACCGGTTCAACTGTTGAGCATCAATTAGTTTGTCTAACTATTTGTCTAACTAGAGGGGAAAAGAAGGCTAAATATCATAAAACCCCCCTTAACTTTGGATGATTATCAGAAAACCCCCCTTAACTTAGAAAATATTAGAAAACCCCTTAACTTTGATGATTATTAGAAAACCCCTTAACTTTGAGATTTTATTAGAAAACCCCTAATTTAAGGGGTTTTCTAATAAAATTTCAAAGTTAAATGGGGTTTTCTGATAAAATCTAAAAGTTAAAGGGGGTTTTGTGATAATCCCAATACTTAAGGGGAGTTTTTCTGATATTTTGAAAGTTAAGGGAGGTTTTCCGATAATTGTCCAAAGTTAAGGGGGTTTTCTGATATTTAGCCAAAAAGAAGGTATTCAGTATGAAAAGGCATTGTAATAGGGCTAATTTTTAAATCATAATAGAACCATACGGATAAATCCAAGTCAAATCAGTCTTGTAGTAGGTAGGAGCCTTCGAGAAGATACACTACATGACACTTACACTTCTTAATGTATACAAATATTGTTAGGATATTCATAGATGAGTATAGTCCTATATTGAAAAGGATAAGAGAGTGATATGCTTTATTAGATAGGTGTTGGGCCAATGTCTAGGGTTAAAGTCGATTCCTAGCTTCCATTTAAGATTCTTAACTCTCGGTTGACTCGATTTCTTTCCAACATACGGCACCAGAGCCAAACTTACGGTCAAAGTAAAAGTGAAGTTCAATTTGAAGCCAAAAAGTGTCAAGATGATAGTTGGGTTAGGTTACTCCACAAGATGATGAGAGATTCTAGGATAGTTAGCAGACCATGACAAACAAAATCCATAGAAGATTGCCAGTGTAGACAAATATCTAGTTAGTCCACATGTGATGGAAGGTCCAATAGATCTTCATAGTCACGCTGCAACTGCATGGTTGCCGATTCAAACCATATCAAAAGTATATAAATGATATTCATATCATCAAAATGCATTAACTATAAACTTCCTCATTATTGTAGATTATATCCTACATTGAAAAAAACATTAACATTGAAAAAACATTCCCAATTATCCCATTAAATTATCTGCTTTCAGATATCATATTTTAACAATTATCACACTTAGTAAAAATATTCCAATTGACTAACACCCTTCAGCTCGTTACTCTTTTGAAGTATTGTTGTCATTTTAATTTGCTATCATGACCAGATCATTTTGCTTATCCCCATATCCTATTTTGCTTTTTTTTTTTTGATAATCTGCATGGAATCGGACCAAAGACCGTGGGAGCTATATTGGATCCTCCTACAAATATGCTTTAACATTTCTTCCTTGATCCCCATTGTATTAAGCTTCATGGGGTTTTAGATATTTTTATGTTTTAGTATTTAATGTGATTCATAAATGGAGGAATAAAAGTTGGCGTAAGTATTATCCAGAATTATAATTCTTTCTACAAAATACTGACCAAGAGACATAGGCTAATTTAGGTATACGAATGATTCTTTAATCACAAAGATTTATAGCGAGGTTTAATAATTCTTTTAAGATATAAAATTTTAGTACTATTATACTCTCTCCATCTTCATCCTCAGTTTAACTCAAGATATATCATAATTATTTATTAAATAATTGTTAATTATAAAATTATATAGCAAATATTATGTTAAAATCTCATGATTCATAACATGATTGATTGGAGCAAATCATGTGTTGATAATAACATCTATAATTGTGTTTATACAATCATGGAATGCCGTGATTCTTTGTCAATGTTGCTATTTAATTCCTTTTGTGTATTTCTTTCTTATGTAAGCTGTGATACAGAGAGGCCCCCTTGTACATATGACAGTACAACATATAATACATACGTTTCGCATTGCCTCCACACTGCAGTTGTCAATAACTAAATCTAAATCTTTACTATAATATTAGAGCTTTGATGTAATGGTAGAATCCTTTGATATGGTACTAGAGTAGCTCATGTTCAATTCTCACTACTTACCAAGAATTTAAAATGGATTTGAAAAAAATCTTGATTCCGCTATGTGAGTATAAGTTTTGTTCCAAATTCTCACTGATAACTTGAAATTTTGCTGTAGTGGGAGGGTATTTTGACAAAGATATAATCAAAACAAATTTGCTTTGGGCAAGTACTATGCACAATTGGCGATCATAAAAATAAAAAAAAAGTACTATGCACAATTGAACAATTAAAAACTCCTAGAAAAATATCACTATTAACCAACAATCTTGACACCCCAGATGTACGGAAGCTTTGCACCTTCTCAGATCGATCCGCGTTTCTCCTGCACATTTTGCGTCTCAAATTAGTCGGCTCCTGCATCCTCGAGGGACCCAATCTGCGTCGGGCTATACCTTGGGATGGGGACAAGTCTATTAATAATAACACAAAAATCGCACCATTGAATATTAAATTAAGTTTTAAAGCTGGCTGGCCTACATGCTGACTAACAACAATTGGATTGAATCATGACGTGAGTAGTGTAAGCCCCAAACTAACATTCTTTCTCCATCAACAACTTTGATCATTGATTTTAATTTTTAAATAAACAAATATCAATATTGGTGATATTCATGAACACGAACAACTTATTACTAGCAAGCGGGAAGTAGATATGAAGGATTATGATTCCTTTTCATGGTAGTTAAATAGCATACAGAAGGATCACTTCATCTACTATAACCATTTATGATTTTCTTAAGTGAGAATTAAATTGAAATGAATGCAGTTCTTGGTTGTATTTATAATTTCTTGATTTCTAATATACCTTTAAAACATCGATTCTGGTACCCACTTTTGTAATCTTATATTAATGTCTATTTATATCACCCTACTTAATAAAATTCACTTCAGTTGGGGACCTGCACAAAGTTCCAATTAAAGAACATGAGTGCAATTCAGAGGATATGTTGGTATTCATATTAAAATTAAACATAATACTTTAAGATATTATTAAGTGCTTGATTATGACAGAAACACTCTCTAATATCAGATTTGAAAGAGAATTCCAATTTTCAATTGGAAGATTGATGCTAAAGCAAAGATTAAGAGTATACCGCTCTCCAAGAAAAAGTCTTCCTTGAGCCCTTTCAGATTTGAGAATTTTTTCTCACATCATTATATAAGGAAAGAAGTATATATGGTATGAAAACCAATACCTATTTAAATAAAATTTTTTGCAAGTTTTATCGTAAAATAATTTAATTTTAAGTTAGCTAGTAACATCCACATTATTATTTAGAAATACATCTATGATTATATTATCATTTGTAAAGAAGGAGCTGAGATCCGAAAATGTCCAAAACAAACCTTTTCGGGTTATTGGTCTTTGTCAAAATCAAAAGGGTCAAATTATGGGGATAAACTATAAACTAACCTTCCAGCATTCAGTGTTATCAAATGAAAGAGGCCTTTTTTTTTTTAAAATGCTTGAGTAGGCTTTAAAAAAAAACACTGGGTCCTCAATCACCACATCTAGGTTTAAAAATTAATAAGATCGAACATGTTTCATGTAGAAGTGTTTTTGAAAGTGTGTGGGTTAAATAATAAATCATAGTAAAAAATGGGATATTAAAAAAAAAGGGGCATAATTGCACTTTGTACCTCAAAGTTTCACTCGTTTTTTGAACTTTGATATCCTAAAGTCTATTTTGTCCATTTGATACCTCAAAGTCTCATAATACTCCAAAGTTTATTTTTACCCATTTGATAGCGTAATATTTTGTGGACTATTTTCTTCTCACGTGTTAAAGTGCATGTGAGCTAATTTTGACTTCTATACCTTTGTGGTTATCATAAACGTCTCCAAAATAGGTGAAAAAGTTACTTTGAACATCCAAAACAAGATGTGTGACTGTAGACTTTGGCAATTCCCATGCATTTAGGGGCGTTTATAATAACTATAGAAGTATAAAAGTCCAAAGGCTAGATTTTAAGCGCGCATTTTGAATTTAATAGAAAAAATAAAATGTACTAGCCAAACGTAGGGTACCAAAGTTCAATTTCTTGAAACATTGGTGGTGTCAAAAGAGTGAAAATATACTTTGAAGGTATCAAAGTTCAAATTGAGTGAAACTTTCATCGTATCCAATGGGCAAAATAAAATTTGGTCTATCAAAGTTCAAAATGAGTGAAACTTCAGGGTACCAAAGTTCAATTAAGGCAAAAAAATATCTAAAATAAATCATAACCTTTTATTAAACAATAGAATGTTGTCATTGAACAAAAATGATCGCTTTATTGTCAAACTACAATCAAGAGAATCTAAATCATACACTAAAAGTAGCACCTATGAGTCACTTTTCTCACCAGATACATGTCGGACGGGACCAGAATGAAGCTGCACCTCTGGTCTCTTTCAGCCGCAATACGTGCACGCACGTGCGACGCTTTTTTGTCTCTTTGAACAACTCAATTCAATGTATTTTAGTTGTTGAACCGTAACATTCCAAATATTTGCATGCTTAATTAATTAGATCGACATGCACGCGTGTCTCATTGTAAACGTATCAAAACCGCACGTGTGCTGGCTATTAGCTGGAGATTGCCTTTTTGAGAGCAAGAACAGGGTTTGTTGAGAAGTCGGCCAGAATAGATCGAATGGGGGCTGTACCTTCTTTAATTTGGGCGTGGTCTCAGTGTAGAAAAGAAAAGAAGTTTGAAGAATGGTTGAGATTCGAAAGTGAAGTTAAGGTTTGAACGAGGGAGCAAAAGTTTGAATGGAGCTCTGGCCGACATGGGGGTCCGAAATTGGCTAGCAAACGTATTTTAAAGGTTGTTGATGCGTTGCTTTCTCCTTTGTTTAATTGTGAGGATTTGGTTAACGCCCTAGAGTTTTATCATAATTTTAGAGTTTTGGTATAGTGATTTTTAACATAATATAAGAGTGTCCAAGTTCAGTTCCCACTAACTGACATTTAAATTAAAGCCATATTTTAGAAAAATATGATACCATCACACAAATCACATGAAGAAGTGATCAACATGTAAGGACATGTTGATTGGAGTAGATTAGACAGGTCCCTTATTAATAATGCTTGGTTTTAGGGTAAATCAGGATGAATTCCTTTCACCTTAATTTTTTTATCACTTTCCTGCTTTGGTGTCAATATATGATGATGTTGCTCAAGGCAAGAAGCCATTCAAATTCTTTAAAATTTGGATCAATCATCCTGAAGACATGCCAATTGTCAAGGATGTATGGGACAAAACAGTATCAGGATACAAGATATTAGCAATTTGCTCTAAATTGAAGATGCTAAAAACTGCTTTCAAATCCCTCAACATAATAGTATCAGTGAGCAAATCAACAGAGCAAAACATGATCTAGAGACTATGTAATCTCTTTTGCAAAATGATTTATTCAATCCAGAGTATATTGTCAAAGAGATTTTATTTTATCAGCAAAAAGCAAGGATCAAATGAGCATTTTTGGTGACAAATGTTCTGCAATATTCCATCCATCAATGAAAGCTCAAAGGCACCTCAATTAGGTCATGGCCTTGTACAATGCTGCTAGAGATAGATTAACTGATCAATATGATATTGTTCAAGAACTCATCTCTTTTTATAAGGGTCTTATGGGGACTGCTATACCAGTTAGCTCACCTGATATCGAACTTATTCAAAATGGCCCATGTCTATCTCAAAGCCAATCTATCAACTTGGAGAGATTTGTTACTATGGAAGAAATAAAGACAACTGTATTCTCTATGCCCGATGATAAAGCTTTGGGTCTTGATGGATTCAGTGCATCCTTTTTCAAGTCTATTTGGTCAATTATTAAAAGTGATGTCTACACTATTGTGGAGGAATTCTTTAGAACTGGTAAACTTCTACGTATGATAAATTCCACTTCTCTCACTTGCATCCCTAAAGTTCTTTGTCCTCAAAATCCAGCTAATTTTAGACCAATAGCCTTTTGCAACTGCGATACAAAATTACATCTAAAATCCTAGCTAATAGAATGCAGCCTCGCATGGGTTTTTTTATCATTCTTGCACAAAGTGCATTTGTGAAAGGGAGACTGATAGCAAATAATATTCTTTTTACACATGAACTCCTCAAGCATTATGACAAGAAGGCAATATCCTCTAGAGTGATGCTTAATATAGATATCAGGAAAGCTTTTGATATTGTGAACTGGGGATTTATTAAAAGCATGCTTGGTGACCTTGGTTTCCCAGAGAAAAAGATAAAATAGATTATGGCTTGTATTACTTTTCTAAAGTTCTCCATTTCGTTCAATGGTATATTGCGTGGGTATTTCAAAGGTGAAAGAGGCCTTAGATAAGAAGATCCACTGTCTCCCTATATATTTGTCATTGTTATGGAGTATCTTTCTCGTAGTCTTACAATGCTCATGTTGGATAAGGGGTCAAGTATGCCCATAATGTTCTGAGCTTAAGCTCAACCACTTGATATTTGTAGATGATCTTTTACTCTTAGCAGGGGTGATCAGCATTCAGTTCAAAAAATATCTTAAGGACTATTGGATTTCAATGCAGTATCAAAATTTGATGCTAATCTAAGAAAATGTTCAATCTTCTAAGGAGATGTTGATGCTCAGGTGAAAAATATTATCTCTTCAATCATTAGATTCTCAGAGGGAGCCTTGCTAGTGAGATACCTTGAATGCCTTTAACTAATAAGGGGTTATCTTATCTTGACTGCATTGCATTGATAACTAAAATTTCAAAGCAATTCCAGTCTTTGATGCATCATAAAAGGATATCTTATGCAAGTAGACTGCAACTTATCAGAAGTGTCATCATGGGGTTTTCAAGTGTATTGGTCTAATAATTATATCCTCCCTAACAGAGTTCTTGAGAAAGTTGACATGCTATGTAGAAATTTTTTATGGGGTAGAAATTTGGTGCAGTCAAAATTGCTTTAGTCTCTTGGAGCAGGGTATGTCAGAATCATAAGCATGGTGGTTTGGGCATTTATTCAGCTTCAGTTTGAATTAAAATAGCAGCCTAGAGATCAATATAGTATATACACCTAAGTAAGGAGCTTTTATGGATACAATGGATTCATGGAAACTATTTGCATCATGCTGATGTCTGGTAAGTGCAAATTAAGACACGGGATTCTTGGATGTGGACAACTTGAAGAATGTTCTACAATCTTGCTATGAGGGTGAAAAAATTCACCTTTCCACCCTATATCATCTCTTCTCCTTCATACTGAACCTGCATCATGGCGTAATACTATTTGGGTTCTTTGAATTATCCCAAACATTCTATTATCCTCTGGTTAGTTGTGCAAGGAAGGCTATTAACAAAAGATAGGTTATGCAAATTTGGTCTGCTTGATATCAATGAGTGCATTCTTTGTTCTCAAAATGTTGAGGAAAGCCATAATCACTTGTTTTTTGAGTGTTCCTTCTCTATTATGTCTGGAACAAGATGATGGACTAGATGAGGTACGAATGGAGTTCTTGTGATTGGAATTTGCTCCTTGTGTGGTATAATGATAGACTGAGGGGTAACGGCTACAAACGAACCTTGAAAAAAATATTGCTTTCTATCTTAGTTTATTCAATATAGAATGAGAGAAATAGAAGAATCATTTCTCAACAATGTTGAATGTAGGAAATGATTGTCAAAGAAATCAAAATCTTGCTGCTGATGATAGTTCTGAGCACCCCAACTCTTCATGTACATAGTGATTGGGTCTTGAGTTTATAATTTTGTTTGTTTGTTTAGCCTATATGGCATTGATGTATCTCAATCAATCTAAGTTATCTTGCTGTGCATAATTTTCCAGATTTGGTGAGTGAATAAAATTTCTTCATTTACCCAAAAAAAACATGAAAGAACATGTTATAATAACAATTATAAGCCTCAACTCTCATTTCAACTTTAAATTAGTTTGATGTAGTGAAAGAGGCCTTGCCATGACCATTGAAAAGATTTTGAATATAATTGTCAATTACATTTAAGAACTAGCTTTATTTCAAATCTATGACTTCTCAGATATCTTTTTTAATGTTTTTACTCAAAGTAATCACAAAGTCTAAATAGGTTCTCCAATGTCGATATAACTTCAAGGAAGAGAAGCTGAATCCTTCTCATTGTACACGTGTGTAAACTATGATATGTTTGTGAGCTTTTAAGTTATATGGATGATTTTGAAAAAGAAGAAAGGAGAGAAGACGAGCTCAAGAGAGAATGCACGCTCATTGATGCATCTGTTGTCGTTCACATCTTGGATGCAAAGCCTATGCTGTTGAATTAGTTCAAACACCCACATTGAACCTTAATGAGGAGTAGTTAGTATTTTAAACTCCATCCTTGTACTTAAAAAAGGGTAAATTTTCACAAAAAGGCCTCAAACTTTGGGGTGTTTCCCACAAAACACTCTAAACTTTATTTTTCTTACTAAACCCCAAAACTTATCCCACAAGATGCTCAAAGCTAAATAGGGTCTCAAATTAACCCCTTCTCCCCCACCCATCCAAAAAGGGAACTTTTAACTTTTCCAACAAAACCCTTTAAAAAGTGTCTTTTACAATTGGAGAATTTTACTATCTGAACCCAATTTCATTCCTTATTTTCTCTAGGATTCATCTTCTCCTCTTCGCCATACTTTTTAGGAGTTTTGTGGAAAAATTTAAAAGTTTTCGAGAGGTGTTATTTGAAGGTATATCTAGCAGTAGGTTCATCGCCTAGGAATTTACAACTGAGATCATTGTTAGACCCTTGAAGCACCAACTCGTCACTCTCCACTCAGACTCCAACTTATTTGTCTACTATAGATGTGCCTTTAGGGGTTACTACAACATGCTTTATGCCCACTGGGGCCACCAATTCTATTGAGAATTGGGGATCAAGGGGGACCGTAGACTTCCTATGTGCACTACAACCAAATTTGAATATAGTGACGCAATTTTTTTGATACATTAGTTTGTGTGGTTAGATGGGATATATTTTGAAAGGAGATTGACACAATAAAAAAGTGTTGCAAGTCTCGACACTTAGATGTATGGTAAGATACAAATTAGAAAGAATAATAAAAAAACAACACCTATTTTAGACTTGCGACACTTATATGTGTCATGAGATAAAAACTAGAATATAATATCTTTAAATTTTTTTCTCCTTTCACCTAAAAATATAGCCCACTATTCTATGTATCTCATAACCGTGCAAATTCATAACCATTCTTCATGCTTTATTTCTTAGCTGTAGGCCTGAGGCCCAATATTTGAGACAAACACTTTCAGAAATCAAAATCCACAACCCCTAATTCTCTCATCGCTCAACCAAAAGAATTTTTTTTACAAAAAGCCGAAAGAGTTCTTCGACGTCAGACCTTAATATCTCCTCCGACATCAAATTCCTAATTCTCTCATCGCTCAGCCCTAATCTCGTCGCTGCCTTCATCTTCCTCCTCGAACTCAAATGGCAAACCCTAATCTCATCGCTAACCTTGGCTACTCATTTCATCGCGAGAAGATAGTTAGGGTTTTCTCTTCGATCTCGGCTTCCTCCTGCAATCCCCTCATGGAATCTCAATCAGCCAAGGTAATTATCTCAATCTATACAGTTTTGATTCTGATTTGATTTTGATCTGTTTGATCTATTCAATTCTGATTCTGATTTGATTTTGATCTGTTCGATTCCATATTCAGATTTGATTTTGAGCTTGGCTACCTTGTTTCATTGCTAGAAGACAATTAGGATTTTGTCTTCAATCTCAGCTTCCTTCACGATCTTCCTCATGGCATCTCAATCATCCAAGGTAATTGTTTCGATCTATTCAAATTTGATTCTGATTTGATTTTTTTCTGCTTGAGATATCGATTTAAGTTCATCAATAATGGTAATCAAAGTTTGATGTGTGTGAAGTGATTGAACGAATTGCTCTGTTTCTTTTTTACTTTTACTTGAGACAAATCATAACCATGCATAAAGTAGGGTATCAATTGGAATTGAGAATTAAGATTTCTACATTACGCTGTTTATCTTCGTATTACTTTCATTTATGCAAATATTTAATAACCTTAGCGATCTCATACACCTAATGCGTGAGGTGGTTTACTTTCAGTACATCAACTCTAAAGATGAAAAGTATGTAAGCTATCAGATCATGTAATTTTAAAGATGTAAAGTATTTGTTATTGAATCAAGACTTGGTCACCTTCTTTTAGAATTCAGGATTACTAACTACTACTACTATTATTGTCTAAGAAGCATTATTAAGGATTTCATGTGACACAGTGGTTTGACATTTCTACAAAATTTTACTAGTTTAAAGTAGTTAATTTAGAAAGCTGATTTCAGAAGTTGGGTATAGAATTAAAATTCCAGTTCCAAAATCTTATCTGTGGATTGACTAATTACTAAACATCAGAACATATACTTAAAAGATGGGCACACTAAGAATCTAGTCTCAGAACATATTCTTGATCCTCAAAGTTTGGCACAAGCTCACCATTATGTGCTTTTGCAGTCAGACCATATTGAACCCTATCGCAGGTCAACATCACTTTATTAAGTGTTGTTGACTCTGTCATCTTATATCAAAATGGTTGCTTACTTTTTCTTACCATGTGTAGGGAGTTTTTACGTGAGAAGAGAAGGGAAAACCGTAGAGTATGAATTGGTTCGCCCCTTGAAACACAATTGCTAGTGAAAGAATTTCCTAATTGGTTGCATATGAAGGCTCTAGATATGGATGCTACAACACATGAAGAGAATGTGTTGAAAGCCCTTGCTCGTGGTCCAAACAATGTGGTTAGAATAATTAAAGGATTCATCATCAATGGCTATAGATTCCACACTAAGCGCAGTGACAAGTTTCACAAGACTCAAAATTCTGGGGTGAATGTTGTCACTAGTGATGGTAAAACTTGGTTTGGGAAAATTAGAAACATCTATGAGTTAGACTATTTTAGTGAATTTAAGGTTATCTTATTTAGGTGTGATTGGGTGGATGTAGTAGGGGGTCGGGGGGTGAAAGATGATGCAAATGGTTTTACTCTTGTAAACTTCTCTCATTTGGTACATACAGGTATCACACTAGCTGATGATCCATTTGTCCTCTCCTCTCAAGAAAAACAAATTTTTTTTGTAGAAGATGGGAAGGACAAAGGATGGTTCCATGTGGTGCAGACCAGGCCAAGAGACAATTTTCAATTGGGGAAACGTGTTTCTGGTGATGATAATTCATATCCTGAATGCATGCCAGTTGAAATCCCATTAGTTTGGGTGTATAACTATTGTATTAGCATCAACAACTCTTTGTGTGTTAATTTCTACGCCAGTTTCTCTATTCTACTCTCCCCCTGTATTATATATATTATAATGATGCTTGTGGCTTATTCATGTTTGTCTCTGCTTGTTCATATTAACAAGATTCAAGCTTTGGCACTAGGTATATTTTCTTGATAGGATATTAGTTGAGAAGAGTTTTGGGATGTAGAATCTATTCTTATGCTTTGTTCTTGATAACTGTAAAATTACAAGTGCACGGAGAGAAGTCCAATGTTTGTAATTATCCAAGTCTCAGTTTCATAGTTATATCTACTCATAGAGAAACATGCATGAATGCTGAATAATTATGACAGTTAGTAGATTTCCCTCTTTGGCTTAAATTCACATATGTTTTAGCTAGCTCTTGCTTTTAATAAATTTATTTAAGTGTGCACATGTGTATGCTTTGAACTGTGTACTGAACAAATTTTGAACTTGATATGCATTTTGATTGTGGACACATAACTGAACAGTACCCATTAGCCTCTCTCTCTCTGTTACCCCCATCCATGACAATAAATAATTAAGTAAGGGAAGGAAAATGAAAAGAAAGCAGAAACAATTTATTTTCTGTTCTCTTTTGCTCAGGTTGTTTCCCATTGCACTTGTTTGTTCTGAAGCTTATCACTAGATTGATCACCAATTTATATTGATGGCAGGTAGACAAAATGTTTTGTTTAGTAAAAATTCCAAAGGCAAGAAGATAGTTCCAAGTTCAAGCAACCGCCTAACATCTGCTTCTATCCAAGCAACCAGTCAACCAGCATCATCATTAACTTCTCTGAGTAGCCAACCCTTTTGTACAAGGTCAGCTAGTGCTTTACATAATGAGCCAGCTAGCTCCTAACAAAATAGCATGTCGAGATCCCAGGAGGAAGACTCTTATGCAGCATCTATGCATGATGAGTTTGAGGTTGCATCACCCAATGGTGAATATAGTTCTAATCTTACAGCTGAAGATTAGAACAATACATTACTTATTCCAGGAAAAAAATACAATACATTACTTATTCCAGGGAAAAAAGTTTCAGGGAACAGAAACTCCATAAACCAACTCTATAACAAAGAAGTTGAAGATAAAGAAATTACACATCTAGACAAGAATCCTCTTCAAGGGACTAAAAGAAAAGAAGGTGAATTTTTTAAGAAGTCAGAAATTGAAAATCTTGACGAGTATCAGTTATTGAGCTTCTGTTCATTGCCAGGAGAAGCCTGTAAAAAGAAAAATGCACATGAGTCAAAATATCACATGAATAACCTTGGGAAAGAGTGAATTGAGATTTATACCATTGTAATCTCTTGTATCAGTTCTATAAATTTATTGTTGCCAACTGTAGCCTTAAATTGAAAATCTAACATTTGAGGAGTTTAGCCTGTAAACCAATTTATATCCTCTTCAATTCATAAAGCTTTGCACCCCTTTTAATACTCATTTATCACTGTCAGTTTCAGAACTTTAGTTAATTTCTTAACTCTAACCACAAAAATCTCTCTCATGTCAATTTTCACATGCAACAAGGCTGTGAGAAATATTCTAGATATTGTTGGTTGTTGTATGTGTATAATTGATATTGTCTACTTTTGTATGAGAATGGAAATGAACACGTGGGGTGGTCGCATCAATGTGGCCAATATATGGGCTTTGCCATCAAACAAGAGAATTGAGGTAGAATTAAACAACCTGAGACAACCAATTAATAGGTCGGGCGCCTTATTATCAAGTATATGTTTTGATGTTGCTGCAAAACCTAATCTTTGTCCGCTCAGATATAATGATCGGAGGCTTGTGCCTAAAAGATTGAGAACAGAAGCTGTTGGAATAGTTCGAGTATTGATCTATAAATTTACTCTTAAATTGTTAAGCTATAGTTTCCCTATGATATTAACTTTGTCCCTTTTTCTATCTCAGAGCAAATTTCTGCTTCCAAAGGGGAGGGAAATGAATGGACTAATACTTTCAATGATTAGCAAAGCATTGAATAATCACAAGTATAAAATCAGAAAAGGATTGAAATCATGAGAAGAAGCATTGGGACTGAACCCTCTTGATGTTCCTCGCAATGATTGGATACAATTTGTTGAACACTCATTTTCTAAAGAATTTAAGGTACCTTTCCTCTTATATTTAATTCAATGCACTTCAATTTGTCTCAGTTTATTTGTTTAAGGGATTTGCGATGCTCTGTTTTTATGATATCAGTTACATTCAGGTTTGCTGAGTTTGCTGAGTACTTAGTGTGTCCTGGATTGCTTTTGTGTCCTGATTTTTTTTTGGTCGTTTACTTTTATAGTTCCACAGTTCAACTGACAAAACTCAAATAGTTTGGTATGCTCAACCCACCTAATTGTATGCACATAAAAAATATGAGATTATATGCATAAAAGATGGAATTTTAAGTCTTAAGACATAGATTAATGACCTTAGATCACGTGTCAGCTTAGAACTCAAAACTCAGAAGCATGTCTATTAGAGATGTCTTACTGATCACTTGGTGAAAAGAAATCAAAGGTTTCATTCAAATGCAAGTATTCTAATGGTCCTGTATTAGAATGCTATCTCTGATTACTTCAGAGATTGGGTGATGAAGTTAGTAAATTTGTATAGCAATTGAGACTCCGTAATGTTACTTTTTTTAATATTCTTTTAGGGCTTGTACACTCGGATATGCCTGAGTTTCCTGAAATAAGGCGAAGAGAATTCAGGTTGTAGTACTGCTAATATTAAACAGCCAAATTTAAAATTTTGGGTTTGTAGATACTATAATAACAAGTTTAAGCTACAAATTTGTTATGGGATGATATATGAGTACTTTCATGACACATTAGATTGAGATGGGAAATTGCATTTATTATATTTATTGATGTTTCAGAAAATTCAACTTTACTCGCTGAATATCCAATCAAATCTTTATAAGAATTACTAGAAACATCTAAAATGATCTCTTTATACTAAATGTACAGGATACGTTCGATAAGAAAAAAATTGCTTGGGAGAAAAAAGTTCTTATACATATCACAGGATCTAAAAGCTTTCCAAGAAAAAGGAATGAATTTGTAAGACATAAAGTCATTTTATTCATCTAAATTTAATAGGCAAGTAATTTTGATTTCACATTTTATATTAGTCTTTATGTTTTAAATTTTGATCCTAATGCTAGGAAAAGAAACACCAGAGGGAGCCTGGAGAGCTTGAGTTCTTGAGGAGACTTATCAGATGCATGCAAAGTCTCGATCATATTTGGTAAGACACTATAACACTTTCAAAAGTATTAAAAATTTATCTAGTGAAACACACATCAATTAACTATATCATTGAATAGGAGGCCGCAAAAAAACTGATGGAGGTGATGGGGGGCACCACTGAATATTCAGAGGATACCTTGGAATTGCAGAGTCAAGTTCAGTTGCAACTAAGTGGAGCTGAAATGAGGAAGAGACATTTTGAAGGAGTTCAATATGATGCCCGCCACATGCAAGGTCAACTTCAAGAACAACAAACGAAAATTCGAGAACAAGTAGTGAAAATGGCAGAGTACCAAACCAAACTTGAAGAGTATCAAGCTAAATTTGAAGAGCAAGAAGCCAAAATGCGAGAGCAAAGAGCACAAAGACAACAACAAGTTGCATTTAACCAACACTTGTTTCAACAAATGACACAAATGCACCATGAAATGTCCACCATGCAAACTTGTATGGGAAGAGTTATGGCGAGTGGAGGCATGTCAAAGAGCAATGGAACACCTCATCCAAAAGATCTTAGAGTTCAAGAGGTAATTTTCTTTAACTCATTATTCGTTCCAGTCATATAAATAGAACAATTTATCAATAAATAGTTATAGATAGTTTGCAGCCAAATAAAGTTTTATTCAATAAAGTTTTCTTTTAACTCATTATTGATCTCTTCACTTCCATCCCTTCCCTTTCCTCTTCTCTCCTTGCAACTCGTTTCTCAATTCTGAAGGGATTCAGGGTAGATGTTTAGGATTTGCTTAACAGGAGATTAGATTTGAGGCTCTTTGGATTGATTTGGGTTCAGCTGTGTGATTGATTTTAAAATGGTCACTGAGGGTTCCTTGAATATTTTGATTTTGTAATTTTTGGGTTTTAATTATTAATTTAGCCCGATGCCACGTTAACAGTAGCTATGTGCTTTGACTGGTGATGCTATGATTGGGCTAATATGAAGCTGGATTTCTGGTGTTTCACATCTTGATAGCAGTACAGGACCTATTTTATTTAGGTGCAATAATCGGTATAGGTTTTTATTTCTTGACATGAAAGCAAATTTAATCAGTGATTGAAAGAAAATTCCACAAAGCATTCCACATAACTAAATAACTAGTTTTATGATAAGTAAGATATCCCAGGGCTGAAGCTTAAAACTTGGAAGTACTAATGAGTGACATTATTATTTTATTTTTCTCGTTCACTTAAACTTGACTTGCTGTTAAGTTGCCAAAAAAAAGTTTAGATGTTGGTACTGATAGCAAGTTTTACTTATGAGAGGGATCTCTCTAATCCAATTTATAGATATATGGATTGTTTGGGTAAGTCCAATAATGCTATTAGTTTAGATTAAAAGAAATGGCATCAAGTTATCATATATTTGAAACAGAGTCTTGTAATGTGTAGTTATTTCTAATTCTATCATACAAATTGCATAGTATATATAACTAATGATCCCAGAATAGCACTACGTCAAAATTATGAGAATTATATAACTATACCATGGCTAATTAGTTCATTGATGAAATTGTTGTAATACTCTAAACCCTTGGAATTTACTTCTCCTCTTCCACCTGCATAAGCATTTTCAATAATTCAAAAAAATAACTCACAAATGATTCCAGTAAAAATAAGTAATGGTAACAATATTCTCAAGTGTTTATAGCTTATCAGCCATGCGAGGAACCAGTCTTGACCAAGAGATGGAGAACCTGTAGCCTTCGAGTCTAGTTTCTTTCATGAGTTTGACATCTTCCTACAATATATTGAAAAGAATTTCCCAGTTATAGTTTGCATATTGAAAATAGTCTCCCAAGTTTTGTTGGATTTGAAAGCCCAATATAATTAATCTCTATGATGATTTTGTAACAGAGTAGAGTTGCTATATATGAGTATGTTTTTAGGAGTGGTTCATTCATGAATTGGTTGTCTTTGTCTGTTCTCTTTATTCCCATGATGTAATCATTTCTTGTTTAAGTCTCTTTTATTTGTAGGGAATGTATAATTTTGAGAGTTTTAGTATGATGTACTGATATGATATATCAAATTTCAGCTCCTGCAGACCAACTGGAGTTCCCAATTGTATAGTAAAATTAATAAATTGTAGTCTTTTGCATGATCATTTAATTGTACTAAAATATTTCAAGACTAATGAGAATATATGCTTGCAGCTTTCATCATAAGGACCAATACATAGAAAGGAAATAGAGAGCATATAAAAGGAATACATCATATGACGAAACTCGAAAAGAAGCTAATTGAAGGGGTGCAAGAGATAATAAGGGAGGCTGATATAGATGACAAAACATACAGAATACTTTTTAGTATTAGAAGTTTATTAGAAGTTTTGTACATTCTTAGATGCAGCTTATCTTGATGGTAATATTTTTGTGTATCTTTTGTTGTTTGATAGACTGGACTTTTTCATTTGTATTCATGAAAATCTGAACAATTTTACGTATATTTTAAGTTGCCCAGGAAGAAGCATGTTTTTACCAATAATGAACATGAATTTAGTCATATAGAGTTCTCTTGAATGTTGTTAAAGTTAGCTTTGCTAATTTTTACTTGAATGTGAAAGTTACATGTGTTAGTTCATTTTCTTGGGGTTTAATTGCCATCTAAATGTTATTTGGTCAAAATATGAAGAATTCTTGTGTGACACAAATAAGTGTAGAGAGTTGTCACCACCTCCTACACGTACTTGTGTCACTAGTTTCTTGACACATACGTGTGTCGCAATTTTCTTGACACATGTAAGTGTCACGATTTCTCGACACATCTATCTATCACTAATTCTCAACATATATATGTGTCGTGAGTTTTACGACACATTTTCATATGTGTAGAAATATGTTCTCCACACATGCTCCAACCACACTTGTGTGATGTGTCGCATTTATTTGTGCTACACAAAAATGTGCCGCGAGATGTTAAAAAATGTGTCATTTATTACACCTTTTGTTGTAGTGGTGGGAATGCTGATTCATCAAACACTCCTAGATTCGAGCTCGAGTCACATTACCAGACTAGTAAATACCTCTACCGCTCATATACGTCAATGTCCTTATGAGGATATAGGGTTCTCTATCTAATTTTGCAGCATTATAGGTGATAAGGATCTAGCCAAGAATGTCAGCCAAACATTCACATCATGGTAGGATTGGGAGAGTTCTTTCAAACTATGTTCACATAGTTGTTATGCTCGAGACCTTAACAACACACGACTAGGCCGGCAGCACAGCACTTGGACAATAATTAAATCAAAATAATATACTTCAGCCTCTGCGAGAAAAAGATTTTGAAGCTAAAATTTATTTCCAAAAATCAAAACAAATTCAACATATAATTCTTGACTCAACCAAATCTCTACTCTGGAAACACCAACGTCCTAAAAAGAGATAAGAAAATTACAAAAATAACAAAATAAATTTGTCAGAGCAGATAATAGCAAGTACCACCAAATGACAGAATCCAAAGGATGGAATACTAAAAATATGAATCACTATACAAATAAAATTAAATGAAAGAAAGCTCGATAGGATATATTTATCAATGATTCAAAATGAGATAATACCCAAAAATTAAAAATACTAAGAAAAATATGACTGAGCAAATACTAAACTAAGAACAAACTCTCAATCCATGCTGAAATATCCCTACTCAATGTATTTCTTAAAAGGAATATATATATATACATATCAGGACTCATCATTTAATTCAATATATTCCTATTTCACAGAACATTGATATACAAAAGACGAAATATCACATTACTCATCACATATATGTCATACAAGCATGCGCAATCAAATTGCAATTCCTAACATTCTTAAGTTAATCATATGTTATTTGAGATTAAATAATAATTTGGTCAATTTAAGGTGGATGACAAAATCACAATTCAGCAATCCAAACGGGATCCCTGAAAAACTTATCAAAATGGCCAAAATAAATCTCACACTTTATAGAACCAATTTATTATTTATTCTCCCCTAATTATAACTCAATATTTTCATATCAACTCATTTTAAGGTGATTACACACGATATTATCTAATTTCAGCTTTTCTATATTACACGACTTACTATCGAGTGAGAAAATCAAATACAAAAGTATGGAGGTGGCAAATCCCCACATTCACACTCTATTCATCGTCACTCAATGCTTAACGTAAAATATAAAAATTCTAAGAGTTTGAAAATTTAGGTTTTAACTATCCGACGATGTTATCTCCTCCCAACGTATAATACTCACAACCCATAGACAATAAGTTTGCACCTCTTATGCCCACCACCATCTCAGCTAAAGCTTACCACATTAATTGAGGCAAACATCTGATATTTAAACTCCTAATCCCTATGGGTTGCATGTGTAATCTTAAGGAACACAGATATTATCATCCATAGTTGAACTATTATCACAAGAGTCATTATAACATATTGTCCACACTATTGCAAAGAACTCTTTACCATATTATTAACAACTCCGCGTTGAATTTGGGCCGAATACTTTGTTTCAAAAAGAAAACCATATTTTCAAAAATTTTAGTTCATTGAAATAATTATAAAAATGTAACTCAAAAATATCAAACCAACCTTGGAACACACTCAAAACTCACTAACAAAAGTCATAGTGAAGTTTCAATATCAAAGAAAAATATATGAAAAAGTTACGGAGTCAAACGACTCATAAACCAAAATAAAATAAGTTGTGCATGTTTTCAGGCATCTGAAATATTGAACCAGACATCTGAGCATCTATTGTCTTGGATTGAGCGTTTGAATTTGAAAGATAGAAAACCGATTTTTAGAAAACATTACAGAGACGACTGAAAATTTTCAAGACGCCTAAAGTTATTATCCAGATGTCTATTTCAGCATATTTCTCCAATTTTAACCTAGGGTTTTCACATATATTTTTTTTCATTCTATTCTTAATAAAACTTTCCTATACCATTTTAGCAGGAAAATATAAATCTAACATGCATAGAAAATATATCATGGGTCATGGAATCGCCAAAAACATAATTTTATCATCTTGGGTCTTGGTACAACTTCTCAAAACTTCATAAAAATTAACATGTTCATGGAAAATGAATTATGACACTTAATACCAACATAGAATAACACATAAAATGTGCTCTACTGGTTTTTCTCAAAATTCTACAGTTCTAGGGTTAGAAAAATCATACGAGCATGTTCTAACATCAAAATATTGATATGAACTCAACCAAATATCATAAAAAGAATATGGGCTATCATGATGGATCAAAATATATTTAATATAAAAAATTTAAATGTATAAAAGAATTAAATGTGATAGATAACAAGTTAGAACTTTCCTGAAGGTGTTTCTACTGAAAAAGATGATCTTGACGCTAACAAACGGTATGCAAAAAGCTCTCCTCTTCCTTCTTCCTGCTTGGCCAGCCTTATAGGTGTCACAAATCTAAAAATTTTGATATCTAGAATTATCTAGACCTTATATAATGATTCTTGGCTTAACGGGTTGACTAACGGTTTGACCGGCTTTGACTTAAATTTCGTCTAGGTTTTTTATCACATAAAACTTTATAAAAACATCTATTTTGACAACTAAAACTTAGAGATACTTTTAACTCATGAACAAAAGAAACTATCTCGTCTCTCATTGTCGAAAAAATTGATTACAGATTATTTTCCAGTCTCGACGATACGGGGTGTTACAATAGTCCTATTTATGTCATGTAATCTAGTCTGAAGAGTGGTTGGAGTGGGAAGGTTTACATGCTTGACACATTATACTACATGAAATATATGAATCAGGGGTATGCCTCGAGTACTAGGAATCGGGTTAAGTGACTCAGCTACCATAACATTACTAGTTTAGTGGAGGCTGCCAATTTCATGGTGGCCTATTTTACAAAAAGATGGATACGATTAAGAGTGATTTTCTAATAAAAAAAATATTTTGTACTGATTGGTCTCGTTGAGAAAGAATGGTTTTTTGTGTACTTGTTATTCTTATTTTATTTTATTTTATTTTGTTGATGACAACAGAGAGCACATTGAATTATCAGAAGAAAAACACAATAATGTGAATGCAACAACGGCTCCTCCTTCAAGTCAACCCTTTAAGCAGTCATCTTAAAACCCAAAACTTATGCGCCAACATCTTGACGCCCGCCTCTTTTCCTCTGCTGTCTCTAATTGCATCCAACTCCTTGACCTCCCTCTCTCCCACGAACTCCCTCGTCACTCGGGCCTACCCGGTCTCCAACACCCGGGCCTGGCTCTCTACTACACTCGACAACCAAGACACGTGTAAGGAGTATCTCTTCTCTAAAAGTTATAAGAGGAATAGAAGAATTGAGAGAAAGAAGAATATGGGTTATGCCTTGTGCTAGAGCTTTCTTCTCAGGTTTCATTTATAGACTTGATTTATAACCAAACAATATCTCACTAATTGATTTCAATCCGCAAGAAATATCTCACTAATTACAATCCCATCAAAAATATTAGTTGTCAATCTTAGCAATAATTAGTTGTGATCTTTGAAGATGATTTTAGACAATCCATCTTTAGGTGATTCATTTGAATTCGATTGGTAATTAAGTGCATCTGTAATACGCTCCATCAAGTTCAACATCAGTTGATGATGTTGAGCCTGACACACAATTCTGTGAGGCATTATCTTGACGGAGGTTTGGTGAGCATGTCGGCATGTTGATAATGAGTGAAAATATAGGAGACAAAAAGTTGCTAGGCAGCCACATGCTTGTGAACAAAATGAAAGTCAATCTCAATATATTTTGTGTGAGAATGGAATATTGGGTTAGTCACAACACATGTCATATTAATATTGTCGCAACATAACAGATTTGGTGTAAATGGAATGCCAAGTTCTTGTAATAAGCCCTAAACGCAAATGAGTTCCATGGTCGCATTTTTCATTGCCTTGTACTCTGCCTAAATACTAGAGCTTGTAATGGCCACTTATTTCTTGGAGCTCCAAGAAATAAGATTACAACCGAGGAAGATTGTGTACCCACTGGTGGAACGATGGTCCTAGCTCCTCCCAACCCAGTCAACATCACTGAAGGCATGAAGTTGCCATGGTGAGTCATGATAAAGAGTAGATTGTGTATGGGTGTCACATATTGCAAGGCACTGATAATACTGCAATGTTGTGTCAGATTAGTAAGAAGAGATGACGGAGGATTTCCAATCAATCACGGTATTTGCCATCAGTGTCGAGATAGGGCGAGCTTCGATCATCTTGGATCACTAAAGAATATCCAGAATGTATTTAGACTGGGACAATAGACATCCTTCCAAATGTGAGCACAGCTCGATTCCAAGGAAATAATGTGCCAGACCTAAATCACGAAGGACAAGCTCACGCCCAAGAGAAACTACAAGGTTAGTAATACCCCCTTGATCGGAGCTAGTGATGAGAATATCGTCCACATTGATTAAGATAAATATTTTTGAAGTTCCTTGGAAATGAAAGAACATAGATGTATTTGTCTTAGAGTCAACAAAGTTAAGCTCGAGGAGTTGGGTACTCAAGCACTTGAACTATGCTCATGGAGCTTGGCAAAGACCATAGAGAGATTGGTGTAGCTTACAAACATGGTCAGAGAACTGTGGATGAGTGAATTCTTGAGGTTGCTCCATATAGACTACTTCCTCTAAATTACCAAGAAGAAAGGCATTGAAGATATCCAACTGTCGCATCAAAACTTGAACTTAGTGTGATTGCAAGCGACCAGCGGACAGTGGTAATTTTGATCATTGGCTGAAGGTGTTGAAGTAATCAACTCCATGTTGTTGTTGAAATACTTTGACTACAAGGCGAGCCTTGTGGCGCTCAACCAAACTAATTGCCCGTAGCTTTAGTTTGAAGATCTACTTACAACCGACTATGTTTAAATGAAGTCATTGGGGAACCAACAAATAAGTACCATTGCATAGAAGGGCATCAGATTTGGATGCCATCATCACAAACCATTGCCGGCTCAGCAGTCACATGAGGAACAATACTAAGAAGAGTCATAGGCAAGCAGTGGATGCATTTATCGACTCAACAGTCACATATATCGGCTCAGTGGCTACATATAGGTCAGTCAATAGCCTAGTGTGAAGGATTAGGGAGAAGTTCAGGGAGGCAATATCAGAGGGAGATGTAGGCACTATTTTACTAGGTGCTCGAGGTGTTGTCAGGGTTGCTGAAGAATTGTTACTAATAGGGGTAACAAGGATGGCAAATATTGGCTATGGAGAAGTTGGAATGGCCTATGTCGCTGATACAAGCTCTAACATAGAGCAAATTGGGGAGTCTATCGTGGTAGTTCCTATGCGCATGGTAGGTAACGTATTGGTTGGGACTAGCTGACCATTATCACAAGCTCCGGTAGGTAGAGGACACCGAGGGCCATAACCAAGTATATCAGCACCCAGTAGAGGTGCATTGGATGATATTGTTGTAGGAGATACAGGCCCTAAATCAGCAGAAGAAAAATAATCCTCATAAAAAATAACATATCCTAATACATATATATGTGACACATGTAAGCAGCGGTTACCATGGTGATTTGTATTATAACCCATGAATGTACATCGGTCAAAATGACAATCAAGTTTGTGTCGAGAGTAGGGACACAACTAAGGATAACATGTACATTCAAAGACTCACAGAAAGGTATAATCAGGTGTAAGATTGAATAACTACTAAGAGGGCTGTTATTTTTGAGTAATGGTGTTGGGAGTCAGTTTATTAAGTAGGCAACTTTATTAAAAACCTCATCCCAGCAACATGATTGCATAGATGCATATGCTAGAAGTGCGAGAGCTGTTTCAATAATATGACAGTGTGTCCTCTCCATAGCCCCATTTTGTTCTGGGTGTGTGGACATGAGACACAATGGATAATGCCCTCGGAATTAAGATGGCGATAAAGGGACTGATACTCGCCAACCAAATCTGACAAAATATGCCTTAGAGATCAGATTTATCATACATAAAATATAACCAAGTGAACTTATTAAAGTCATCAACAAATGTAACATAATAACGGAAACGAATTGAGAGACAATAGGGGCAGGACCCCAAACATTTAAGAAAATTAAATCTAAAGGAGTAGATGAAGTAGAAGATGATAAAGTAAATAAAAATTTGTGACTTTTTGCCTTCATACACGTAGAGCAAATTGACAAGTTATGGCTTCTAATAGTAGGTAAATTGCATGTTGACAAAATTCAAAGTACAATCTTCAATGAAGGATGACCTAAGCAAGCATTCCAGGAGGAGATGGCGTGCGTTCGCCAACAAGAGCAATATAGGATGGGGTAAAATTAGGAGTAGGCAATTGATAAAGTCTGTTTGATGTCCATGGAGATGAATAGTCGCCGACTCTTGATCCTTCACAAAACAATCAAAAGGGTAAAATTCAAAAACAATATTATTATCTTTCATAAATTAAAGAATAGATAAGAGGTTTTTCATAATCAAGGGGACATGGAGAACATTTATCAAAGTAAGAGATCGGGAAGAGGAAGGAAGTGTTGTGTGTCCATGGTTAAAAATACGCAAACTTGTACCATTGCTACTTACACGGTGTCCGTAATAGTATAAGGTGTAGCTTTAAGAAGCTAAGTATAGTCCAACATGATGTGATAGGTGGTGCCAGAGTCAAGATGTCATGTAGAAGCAGTCAAGTATGGAGTACCACAAGTTGCGCTACATAGAAAGCTGCCGGATGATGCGTACCGACCGACGAGTATCCCTAAAAGTATCCATTCGGATGAGTATGTGGAGATTGTTGATAAACTCTTGGGCCACTAAGAAATGTTTGATTGAATCATTGCGAACAACCATTTCCAAAGTGCCCTATCTCCATGCAGATTTGGCAGCGAGGAGATTCACAACCCTAGCCTTAATTGCGACCTGGTCCACCGTGACCATCATGACCACTACGTTTAGATTAACTATCGAATAG
Organism: Asparagus setaceus; assembly: GCA_012295165.1. Lineage (NCBI taxonomy): Eukaryota > Viridiplantae > Streptophyta > Magnoliopsida > Asparagales > Asparagaceae > Asparagus > Asparagus setaceus. The sequence goes on from CM022701.1 coordinate 78,407,390, forward strand.
ACCTCCACATACCATAAAAGTCACATGTGCCAATGGGAATGAAGCTTCCTTAATAGCTTTCTCCTTATGTTGAAAAAGCTATCGTGAGCAATTAGCTTCCTGTGTAGATCTTCTAGAGAGATTTCATCAAGTCAGATGGTGATAGATGGAACAAAGAAGTTATATGTTGAACCAAGGCCAGTGAGGACATGCATGATGGGGTCAAAATCATCAACTTGATGGCCAATAACTACGAGATTGTTAGCAATAGGCTTGATGCTTTGAGGATACTCTATTATAAATGCCAATTCTCGCTTGGTGTTTTGAGTTGAGTCTTTAACTAGAGGACCCGAGCTCTAGAATGTGAGGCCAAAGATTTGGCGAGGGTCTCCCAAATAGTGTGTGAAGTCTCACAAACTACCATGAGGGAGATGAGCGGATCGGTTAGAGATGCTATAATCCAATTGAATATTAGTTTATCCTTCCTTATCTACCCATTGTGTGCCAGGTTTAGCACATAAAGATTCTTCTCATAAAAGATGGTCGCTGGAGGACACTTCTCATCCATTGACAATCCCCATATATCATTGAAACTTGAGAACCACCTCAAATGTCCATCTTCTATCTGAGATAATTATCTTGGTTAAGTATATATGGAGAAGCGACATAGTATTGAAGTGACATAGTATTGGTGTCAGGTCTAGCTTGAGGGATGAATAAGGGTGTGAGTGTTAACGAGTCAGATAAGGGAGAGGACGCAAAAGATACGTCAATCGACATGATGAGATATAGTGATTAGTTTGACAGTGAAGAAGAGTTGGAGAGTAGGATATGATGTTGGCCTTTAAGGCTCTAATACCATAAAAGTTATAAGAGGAATAGAAAAATTGGGAGAAAGAAGAAGATGGGTTCTGTCTTGTGCTAGAGCCCTCTTCTCACATTTCATTTATAGACCTGATTTACAACCAAGCAATATCTCACTAATTGACTACAATCCCAAGCAATATCTTACTAATTGATTACAATCCCATCAACATTATTAGTTGTCAATCTTAGTAGTAATTAGTCGTGATCTTTGAAGATGATTTAAGACCTTCCATCTTTAGGTGATCCATTTGAATTTGATTAGCTAAGTGTACCTCTAATATCCTCCTCCTCCATCTATGTCGACTCCGAAGTCAACACCATCACCACCCTCATCTCTAACTCTCTTTTACAGTTCATGCCCTTCAGTGGGGCCCAAAATGGAGAACCACCATCATTGAACATATTTTCTTAGTGCGTGAAGGGACATGATTAGGGATTGTTGGGGATGGGGCCCAAGGCGGTCCATGTCGTGGTGGCGGCAGATGGGAGTGGAAACTATACGACAATGGTGCGACCTGGAGAAGGTGCCAATGGGGAGTGAGAGGATGTACGTTATGTATATCAAGAGAGCGATTTACAAGGAATATATCGAGATTCAGAAGATGAACATAATGCTAGTTTGAGATGGCTTGGAAGTCATGTTAATTCCTAAGAATCGGAGCATTGGAGAGGGATGGATGACCTACGGCTCTACCACAATTGGAAGTAATTTTACATTTCTTGCTTCATGTTTCTTATATCTACAAGTCTTTGCATTGGCATGCTTAATTACTGCTGATAAACCACCCACAGTGGCCCCAAAACAAACAAATTTAAAAAACATTGAGGGTTAAGTGAAAGAACTTCAAACATTTTTTGGGGCAGGGGGTATGGAATTTCAAAACTCATTTAGGGTTTAGTGACAGTTTCAAACTTATTAGAGTTAAGTGGCAAAGTCCCAAACTTATTAGGAGTTTAGTAAAAGTCGTCCTTAATGATATTGCGGTAATTAAGTTCCTTCTGCCTAAAAAATGATATATTTTTGTTTCTTTTTTGCTAGTATCTGATATCTTTCTATGGTTTTTAAAGTTGTATCCAAAAGCAGGTTCATCGTACGGGACCATACAATTGAGAATACTGTCAGACCTTCAAAGCACCAAGCTATATATCTATGCTCAACCTCTAACCTCTCTGTCTACTACAGATTTGTCTTCAAGGGATACTAAGACACACTGATGTGTTCTGAATAAAACGTTGCAAGTGCACAACTAGTGTGTAGCATGCAAGTGTTAATCCTATGAGGAAGGAGTGTATTAGAAAAGCCCTAAAGTGGTTCTTGAAATGTGAAAGAAAAGAGAGAGAGTGTAGAGATTGGTTTGGGTGTGATTGTTGCAAGTAAAAAGGTTAAAAACAAGAAAAGAGAATGAAAGGAAAAAAACAAATGAAAAAAGAAAATGAGAAAGAGAATAAAACAAAAGAAAAAGCAAATAAAAAGATGAAGGAAATCAAGTGAATAAACTAGGAATAAAGATGAAGGAAATCAAGTGAATAAACTAGGAATCTAGGATTGAATTCACTAGTTAATTCCTATTCGGATTTTAGAACTACTTTCTTTTAATTCTCATATTACTTAGAATTCTTAAGCACAATATCAAGTTATTCAAAACATGCAGAACCTATCAAAAATATATTCAAGTAATACTATCATTCATGAATAGAAATAAATAACTAGATAGTAAGTCTAGAATTAAAAAACATAAACTATCAAACCATTTAACATAAGTATAGCCTATCAAATTTTTTCTACCAATTATTATTCTAGTTGATTATCCTAAGCATGATCATTTAAGCACATAAATAGAGCAATTCAAAACTAAAAAGAAAATTAAATTAGTTTTATCTATACCTAGAAATCCTAAAGAACTTAGCTACTCATACTATAAAAGCAAATAAATCCTAAATTACAAAGCATGAATAGAAAGCAAGAAAATAAAATTTTAAACTACAAAGCATGAAATAAAAATAAAAATTAAAATCTAAACGACAAAGCATGAATAAAAAGCTAGAAATAAAAATTTTAAACTACAAAGCATGAAATAAAAATAAGAAATTAAAACCTCAACATGCAATTCTAAACAAGAAAATAAAAGAGGAAAAATAAAACTTATATTGCAAGGGGTTGACTACTCTTGAAGCAAATTTTTATCATCAAAGAGAAGAAGAAAAAATTTAAAGAGAAAATTTTTTTATTTATTGTAAACTAAAGTTTACAATTTGGAAGGCCTAATTAAAGGTCCTCCTCTCCAAAAAGGAGTTTATAAAATTTTTACATCTCGCTCACTCTCACTCTCTACCCCTATTTATAGCCTATAGCAACAAACATAAGCCCTTGGATCAAACTTGAGCTCCAAGAAATCAAAATTAACCTTTGATTAGTTTCTGTTAGTGCATCAATTAGTTTATAACAGATTCTTGTTTTCTTGAGTTGACTTGTTGACTCGAATCCTCTTGGACTTTTGGGCTTTGTGGGCTTCTTCTAGGTTTCTTTTGGACTTCAAGTAGGTGTATTTTGGGCTTCTTTGAATTCTTATTTGATAATTTCATTATTTCCTGCAAATTCATAAAACAACCGATATTAGCAAGTATATTTATTCAATAAAATAGATAATGAGGGATAAAAGTGTAATAAAATCTAGTGATCACACACTCTATGCACATGGAAATTGTTAATTCTCTTGCGAATGTGTGATCGCGAGGACTACAGGTTTCATTTTTGCGAATGTCGTTGCTATTTTCCAATACTGCCAGATACAAGCTCGAGTCACATTACTCCACCAGAGAAACACGATTACTGCTCACGGACCTAACATTCTAACGAGGATACATGGTTCTTGATCCAACTCTGTTACATTACATTAGACAATGACTTAAACAAGAATGTCAATGGAGAATTCACATATCTTAGCAGGCCCTGGGGAATGTTCTTTACATGCAGTTTAATTTAAGTGATGTGGTCAATGCTGAAGGGTGGCTGGAGTGAGAGGGTAAGTTCACGTTTGACACGTTGTGCTACGCCGAATTTTTGAATCAAGGGGACGGATCCGGCATAGAGAGTCGGATCAAATGGCTTTGTTACCATAACATATTACTAGTTCAACAGAGGTTACTAATTTTATTGTGGTTCGTTTTATCAACAGAGATACGGGTTAAGTGGCTCATTTAAGCATACGTTAGAGAGGAGATTTTGAGAGAGGAGACCATTTGGCACTCCATGCGGCAGTGGCAGCCGCGACTTAGGTACCATGGCGGTTTTTCGCCTAGTTGGGACCCTCTGAGTACACGAGGATGGATACTAGACCTATAGTTGAACAGGCTTAGGACGATATTAGGACTTTATGTAGCGGCTACAGCAGATGAGGGCATTGTCAGGATAGTCAGTTCGTAGTCAACAGTACCAGCAGCAGGGATTGCAGGGTCAGTAGCAACAAGGAAGGGGCCAGGCTATGGCCATGTCAGCGGGAGACGGCGAGGTCTCAAGGGAGTGAGCCTGCCAGCACTTTGTTTGATTCCAGAGCATCGCATAATTTCGCATCATTTGCATTCAGTGGAGAGCATCACATTCCATGTGTCATCTTAGAGCTCAGTTGGACAGTTAGGACGCGTAGTGACGTAGTGCTCGTAAGTTGTAGTGTAGACTGTGTCCAGCGGTTCTATGTGGTCGAGCGTTGTATGCGGACCTATTAGTGATAGATTCTCTCGAATATGATATCATTTTAGGCATGGATTGGTTATTGATTGTCATTGGAGGAATGTCATCTTTAATCTTCCTTGGCATCCATCACTTGAGTTCATGGGAGGTAGTGAGAGTCTAGATCCGCCAGATTTTAGAGCAGTATCGTCTAGAATTTTGGCGTTAATGGAGGTTCGAGGCCCAGTCGGATGTGTTCTCAGACGAGTTGCCAGGATTGCCTACGCCACGCGCTTTGCATTGAGTTCACCATCAAATTAGTGCTAGGGACCGCTCTGATACCAAAGCCGGCGCACAGGATGGCACCGAAGGAGCTTGAGAAGCTCAAGAAGCAGCTTGAAGGAGCATGAAGGCATAAACGGGTAAGCCTTGGATCTAGTAGATTCTGAAAACTACAATTGAATATACCGAAAGGAATCGAAATAGGCCAAGGGCCAAGCCCAGTAGCATCTTTCTTTTCTTTTCTTTTCTTTTCTTTCCGTACAGGCAATTTTGTATGGAAAACACGTTATGGGTCCCCTTTATTATTCTTTTATAAAGCTTGGACGAGACCGGTGTGGGCTCGGTTAAATCAGCTAGGGCTCTGAACTCCTCTGGATAAAACTTCTTAAAAACAAAAGAGATCAAAAATTTAGCCCAGTACATAAATCATCTAATCTCTGAAAGTCAGATGAGGTGGGTAATGGGATAAAAATAATAAAGGTTGTTTTGTTTACTGATGGCATGAGGCTAGTTACTGAGGTTGTAGAAGGGACAATTTCATGCCCAAATCTCTTGGATGATTGAATCTATCTTTTAACAAAATCATGAAAAGAAAAAAAAAATGCATAGTTTAGTAGATGTTCCTAAATTATTGTTCACAAATCAACAGGTTCCAAGCCAAAAAAGAAAGGGAAAAAAAAAAGTTCTAAATAAAATTAAGCAGAAAGACTTCGGTAAAGCTTATCCACAGGAGGAAGAATATGATAATTACAAGAACTCACACTCAGACATAATGCACTTTGGTTTTGAACATAAACAGATACTTACATGAAGTGGCAACAAACTAGACCAGCTTAAGCTTTCAACATCCTTAAGTAGTTATCGATAATTGACATTGCTGATGATCGGTATCCATAACCAAAAAGATTATAGTGGTTTAAGTAATGATAAAGCATGTACAGGTCTCTTCTTTTCTCAAACCCTGGTTGTTTAGGCATCGCCTGAATATAAACAAGAACAAAAAATTAATCATGTCGTCAAATTAAACCAACATGTTCAACTTATATCACATTTGTAGCAACAAATTTAGCATCAGACAGTTGTCCAAAAATCATGAGCAGGGCTCTCAAATGAAACCCAAATAAGTAGATAATCCTCTGGCGCTTAAATTTTCAAAAATAATGAATTCAACATATAGATACTCTACGTTATAATTACATGACTCCCATGTACTGCTGATCCTAAAAAATCCATAAAATTACGAAATTTCATAACCAACAAGCACCATGTAATTCAGGTTTCAATTTTACAGTTTTTTCCTCGTCAAATTTTGACTCTATTTATCTTTACTACCAATCAACTAGTTATGTTTTCTTTTACTAATCGCAAATTGAAAAGAAAAAGATACTACCTCAAAGTAGGAATTATAGAAGGATCCCCCAAACCCTGCACACCATGACATTCCAAATTCTGCTTCATTATGCCCATCTGCACGTGTAGCAAATGGAACCATCATAATGGGAGGTTGATTTCACGCCACACGAATTTATATGAGCAATAAACATTATGTAATATTGATACATTTTCTATTTTGCTACAAGTTTCAGTGAAAAGGAAAATCTTTGAGTTGAATTGCTTCCGTTCTATTAATACCTAAATCATTTTCCCCCAATTTTTTAGTTTATCATCTTTTTCATGATTACACATGAAACTTACAGTAGCATGCTGGATCCAATATAACGGGATCGCCATTCTTATCAGAGCTGATATTCCCACTCCACAAATCTCCATGCAATAGGCAGGGTTCGAGCACTGCACCTTCAAAAAGTTGCTGCATGTTCTTAATTAGTCGTTCACCTGTTTAAATTAAGGGAAGATCCAAATAGAGAAACATTAGCAACCTTCCTCAAGGTAATAATATGATTCCCAAGTAACTGCCCAGGGAAATCACAGATAGCAATGGAATCGAGATTTTGTACAACATTAAACTTCTCAAGTACAGTGGTACCAAGATTTGTATTTTAAGCTAGAAGGAATCCGAATCTATCAAACATATCTTTCTACAAATGCAATAGATCAAGACACTTTGGAACATTATTGTTCGCACAAACAAGGATTTCCACTCCATAAACACCCTACAGTTGGATTAGTAAAAGATCATATACAAAGTATCAATTTGCCTATTATTCTTGTCACGCGCCGAACCAACAACAATATTAATCAATTATAACAAAGTCAATGTGTGTGGCAGCCGACCATAAATCCTTTTAACAAGAAGACCTAGCCTGATTCCAATATGTCCAACAAGCATATTGTTAAGTAAAATTATAACCCTCAACCCTCACCACAACTTTGGAGTTTTGATGTAGTGACACGGAGTTTAAGATGGCACCAACCCATGTTCAAATCTTATTGGCCATGAATTTCTAAAGCAGGTTAAATAAGTATAATAAGCTCTGTGACTCCAGGCTTCTACCCATAAAGAGGCCCTCAACCGGGGCAATGTTAAAGAGTATAAAATTATAACCATCAATCCTAACAACTTTGGAGTTTTACTATTATGACAGGGACTTAATTCCATACATGTGATCAACTCTGAGTAAGATCACATCGTCACCAAACAAAACACTAGTTAGATGATTGGTTGAGGCCAACGACCCAATTCACGTCTCCAAACCTTCTTGGACTCCATTTCCCAAGCCATGCTCATTTGAAATACTATTAATAGTTGGGGTGAGCTTTCCATGTGAGCAATAAGTATATATTCTATAATTTACGTAGACAAAACAATGCATATAATATAATATATCATTTACTTTGGTATACATGTTTGTAGCATTTGTCGAAACAAAGAATCTATGCTTAAAATTAAACACCATCACACACTATCTTGACAACTACCTATAGCGAAAATCTGCCTAGAAAGACAGTTTACTGCGGCGTTCTACCTAAGGGTGTTAAACCGTATCCGTATCCGAGGAAATATCCGTAACCGTATTCGTTAGGATACGGATATGGTTACTCAAATCAATATACGAATATGGTTTAATAGTGAAATATCCGTATCCGAATCCGAAATATCCGAATAAATATTAGTCATACTCTTACGATAGTTTTAATTCTTAGATTATGGATTTGTGGTTAATTTTGATGATCAAGATGTCTAATCTTAGCTTTTTAGTTATAATGAACATATTAACAAACTCTTTTTTATCACATGAACTATGTTTTTCTCAATATTATCTAGTTTTCTCATATCCGTTTTGTATCCGCATGCGTATCCGCATGTATATCCGTAACCGTATCCGATTTTAGCGGATATGGTTATGAATTTTCCTTACCGAGGTATATCAGTATCCGTATCCATATCCGAGATGGGTAAGCAGATATGGATATGATAAGCATCATATCCGAGCCGTATCCGGACCGAATGCACCCCTAGTTCTATCCTTTAAGTTAAGAATAGAGCTTTTGGGAGAAAAGAGACTTCTAAGAGAAAAGAGACTTTTAGGAAGAGAAGATTTCAGGGAAGAGACTTATTTTATTCATTGTATTGAACTGCTTAAATGCAAGAGTAAGAGGAGAGGTCCTAGAATTCTAATCGATGTGGAACAAAAATAAAGGAAATCAGATATCCTAATACTACTATATCTAATAGCCCCGGTCAAACTCACGGTCGGTAGAGAATCGAGAGTTTGGATAAGACAAGAAAAATTTGGATAGATGGTTATTTGCATGGCTTGGCGAGAGGCGGTTGAATTGAAGCACATCAGTTGCTAGAATTGCTGGTGGCAAGATCGTGGTATAGTCTGGTCCCGCGGTGTCGTTGCTAAGGGCACTGCAGATAGAAGGGTCTTGTGGTGTCACTACCGTGGGCGCTACAGTTGCAGATAGTCTGGCGATGTGGATGCCATGAGCGCTGCAGATGCAGAGGTTCGGCGGTGTCGCTGCCATGGGCACTATAGATGGTCAGGCGATGTCGCTCTTGTGGACGCTACATATGGAGAGATTCGGTGGTGTCGTTGCCGTGCGAATCTGGCTCGTGTGGTCGAGCAGTGATGGCGCTGCGGTGCAGATCTGGTTCGAATGTGCTAGCGACTGTGTAGAGTGGTCGAGCGATTGTGGTGTCGCGGTGCAGATATGGTCGAGTGACGGTGCGACAGTGTAGTGTTGGCTCGATCGATAGAGTGATGGTGGCGCCGCGGTGCGGATCTGGTCTAGCGATGGTGCAATGGTGCAGTGTTGGCTCGGTTGGTCAAGCCGGTGCGCAGAAGCCGTCGCTGGGTGCAATGGCAGCAGCCGTCAGTGGTGGATCAAGGGTCGAGTGCGTCGTGGATGACCGGATGTTGTTCTAGCTCGAACTGGGTCGAGCGATGGTGCAAATATGGCTGGCGTGGTCGCCTGGTGCAGCGACGGTGCGGTGGTGCGATTTTGGGTCGAGTGGTCAAGTGACATCGATGTGGGCTAGTGAGATCGTGTTGTGGACCAGCGATGGTGCGATTGTGCGAACAAGGCGTCGTCGTTGGCGAGCGGGTGCAGATCTGGGTCAAGCAAGGTGCACGTTGGTGCAGATCTGGTGGGCTTGGTCGACGTTGATCGAGCCATTAAGCGGTGTGGACACGGTGGTCGAGCGGGATGTCGAGCGATAGATTGAGGCTTCGAGTGGTGTGGGCGTGGTGCTCAGAGGTAGCCGACAACGGGCGGTGCGTCAAGGTTGAATCCAATGTCCAGGCCGCGAGATTCAGGATGAATAGTAACTCGAATAGGACAGTAGTCTGTTCAAGATGAACAATAACTCGAATAGGACAGTAGTCCATTCAAGTGAACGGCAGGTGTCGCTAGCAGTGGAAGGAGGCGTAGTTAGAGATGAAGATTATCGACTAAGTTATGGTCGAAGGACGTCGAGTGGATAGCGATCGAGAGCACTGCAGTAGGCTATCTCGATGGTCTAGGGCAGCATTGTGGGGCAAACGCGGTATGCCGAGAGTGTGAGGACGTCATTGATGGCGGCTGTTGTGCGGGTGAAGACGAGGACGTCGTCAAGTTTGAACAGTGCTCTAGGACGAACAGTACGTGCCGGGGATGAACAGTGTTCTCGGGTGAACAGCACCCCGCGAAATGAATAGTGTTTTCGAGTGAACAGTACCGGTGATGATGAACAATGTTCTCGGATGAGCAGTGCCGCAGCCGATGAGAGAGAGTTGATTTTAGTCAAGGTTGGTGTCGAAGCCGCCGAGAGGAAGCACGTAGTGCAGCAAAATCCCCTCGGCGGCCGCGAGATCGTGGAGGAGAAAGGAGGTCTCTCTAGTTTTGATAACTTGGCTCTGATACCATGTTAAGAATAGAGTTTTTGGGAGAAAAGAGACTTCTGAGAGAAAAGAGACTTTTAGGAAGAGAAGACTTCAGGGAAGAGACTTATTTTATTCATTGTATTGAACTGCTTAAATATAAGAGTAAGAGAAGAGGTCCTAGAATTCTAATCGATGTGGGATTAAAATAAAGGAAAGCAGATATCCTAATACTACTATATCTAACATATGTCAAATCTTAACAAGACTGGCTACCGCGATGCTCTCTCTGGCCCGTAATACCTACATGTACCTCAACGTGACGTACATCATAAACCAATGAACAACACATCATGTACCTCAACATGATTCAAATGTCATGTCATATATACAACTGACAACAACAAATCAATTTTCTGAATATGCCCAGGTCAACAAAAATCAGTGCATGCCTACAACAACTATCTTTTAAATTAAAGAGTATGTAAACTCCACTTACAAATATTTCGCAAAATCCAAGTTCCTTGCGTGGTCCTTCAAGAGTTGCTTCTAAAATCTAACTCTTATAATATTTCCCCAGTACAAATACATATGCAATTATCAACTTCCAATTCAATGTAAAGGCTTATACAATAGATAATATACCCTTTAACTAATATGTCCTTAACCTTACGTTGATTACTCTAAATTCCAATAAGAATGTTAAATTCTAATATACCCTTTATTAACAAATATGTCCTTAACCCTAGGTTGATTACTCTAAATTCCAATAAGAATGTTAAATCCAAATAAATTAAGCACCATTTAAAACTTTAACAACTATCTATCCTTAAACTCAAATAAAATTCAATTTCTGCCTTTACTACATTATCAACCTCAATCTAGTCCACAACTTTATTCCTTTACAACAAGAAATTAATACCTTATTCTAATTCCTCAATTATCTTAATTATACACTAAACCCAAACAAATCAAAATATAATTGAGAACCTAGAAATCATATAATTCAAAAATCAAATTAGTAGTTTTGGAATATATTTTAACGCTCCCCTTTGTTGTTTTGTTTTCCTCTTGCCCTCTTTGTTTCTTCTCTTCTTCTCTTCCATTTTTCTTTGTCTGCAACATTTTCTCTTCTTCTTCTCTCCTTTTTTTCCTATTTGTTGGCTCTAGAATAGGGACTGATGAAAAACAAAGAGTGCTAAATGCCTCTATCCACATCTATTGCAAGGGACAGGTGTCCCTTATCTTTACTCCTTAGATGACACTTCATATCCACCTCTTCTTCATAAAAGGACACATGTCCTTACATTCAAACACAAAAACCCTCCTAATTTTTATATTTGTACATTCTAAATTTTTATTACAATATACGTCAAAATTTTTATTTGTAAATATTTATAGCAAAACACATATATTCATTACATTAACTTCTAAGACATTAATTAATATATCACTAAATAATAGATATGAAAAATTGGGCCTTACATATTCTTCCCTTTAAATAAGTTTAGTCTTCTAAACTTGAAATACCTAATCTTGAAACAAGTAATGATGTTTCTCTATCATTTCTTCTTCATACTCCTTTGTAGCTTCTTGTTCTGAGTGATTTTGGCACGATACTTTTACTAAATAAATCATCTTGGACCTTAATACATGCTCGAACCCATCTTGAATTTGAAGTGGCGTATAATGAATTACGTGGCTGGACTCAGCACATATTTCCTTATTGAAATATGAAACATGTTATACTTGCTAATTTTGAGGGTAATGCACCTCTATATCAACTTTCCTTATCCGATCTAGTATCTCAAACGACTCCACAAATTTGGACTCAATTTACTATTCTCTCCAGATCTCATTATTCCCTTGGTTGACGACACTTTCAAGAACACATGAGTTCCTATTTGAAATTTTAAATGTCTACTTCTATTTTCAAAATAATTCTCCTGCCTATTCTAATCAACTTGACCTTCTCTACTGTGATATGTACAAGTTAGACCCAATTAACTTTCAGTCTTCCTAAGAGATTAACATTTTCTACCATATAAAGCCTCATATGGTGGATGAGACCAACATTGGCATGATAACTATTATTGTATGAGACCCTCACCAAGGATAAATGATCTTCCTAACTATCTTTCAAGTTCAAAATACAGGCCCGGAGAATGTCTTCCAAAGTCTATATAGTCCTCTTTGTCTACCCATCAGTTTGAGGATAAAATACCGAGTAACATTAGTTGTTGCGTTAGAAGTTAATATAATTAAGATATATGTTTTGCAATTAAATATTTGCGAATAATAAATTTTGGTATAATATTGTAATAAAAATTTAGAATGTGCAAATATAAAAATTAAGAAATTTTTTGTGTAAAATGTAAGTACATGTCCTTTCATGAAGATGAGGTAGATGCGAGGTGTTATCTAAAGAGTAAAAGCAACAAACACATGTCCCTTGCAAAAGACACGGAGAGGAGTATTTATCACCTTCTCTCCATCCTTAAGTCTCTGTTCCAAAGCCAACAAACACACCAAAAAAAAGAAGAGAAAAGGTTGTAAACAGGTAAAGGAAGAAGAGAAGAAACAAAAAAGAAAGGAAAGGAGGAGAAGAGGAAAACAAAACAAAGGAGATTGTTAAACATCTATTCCTAAAACTACTAATTTGATTTTAGGATTATATGACTTTTAAGTTCTCAATTACATTTTAATTTAATAAAGTAGGCAACCGTTCTAGACAGATCGCCATTGTAGGCAGTTTATTTGTCAAAATATGGTGTGATGTTGCTTAATTCCTATGAAGAAATTCTTTGTTTTGGCAAAGTTTCGAAACATTTCGTTCCAAATCAAATGATGTATTTTATTATGTGCATGGTTTTGTTTATGTAAATTATTGAATATGTACCACTTACTAAGAGCATGAAAAGCTAACCCCAAATGTAAACACTTCCCAAAAAAATCCCCAAAGTTCTAATAAATACCCTAAAATCTCAGAAAATGGAAAAAGTCATGTACTTGGTATCTCTACTCTATTTCTATACCTATGATGTACTAATCTAGGTCTAAGGTCTCACAAATTACAAGGAATTAATTGTACATCATGCTTGGTCAAAATACTAGGTGCTAAATGTGAAATAAGACACTAATTGCATCATCATGCAGGGTCACCATATGCTAACTGTAAAACAAGGCACTGATTGCATCAACATGCATGGTCAAATACCATGCGCTAAACGTGAATGATACATGAGTGATTCAAGACAAACAATGTCTGGTCAAACTATGTGCTAAATGGGAATGATAACTATCAAATTGCTGTGTTTCCGTTCTTGAATTTGATGTCATTTGAATCCATTTGATGAATCTCGTCAATAAAAAGCATTGCTTCAGATGGGGCAATAACTGCAAGCAGCTCCAACTTGATTCTATATTAAACTTGATCAGGGAACCATATATTGACCACACATTACTTCCAAGTTCCATGTACTGACTCTTAGTCACTCCTCGACTCTTTGCTTCCATGACTTTGAGATCAAAAGCAAAACCTCCGCATTTCTAAACAATCATTAACCTGATGTCTTTTAAATGCTCAATCTCCCAATCTTTTCCCCTCAGTACCGGCCTTTTACAAAGCAGAGGCCAACCATCTTCTGAAGCCAAAGACAAAGAACTCTACTTACCATGCAGCTGCAGTACATATTTCTCAGTAACATCCCACACTCATTACCTCAGAAATCATGAAGATCCCACACTCATTGCCTCAGAAATCATGAAGCATGAGCATGAACTTCTTCCTGCTTGGACAATTCGCCACATTGTTCATGAGCTGATTCCTATTAACTTACCAAATATCAATATCCCCACCAACCACACGTTCTTTAATAGATTGTTCTCGTGGAAAATTTAGACACAAAAATCTGAAATTTCAATGGGAACCATCCCTCAATCAAGCTATCAGTGAATATCAGTTGAGTCAGGGTGATCTTCCATATGTCACCAAACACTTCAATTGCAAATACAAGAATACTTTTTGCCCGTGTACAGCTTAGTGAGTAATTGGACCATTTTTCTTGTGTCAACTCCCAACAATGGTATGTGCTTTTTGTGCAGAGGAGGAGGAGACTGCCATCACCTTTTCCGTGGTTGTCATTTTGCAAAAATAGTTTGGTGGGGTTCTTCTCCTTTGAGCATTAGAATGGAGGCTATCCCAGGCAACATTCTTCGGGAATGGCTGGGATGCATTTTTGATGTCTTGGGAGAGGAGGAGAAGGACATGGTAAGCTATATTATTTGGTGGATATAGTTTACCAGAAATCGGATTGTTTGGAATAATGAATAAGCAGATCCACACGTTGTCATTGAGGAGGCCACTCAACACTTATACGAGTTCAAGGAGGCTCAGATGAAGAGAAAATCCCCACATGCCAAGGCCAATACACAAGGAGAACAGCAAAAATGATGGACTAGGCCACTACCGAGATGCTTGAAGCTTAATATGGATGCATCAATTTGCATAGAACAAAAGAAAGCCGGTTCTGGAGTTGTAATCAGGGACGATAACGGTCATATGGTGGGAGCAGCTATTTGGCTAGAAAATATGACAACGCCGAATATAGCAAAGGCAAGAGCTGTATTGTGCGGACTGACATGGGCAAAGCAGCAAGGCATTAGAAACCTCAAAGTGGAATCAAATTGCATAAAAGTGGTAAGAAGCCTTCGACAACATTCTTCAGACCGGTTGGAGTTTAGACTTCTTATTAAGGATTGTTTGGTGTTGCTTAGTTTCTTTTCGACAATTTCATTTTCACATATTCCCACAAATTGTAATAATGTCGTTCATAGACTGGCTAGGGCTGCCATCTTTGTGGAAGAATCTTGTTATTGGCGTGATGTACCTCCGAACATTATTGCTGATGTTATATTTGAAGATTCAATAAATGAATGAAAATACTCACATTGGGGTTTTCTGTCATATACACACACACACACACACACACACACACACTCCATATTTAGTGGCTCCTACTTGAAGGCACAAGCATGATCTGGATGTTTTGTGAATAATGCAGTGAAGAGTCTCCTAACGTTTCATGGTGTCAAGGTGCATGCAAGATTTTCCGTCAAACACTTTAAGAAGGCTCTAGATATGAAGAAATATGTGCAACCGGGAATTATACTGGCCCCTGCCTGCACCTGCAGCTTTCTGGCCAACCTCCTGAGGAAATAAAACTTCCTCCCCTTGGATTTTCAGATTGTTTTGTGCATTTAAAATTTAAGAAATTAATACTGCATCTAGAAGATAAGAATAACCACATGTAGTCGTATGGATAACCTAACACGAGAATGCTTATGAACATGAATTATTAAATTAGATGTATTATTTAAAGGAATTGATTTTTATGTCAAATTGGCTCCTAAATAAACTTTAAAAAATTATGATAAAATTTGAATTTTAAAATAAGTATACGGTAGGACCATAGGAGATGGCCCCAAGATGTCATAGATTTCTGAGCCTATGATCAACTAATTTTTAAAATGTTGATTACTTATGTAATGTTTATAAATATCTTTGTGCTCGAAATTTCGCACAACCTTAAAGTGAATGGTGTATGTCCGTTATGTTGTGACAACCAAACAATTATGCTGATCTGTTGTGAGGTGGGAAACTGAATGATGATAACCACAACATTTGGAATCAAAAAGTGTAGTTCTTTCTCTATAAAGCAATTGTTTAGCTGTTGTCATTGGCAAAACTCTCCTCATACCACTAATGTACCGGCTTGAGCACATCAAGTGCACACTGTCTGGCTCAAGGTTGATCGTAAAGCTCGGTTTATGTTGTTGACCAACATGCAAAATGCTTAGGGCCGGGTTCGAGCATCTGAGATGGCAAAAGAGACGTGAGATGCATTTTAAGTAAGTTTGAGGACACTTATGTTGCATCCACATGCGCATTAACCCTGAAGTTTGGCTATTATAAAAAGAACATGCAAGTGAACAACATAGCATGAAGAAACACCTGCAGTCATGATAAACATGTTTAACGACTTGAAGGAGGCTGGACAAATTCTTTATGACTATAACCATAATTATTGATGACAGCATTAGTTATAATGAGGACAATATGAAAAAGTGATGACACTATCATTTTGGATATGCCGGAAGTCAAGCATCAGCAGAAGTCAAGAAGGCCAATGGACTACAACCAAGATGAAGTTGGCTGAAGCAGTACAAATCTACAGAACAACATCAGTTCCTTTGAAAATTTGTTGGCAGATGGCTTATTTGTGCATACCCCAGAAAAACTTACCCAGTGGTCTAAATTATGTAGATACATCTCAAGAACACAATTATTCCTAAAGATGACAAAGGATGATAAAAAAAAAACCAAGTAGCAAATGTTTGTTGGTGCTTCCTAAATTTCATTCTCCTTCCTAAATTTCATTCTCCCGTTATTTCATAAAATCATGCCACTTTCAATTTCGAGGAATAAGTTATCCGTTACCTTTCTCATGTATCTCAGAATCCCCAAATTGTTTCAATGCTAACTTCAGTTGGTATCCCAATCTATGCTCAGCATAAAATTCAATCCAATTTGAAGTCCAAGTATTTATCTGAGGAGTACTATACCAAAATAACGGAAAGCATTAGAACAAAGCAATTAAATTTAAAACACAACTTATCATGACAGAGTAGAGTCGTATATAATACCATTTCTAATTCACAAAATAAACTAATACATTTGTATACATATGAGAGAGGGATAGTGGAGGTAGTAGCCATACATGTAGAGAAAGACTGAATTATAGAAGATAAAAAATCACAGCATTTGACCACAGAAATAAAAACTCATTCAACTTCGAGTTTGTGTGTGTGTGTGTGTGTGTGTGTGTGTGTGGTTGAGGGGGGAGGGGGATGGGTGGGGTTAAGCAATACATGTCATGAAGTGGATATAAAATTAACCAATAGCTATTAACGGAAATATCTTTTGGAATTTACCTCCCAATAGTATTGTCAACATCAAAGCCGAAGCCCTTACTAGATTTCCCAGCTCTATGCATTTCAGCAAGCTTTCTTCCTAGAGCTGACTGAGAATAGACAATAAGTTAAACAAAGAGGACGTTGCAATTAGTACATTAGGCAACATCCGATATCTTAATACCACCTGACTTCCCCTGGAACCTCCAAATTCAATAAATTCCATGATGATAAATGAACCACCAGTTGGTAAAGGTCCAACCTACAAGACTTGAAATTAGACAAATTTATGTTACATAATTGGTAAATCTTTACCAGCTTACAAAGAAAAAAATGTCAGCTTCTCACCTTAAATGGCCTTGGAACACGAATTGAACTGGTCTCATACATTGCACCTAAACCCAAAGCCTCACCCTCAAACATTGATGGTCCAATATTTCTGCAGAATTATTATATAACAGTGATACAGTGGTTTACTCTTGGTATAAACAAATACCAGAAGAAGCACAACAAGAGGCATATCAAGAACATGGGTGCTTTATATATTAAATTATTACAGAAACAATTTAAAATCATAATTTAAGTTATACAAAATGCAATGAAAACAAGAAGACACTTCAATAAAGCTAAAATCAACTGGAGCATTCAAGGTGACAGATGTACTCATCTTATTCATAATGCTATGAAAATAAGAAGGAATTTCAATAAAGTGTTTGAGCTTTATGATTCCAATATAATAGATTGACCAAGGAGAGGGAAATTGTGGAAAACATTTTAGAGTTTTATAAAAGTCTGATGGGTACTGCAGCTGAGGGTATTGTGAAGCCTAAAATTGAAGTTATAGAAAATGGTCCTTGTTTAAAGAACTGATCACAAAGAAATCCTTATACAACCAGTGTCCATTGAGGAAATCAAGCAAGCTATACCTTTTCAATTTCAGAAGAGAAGACAAATGGACCTAATGGCTACTCTGCAAAACATTTCAGGAGGAATGGGATATTATTGGGATGGATCTCATTCATGTGGTACAGGAATTCTTTACAAATGACAAACTCTTGGGGCAGGTTAATTCTACAACTATTACCCTTATTCCAAAGATTTCTTGTCCTAAGTATGCATCAGACTTTAGGCCTATTTCTTGCTACAATTTCATTTATAAAGTTATTTCTAAGGTGTAATAACTAACAGATGGCAAAAGGTCTCGTGCTATCTTATTAATGATGCTTAATGTGCCTTCACAAAACGAACGGTGATCACTAATAATATTTTGTTGGCTCATGGAGTGGTGAAGCACTATACTAGGAAGATTATTTCTCCTATAGGTTTGATAATGTTAATATGAAGAAAGCATATGATACTATGGAATGGAATTTCCTCCAATATGTTTTAAGTAGAATGGGGTTTCCTCCTATAGTTGTACGGTGGATTGTGGTCTGTGTATCTTCTCCTTCTTAGTCAACGTTTTTCAATGGTAGCCTTCATGGATATTTTCATGCGAAGAGAGGGTTAAGGCAAGGAGATCCACTTTCCCCTTATCTATTGTGTTGGGTATGGAATACCTCTCTAGATTGCTATATTTCAAGTTGAAGGAGGGTTTTCACATATCACCCTAAATTTGTCAAAATGAAGCTTTGTCACCTCATTTTTTTTTTTCTTTCGAATTTGGTAGTGTTTCTGGACTACAAGCTAATCCTCGTACATGAGCTGCCCTCTTGGATGGGGTTGATAATACTGTCAAGGCTCAAATATTAAATTCTCTTGGTTACTCAGAAGGGCATTTTCCAATTAGGTACCTTGCTGTACCCTTGGTCTGTAAACGGCTGTCATACACTGATTGTGAAGCGTCAGTTCAGAAGATTACAGTGAAAATTCAAAATTGGCAGGCCAAACATCTTTGTTGTGCAGGGAGATTGCAATTGGTGAAGAGTGTGCTTTTTGGGGTTTATGTCTACCGCTCAGCAAATTACATACTGCCTAGAAGAGTATTAATCAAGATTGTTGCATGGCAGATTGTGGTTCAGGAGGTCAAAGATGGTGGATTAGGAGGGTACTCCGCACCTATTTCGAGCAAAGCAGCTGCTATGAAGCTCTTGTGGAGTATTCACATGAAAACAGATATGCTCAGGATCAAATGGATCCATGAGACATACTTTAAAAGGCACACTATATAGCAAGTACCTATAAAGCAGAATGATTCTTGGATGTGGAAGGAAATGTTAAAAATAATAAATGAAGCTTTGATTACATGGGGGTCTATTGATGGTGTTTTGGCAAGTTTTCAGAGGTGGACTGTCAATGGCCAGTTTAAAGTTTCCTGTGCATATAAGAATCTGATACCTCACTTTGTAGCTCATTGGTCTCATAGTGTTTGGAGTTCACTTAACACCCATAAGCACTCTATAGTTCTTTGGCTAACCATGAAGCAGAGGCTGCTTACTTTTGATAGAGACTCTGCAGATTTGGTTTGATTCATAACAATTCATGTGTGCTTTGTGAAGCTGCCAAAGAGAATCACAATAACCTCTTTTTTCGAATGCACTTATTCTGCTGAGGTTCGGAATCATATTATATGTTGGATGTGTTATAAATGGAAGAGCTGTAATAGGCTACAGCTTATTGAGTGGTTTAACTTAAAAGGAAATTCATATATGAAGAGAGTCAAGAAGGTTGGCCTATCTGCTACAGTTTACTTTGGATGGAGCGCAACTGGAGGGTGTACAAAGATGTTAAATACAATATTGAGAAGCTCATTAAAAAAATCGAACATGCTGTCCTCATCAACTTACTGCATAACCTCATTCCAATCGAACACAAGAACTGGTTTGAGCCATTATAACTGATTAGTAGTTAAATGGCTGTAAGTGTATTTGTTTATTAACTCAGGATTACCTGATGTAATGTGATGCTCGAGTATTTCCCCATGGTGGATGAATAAAAATTGTTCATTTACCAAAGAAAAAAATTAAAATCATAATTTGTAACTTTCATCTGCACTACTTTGATTTTTATAAAGGGTCAAAGAAGTGATATGATTGAAGTTATTTGAACAATGAGGGACAACAGCAAAGCTTGGATACAGGTAATTCACAATATACGAGAGTGTCTAGTCTAAATATAGAGACGGCTATCAACAGAACTTAAAAGAAGAAAAAGATTGATGTATCCGACCCAAAAATTTTGGGGAAAAGTCCTTGTGCTGTTATAGGACATGGAAACTCTTAAATTTAAGTCCTCTAACCATTAGACTAAAACTCCGAAGTTATGGTGAGGGTTATATTTTTATATTCTAACATGCCCCCGCAAGTTGAGGGGCCTTTTAATGGGCCGAAACCTAGACTCACGCAGGGGTATCAAATTTTTAGAAAATCCGCTTTAAATTCGTGGCCGGTGGGATTTGAACCCGGGTTGCTCTGATACCATCTTAAATTAAGTCCTCTAACCATTACACCAAAACTCCGAAGCTATGTTGAGGGTTGAGGATAATATTTTTATATTCTAACAGAAACCATTATAAACAGCCGCGTCTCCTTTTGAATTAGGAAGACTATTCTTTATACTTTGATTGAGGAAATTTCCTCCTCTGGAACGATATTGATCTCACCCCAAACAAAACAATAAAAATAAAAATAAAAATACCACTAGGTACCGTAAAGATTTCTATGATCCAATACATACTGATTTCCATGCTATAAGACAGAATGGTGGAGAAAACCATGCATCAATTGGTTGCAAAGTGAATATAGGAGGCTGGATACTTAATATAGGACAAATCTTTCAGAGTAAGGGAACAGCAGATTCCCTCCTAATCCAGCTGAAGTGAGTGCTAAAATCCTACAAAATGAAAGTTAGTAGTACACAAGCTTTTCATGATAACACTGAACTGCTGCTAGATTAGTGGACTATTCTTCCCGCATATTTCTATTAGAGCGCCCAGAGCATCTAGATTGTGTTGGTTATCGACTAAATTCGGGATAGCATTTTAGCATCTGAATGGATGACAAATCATCCATCTGAGATGGAATAATTGGAGGCTTTAAGACTGATGGGGGGAGCTTCTCTCAAAGCTTAAGTACGGCCCATAAGCCAAATTACATGGTGGGCCATCCTCGGGGTGATCCACACCGTTTATCTCGTCCAAATATTATTTAGGTGTCTTTTGAACTTTGACCATTATGAAACCATTATATACATGGATTGGAAATATTCAAAACACAAACTTCATACACATATCAATCTTATTTAAGTATCAAGATGCGTGTTGTGGATCACCGATTGGAGTATTCTATTGTCTAGGTGAATAAATAGATGCACGTAAGGTTACTAAGGTAAGATATTTACCCTTATGTATTATGTATGACTAAGTGTGCATACTCTTTTCTCCATATCGCTGAATACTACATTTTTGGGTTAGGAGAATGCAACAACCCACCAGCTTTAGACAAGATATCCATACTAGTAACATATCCTCTCATCTTAAGCATCAGTCAAGTATATAGATAAAAAATATTTGTCAAAAATATTCATTATATCAAAACAACGCATGCTTTGGTCATTTTCAGATCAAAACTAAGCAGCAAGTTATCTTTACAACCAACAACCTAAAATCTTCACACATATGGCTTTTACTTTCCATTTGGTTCAGCAGAATTATAACTCCTATAAGATTGCCATGAATAGATTTGCAAAAATCCTTATGCTTCTTGTTATGATAATTATGAACATCAATGGATATTTGCAACTTTAATGGATTTTCACAAAGGTTGTACAAACTAGCATGAATTTTTCAACTTTACCATTGAACTTTCATAGATCTAAAATTATAGTAAAGTTTAAAGTTTAAACTTCATAAACTTTCTAGTTTCGGATAACTTCATAATTGCATTAAAGGCTGACTATTAAGTATTATTAATTTCTTCTTAAACTTTCGTATAAGACACTACATGTAAAAATATGATCTTTGTTCAAAGAAAAAACTTTATCCATATGTAAGTTAAGTATTCACCAACTACAAGATAAGGGGGAACTGAAAAATTCTCGAGAAGTTCACGATAGTTTAAGTTTGATTTTCACGAAAGTTTATTGGGAAAATGGAGAAAGTTTCTGGTGGTTTTAGTGTAAGAGATGTCTTTTCAATCTGCAACTGTTGGAAGTGAGTTTACATGGGAGAACAGGACAGTTGAGAAATATTTATGCACATAAATAACTAGGAATCCCAACAGGACTATTTAAATTTGACACGCTGCACACTAGGATATTTGAATATTCCATAGACAATGAGAGCAAAGGAATACCTCGGTAAACAAGATCATCTCAGAAAACTTTATAATGCCCAGCATAGGGGAATAGTTAAGAGCACTTGAGACAGGGTGAAGTAATTAATAAGTTATTCAAATTTGAAGAAGCAGGAAATAAGACTAGTTTGCACAATGAGCTAGTCTTATTATATTTCCTTTTCATTAACTTTAGTGTATAAGCACTATTTTTTAACTTTAATAGCCAAAGTCACTAATAGATCTCTAGTTACTGAAGTGTACTCAATTTGCAAGCAGAGAAACCTCCCATCTACCCTCTCACCAACACACCCATCAAGGTAAAAGATGCACTTATACTATTCTACCCCCAAATTACACCACTCATAATCGCAAGCTTTTGTTATTGGAGAACTAAGTAGAAGATATCAACACAACACAACGAGGGAAAAATCAATCAATGTAGAAAACACCCATTTTGAAACCCGTTATAACCCGTTTCGACACCTAACAGAACCAAAGTGTTATAAAACTCAGACAGAAAACCATGTTGCATTTAATGCAAAAAATAATGCTGACAAATGCATTTTGTCAGTGTCATGTTAAGCTTAATTTAACGTTTGTTAAATTGAGTTAGATTGGTGATCAGATTTGGACGCATGGCAATATCTCCACCGTCCAAATCAGCATCATGCTAACCTAAATAAGTTTCCAATCAAATCCCTAACCCATTTTAATTCGCATGAAAACCCTAGTGATCCACTGACCGCATCTCTAGTGCCTCTCCCATCTCCTCCCCCTCCTCTGCCACCTCCTATCATGCGTTTGACGAAGAAGAAAACTTCTCGATTCTCTTCTACCTCTAACACATTCGACGAAGACAAAGCCTCTCACCAACGACAAGGCTCCTCTCGATCTCTATCTCCGTCAATGATAAGGATCCTTTCTAGTTCCTCCTTGGCTCTCCCATCTCTCGCAAATGAAGGCAACCCTAACCCCATCACCACCTCTGATGCTTCTCTAGCTTCTAAATCCTAACCCCTATCGACGAAGACGAAGTATTCTAAACTCTAACTCCTTTAACTCTTCCGGTCCTCCCCCATGTTTGAAAATTTTGATGAGTCTAATTATTAAAGTCATTATGAATAGTTTGTATTTATGAAATGTCTAACTACTTAATAAACAAAATAACCTATGTTATATCGTATGCGTTATATTTTTTTGCATTTTTTCCAATTAACCTTTAATAGGAGGCAATGTTACAATATGCATTATCATTATTTTCATACCAACATACAGCTACAAGACAATCACATAAGCAATGGGGACTATGTAATATAGTACATTGAATAACTGGATAGCCAGATTCTTCAAGATTAAATAGGAAACATTTCTAGAAAACCTAACAACAGACATGATCATGTATGATTTCCCCTGATAATTCAAAATATGACTATGGATTTTATGAAAAGATGTTGATATCGGGAATTTTCATTGTGTAATAACAATACACGAGGAATTAATTAGTATTTTCTAGATTCCCTATCCTTTCGGGTATCAGCAATTTCCCATATTCAACTCTTTCTCTACGCCATAATTACATAGCTCAAAATTGTAAGCTTTTGTAATTGGAGAATTAAGTAGAGGATATCAACACACAAAAAATTGAAAAAAAAATCAATAGAAAAGACTAATTGCAGTCTGTGTCGGGAGCTGACTCAAACTCTAGGTTGGATCCAGATTTGAAGACTACATCCAAGTCTAGCAATTTTCTTGGAGGCAAAGTTGACTTGGTGGGCAAGTCTGGGGTGTCTATAAATACTACATCCTATTCTAGAAACTTTTTAGTAAGGAAAGAAAAACAATATTCTTGTAATCAGGGTTTAACAGACGGTGTCACCGGGTTCAAGGGTGTTGTGAAAGGAGAGAGTTTCGTAGTCTTCATCCATGCAAAAGATTATAATTTGATGGTGATAGTGGATTATTTTCAATCCCATAGTAGTTTTTCCTATTGAGGGTTCTCCATATTAAATCTTGTGTGTGATTCTATTTGCTGTGTCTGGTGATTTTCGGGGTTCTTACGAGATCAAAAATCCCAACAAGTGGTATCAGAGCAGGGGTCAACAGTTCGTTGAGATTTGAGCGGTGCGATCAGCAAGAGGCGTCAAATCCAAGGCTTGAGGTTCATCCGATCACGGGCGAAGGTGCGATAGCGACCGGCGAGTTATGAGAGTGGCGTTGGAGTCGACGGAGTTGAAGGTTGTTGCGAGAAATTGGGATCCAATCCATCACTGCAATCGTGAAGGAGAAGAAAAAGGTCAGTGATTGTTCACGTGAGGAAAAAGAACAAAAGAAAATTCATGTGAACAAAGTCATATGTGAGGTTATTGTAGGGTCACGTTAATTGAGATATGTGGGTGAGGAAGATTTGGATTTAATTTATTTTTAAATCTAGATCAACGGTTCAGATTTGTTTGCTAGTAGATCGGTGATTTGAGGTAGTAGATTTTGATGATCTAGGAGTTGTTTCTAGGGTTTTTCAACATGTGACGTTCATTTTTGACGTTGATTCTGCCAAATTCAACTTTTACGGTGACTAATATCAATTTGGTTGTGGTTAGAGGATGATGGCATCTTCGGGTTCGAAGTCCGATATTCCGCTATTTAACGACAAGACAAATTTCCAGTATGACCATGTACGGTTTAAGATCTTCTGGTGCAACAAGTTGTTAATCAAGCTTTGGAGGAGAAGAAGCCTAAAGGGATGCAGGATAGTGAATGGAGTTCCATGCAAAAAAAGACAGTCAACACAATTCGTTTGGCACTTGCTCCCGAGATCAAGTAGATTGTTATGTAGGAGACCACGCTAAGGGGGTTGTGGGACAAACTTGTGGGATTTATGCGTCGAGGTTGATGACCAACTGATTGCGTTTGAGGATGAAGCTTTATTCATTGAAGATGGAAAAAGATACTACTATTCAAGACCACATCAATGCCTTTAATCAGCTAGTTTGCTAACTTATGAATATCAATAAAGAGATTAAAGAAAAAAAGCATGTGCTACTCCTATTGTCTTCCCTATCAAAGTCATACAAGACAATGGTTCAGATGATAATTGCGGGAAAGCGGACTTTGAAGTTTGACGACGTAACGACGCTCCTACAAGAGAACAAGAGAATGATGGGGAAAAAAAGCGCGTCTAATGGTGGTGAGAGTGCACTAGCTTTTGAAGATTTTGATCGAGAGAGGAGTAAGGGGAGATGTGACAGTTATTGATGGAGATCAAAATCTCAGGTCCAAGACGGCAGGGAAAGGGTGTGCAACTATTGCAGAGAGAAAGGTCACATTCAGTTCAAATATTTCCAGATGCGAGATGATTTGAAGAGCATTAAACAGTTGAAGCTTCAAGAAAATGGGGAGGACTGATCGGCAATTGTGTGTGAAGATGTGGTGTTGATAATGAAGAGTACCGACAGTAATGTGAATAACACTTGGGTGTTAGATTCTACAACCTCTATTCACGTTTGCAACAATAAAAAGTGTTTTGACACAGTGAAGACAGATGAAGAATTTGGTGACATGATTGTTGAAAACAATGAGAAGATGAAGGTTGAAGGCATTTAGAGTGTTCACCTCTAGCTTCACACTAGGAAGGTCGAAATTCTTCATCATGTAAGATCAATGTTTTAAAAATAGGCCGATTTTATCGATTTATCTCCAATATATAGGGTTTGG
This sequence comes from Asparagus setaceus, assembly GCA_012295165.1. NCBI lineage: Eukaryota > Viridiplantae > Streptophyta > Magnoliopsida > Asparagales > Asparagaceae > Asparagus > Asparagus setaceus. The sequence goes on from CM022701.1 coordinate 78,433,408, forward strand.
GCTATGGCCGATACGATGTTTACAAAAATATATCGCATATAGTTTTGGGCCGATTTTTCCCGATATATCGGTGTAAATCCGATAAAGCGGCCGTTTTCTCATGGGCTAAAATCACCAGATTTTCTACAATTTACATTCTAAGTGAACTGGTTCGGGTTTGGAGATAAAAAAAACCCTCTTTTTTCCATATTCAACCCGCATACACGAAACAAAAACAATACTATCCTATTCTATTTCACTTTCACTAAACAAAAATAATTGGTAAGTGATCCTAAACATGTGTTATTTACATATTAGTATGTTTATGTTACATTAAATGTGCTTAGATTACTTTTTAAGATATTATATTATATATGCTCACCATCCAATATAACATTCCGATTTTTACTACTTATCCCCGATATATCCCGATAACTGGGATCCGATATGAATTTTGGTCTTCCGATATATTTTCGATAACCGATATTTAAAACATTGTGTAAGATATGTGCCATCATGTGGTGCTATTTTAATTTTGTTGGGTGAAAAGACATCGCGTGGGTACAAGTATGTGGGTGAAGGAGAGTGGTGCAAAGTGTAGAGATGGTAACTTGATTTTGGGAGGGAAGAAGAATAGCAACCATATTTGCTATTTAGATGGGCGTTCTGTTAATGGTGTAGGTGACTCTTCTCAGACTCTTGTCTACAAGAGAGGTGAAGAACAAGAAGAAAAGAGTGAGTTTTTCGAAAGTCGTTGAGGTACTTGTAGATTTTTCGTTAAGGGAGGATATGTTGGGTGCCCACTCAAACTCCAAGTTGGATCTGGATTTGAAGACTAGGCCCAGTCCTAGTAGTTTTTTTAGAGAATAAGTTGACTTGGTTGGTAAGTCAGGGGTGTCCATAAATAAGACATACTATTCCAAGATTTTTTAGTATCTTGTAATTAGGGGGTTTAACGGAGGATGTAACCGAGTTCAAGGGTATTGTGAGAGGAGAGGGTTTCGCAGTCATTGTCCGTACAAAAAATTGTAATTTGGTGGTGATAGAGGATTGTTTTTTATGCTATGGTTTTTCTCTATTGAGGATTTTCCATGTTAAATCTTGTGGATGAAGCTTTTTACTGCGTTTGGTGGTTTTCAAGGTTTTTGCGAGATCTAAAAATCCCAACACTTCGATACCCTAAAGTTTCACCTTTTTTTTTTTTACTTTGGAACCCCAAAGTCTAAACTTTTGCCCCAAAAACCCTCAAGGTAGAAGGAATATCCAAAACACAAATGGCAGAAATTTGGCATTGAACGTAGCAAACCAACCCCTGTTTTAAAAATAACGAAATGCACAGCCAAAACAACCCTATCTACAATCAGCATTTAAATTAACCCAAAAAGAAAAAAAAAAAAGGTTATAATTTTGATCCACACCCGTTGGATTTGACGAAGAAGGAACCAGAATCAGTATCATATCTGCTAGCATGATTGATGCATCCACCTCCAATTGGGCTGATTCTTGTAATCTTAGTAGCTTTTCCCTCAGTGAGAATCCATTCTCGAATTGGATCATCGCTCATAGCTGCCACTGCAATAAACCCAACAGAGAAAGAGTCAGTAATTTTCTATATAATTTGTTATATATATATATATATATAGAGAGAGAGAGAGAGAGGCTTACTAATTGAGAAATAATGATGAGGGGTTCTGGGTTTGAAGAGAGAAGGGCGAAGAGGGCAAAGAGAAGGGAATGAGAATGAGAAAGAGGAGCTGAGGAGGAGGAATCCACTGTGACTGTTGAGGACCATCTCTCTCTAAAGTCTCACTGCCACAAGTCCTGATGAGTTGAAGACATGTCATCCTCTTTAAAGATGGATGAGCTCTTGGAAGAAAAAGGGTACATTGCAGATAACCCCCTCATATGAGTAGCGCTTCGCTTACCCTCCATCGTCTATTTTACTAGCACTTACCACTCTTAAATTTGCACTTTGAGAAAAATAAATTAAAAATAGCCCCCGCTATCTTGTGAATTGAGGGATAGTAAAATCAGATAAAATAGTTGAAGGGTGATAAGTGCTGCGAACATATAGATTATGTAGATTATCTGTAATTTATCCAACAAAAAGTAAAATGCGTATAAGCTCTTTATGGCATCACTGTTTTGAACTTACTACCCTCCTAGTTCAAGTTTTGTAGATAGGCAGCCTGAGTGACATTTTTTTAACTCTTTTAAAGTCAATGACTTTATTTGTCAGGAAACAGTTTCTCTTTCTTTATCTGTAGCGTCACTATTTTGTATTCCGTTGAAATCAGACCCTGAAGTGATTGAGATTGCTATTAGGTTCCTTATTCACGAGTTGTTTCAAAATTAATCTCTAAAATCATTAAAGTTGTTATTAGGTCCTGAAATTCTTATGAATAGTTCCAAATTAATCCCTCCAATCAAAATGGCAATAGTAAAATATATGACTTGGGGGAACCAAATAGCAAATTCAATAATTTGAAGGAATAAATTTCAAAAAATATTAAAGATTTAAGGGTCTATTATTGGAAAAGTATCTATTTAAAGCGAATGGAGGGCCCGGTTTAACCGGTATCATATGGATTCTCTTGTATACAATAATGCAGTTCAATTTCAATCAAGAATGGGTACGAGGGTTTATATCTCCCATTTATTCACTTGGTTGATGTAGCAACAGTATATGACAATGATACCCATTACCCTCGTGCGTGCATGGACTTCTTTAAGGATCAACCAAATAAGTTTCAATGCTAATTCTAGTTTGGGGTTTTCCAATATTAATCCCATAAATCTCTCATATTTCAAAATTAGTCCCTCTAATCATTGAATCCATTATTTGGTCCCTCAACTCTCATAGTTCATTCCAAATTAATTTGGAATGAACTATGAGAGTTGAGGGACTTAATAATGGATTCAATGATTAGAGGGACTATTAGGTGTGAGCATAAATCAGTGCAAACTGATTAAACCATCCGATGGTCGAATTTTGGCGGTTTAGAAAAATTTAATTTGTTTGGTTTTCAAATATTTTAAACCGACATAATCAAACCGACCACTCTCAACGTAAATATCTAAAAGTCATGGTCTTTCTAGGTGAAACGATATTGTATACTAATATTTTTTATGTGTCTTAATTGATAAAAATTTAATATTAGTTTATAAAGTAGTTGTTTGGACGACTTTTCTCTTGAACTTGGGATATAAAATGAGTGAGATGTTTGAAGGAGTAAGATTATTGTTTCTTACCTAACAGTTCTCTAACTTTGACATGTCTTAAGCCTAAACTAAACCGAACCACACCGAACCGATTTTGATCTAAATCAGTTCGGTCTGGATTGGTTCGATTTTGGATCTAAATCAGTTCGGTTCATTTGATAAAAAATAGAAAAAATCGACTGAAATGACCGTTTGCTCACCCCTACCCACTATTGCTATGTCTACTCTTGATTGGAGAGACTAATTTCAAAATAATTTAAGGATTGAGGAATCTAATGGAATTTTCAATTATTTGAAAGGTTAATATCAAAATAACGTAAGATTGAGGGATCTAATAGCAATTTCAGACATTTGAGGGACCATTTTAAAATATGAAAGATTTAAGGGATTACTATTGAAAAACTGGTTTGATAATTTTAGCAGTTTAAATAGAGCATGCAAATTTACATGTATATTTATGTGAAGCAAATGTAACGCTGCCACATATCACAACAAAAAATTTGAATTTGTTAGGGAGTGAAGAAAGATTTGCATCTCTCTGGGTAAAGTTTGCCTTGGCTCCTTCGTTCTTTTTTTATTTTATTTTTGTGTTAGTCAAGTTTGACTTGGATCCTCTCTGGTTGTAGTAATTGGGGAGGATATAATTATCACATGTACTATAGTCCTTTTTTATTTTGAGGGATCTCTAGTAGTGATAATTGGAGAGGATTCAATTTTTTTTTACGATAATTCAATTATCCCATTTGTTACCATTCTTTTTAATTTTCAGGGATGAGATTAGGTCAAGTAGGATATTCACTATGGCCTTAAAAGATACTATTGTTTGAAACCCACTATCGCAACAACAAGATCTCATGGCCTAATTGCATCCCTTTAAATTGAACGATAATAATGAGGATAATTTGATCATCTCTATTTACTACCAAATTGAGGAAGATATGAACACTACAAATATAATTGCATTTTACAACGTCTTTAGCTACTCAGTACAACGTTTTCGAAATGA
>CM022701.1:78442614-78552614 GCA_012295165.1 Asparagus setaceus
GTGTTAGTCGCGGGGTGATATGTGAGGCCTTCTTGCCGTATTAGTGTGGTCGTCTTCCGGTCGTTGTCCAAAGATCAAGATTAGATGCGTGGTGATCCTTCCAAAAAATCCTGGAAAGGTAATCTCTAAAGAAGAGATTTATATATTCGTATTTATGCATAGTTTACACATAGGAACACCAATTTCCATAAATTCAATTAAGGAGGTCAAATAATTGTTTTCACTGAAATTCCAAAAGAAATCATAATAGAAGAAGTTTGTAAGTGGGAAAAAAAACACCTTTATGTAAATGTACTGATTTCTTCGGGCTAATATGTATTGAAATTTTGACATAAAGGCAGTGAGTAGTTAAATAATCATTCTCATTTGGGACGAAACCTTTAATTTAAACTCTTATCTTATATTGGGATGAAATTCATGTCTTTTACTGCCATAACGATAATTTTAGTTATGTAAATTAGTACTTTTGTTTTCCTTGTATGACAGTTGAAAGTTCTGGGCTTTTGAGGCACACCTGAGATTGATCCTTTACGCCCTGTTTGGCAAAGTTATAAGGACGAGAGATTAAGAGAAGGGTTAATATAGTTAGCCCATTTAATAACCCGAACGATTAAATTGTTAACCTGTTAAGTAAGATTTAGTTTAACCATTATGATCATTTTTAGTGTTTGGGAATAATAAAGATTTTGATTATTTTCTTTATAAATAGAGGGGTTATTTCTTAATCCTCCTAAACAGGAGGAGTAGTAAACCCCTCACTTGGAAGGGTTAACTCATTTTAACCTGTCGAGAAGGGTTATCTTAACCTTTGTGTATTTTTTGTGTTTGGCAAATTATGGAGGATTAACCCACTTTAACCCTTACATAGATTTTTTGTGTTTGGGAGGTTAAGGAAGGGTTAAGTCTCCTTAACCCTTCACTTACCCCTTTCATTTGTGCTTATCATTTACATCCTATTCTTCTGACAGTTTCAACAATCTATCCTTAATGACATATCCATGTATAAGTTAATGATATCATGTACCCATAGCTGTTGGAACTGGGATGCAAGCATAGAGAGAGAGAGAGAGGGGTGAATAGGATTGCTATAATTTTTCGACTAACTCAAAATAGGTAGTGGAAATATAATAAGCGAAAAACTAAAAACAAACTAACACAGGAACACAGGAGATTTTTATAATGGTTCGGATCAAAATCCTACGTCCACTCTTCCTTCTTGCGAAGAGCCTTCCTCACTATGACTAGAGTTCACCTGAATCACATCCCGATTCAGTAGGCTTCAAAGACCGCAACCTGAAATCTACTCAAAATCAGTCGGCTAACCTAACTCTTCACAATGACCAGAAGAAACCTAGCCCTAGCTAGCCAAACCCTTAATTACCTTGGCTTGAGTACGCCAACCTTCAATTACCCCGACTTGAGTACGCCATCAAACTTACAAGTTTAAAATACAACCAACCCAAAATAAATAAAGAACAAAAAGAACAATCTTACATCCCTTTATCAAACCATTCTTCAAACCAATGTAGATGAAGATCTGTGAAGAAGCGGTGTAGCAATGTAAGTGTAGGGCACTCCTTCTCACTAAATCAAACTCTGATGAAAAGTGCGCCGAGAAGCAGTTGAACGAGGCTCAGGGGATAAGATCAACTCTCTCTCTCTCTCTCTCTCAAACCCTAGAAAAAGATCTCTGCTTTTTTTAATGCAATTGCCTCTCTCTCTTCTTATTGTCTTGTTCTCTTCTTTAATTATGATCTCCAACTCTCTTTGAATACGCCTTGATAGGACATGAAAAAGATACCCAAATCTGAGTGCAAATAGGAGATCAAAAGGTTCAAACAACGGTTGAGATTAAATCTTGAAAACTTACCAAAACTGTCAAAACATCTCATAACTATCGATGGTAGGTCACGACCATCGATGGGCCATTGAAGATCATCGGTGGTTGACCGTAGTCCATTGATTGTGCAAATCTTCGTTTCTAGATTTTTGTGATTATCGACTGTAGTCCATCGATGAGCCTTGTGATCATCAATGGTTGATCGTAGTCCATCGATGGTCCGAATTCTAGTTTCTATTTTCTCAGATTATTTCCTGTAGTCCATCAATGAGTTGCTTGATCATCGATGGGGCCTCTTGACCATCGATGTTTCAAAGGCTGAAATCAACGTTCATGTTGATTTTTGCATGTTTTGAATCACAACTTATTCGTACCCATTTATACCTAAAATATATCATCTCACAAACATATCAGTAGCAAATGAGAGTTTGTTATTAATCAAACAAGAGATATTGCACGAACAACGTTCTAACGATCTCCCCCTTTTGATAATAACAAAACTCAAAATTTGAAACACAGAATGTAAAACATGGTGAGATATATATTCAATTCAAAATAAACATAATTCATGCAAAAGATATATAATATGCAAAGCTCCCCCTACAAATATGCATACATGAAAGTGTACAGGTATTCCAGAAACTCCCCCTAAAACAAAGCATTCGAAGTTTCCAAAATTTGTTTTCAAAAAATTCACTCCCCCTAAACAACGAAAATTTTCAAATCTTTCAAAAAAAAAATTTCAAATTTTCACCTCTCAAAATTTCAAATTTCCACCTCCTTTCTCCCTCTTTTTGTTGTTATTAAAAACACACACACACACACACACACACACCTAGAATATACAATATACTTGAGAAATCAGATAAAAATTATCCAAATGTGAAAGGAAGAGAAATACATACCGGTTCAAGAAGAGATTTATAGAAATTAGCACGAGAAATACATATATAACTTCAAAATAAGTGAAACACGATAATAAGTCATATTAAAATTCACACACAACCTATGAAGCTATCAATGAAAAGTTTATAAAATAACAATAAAGTTCATTATATTAGTTTAAAAATAAATTCAGATATATCTTATCTAGTTTGAGCTTCTTCTTTTTATTTCACAACTTGAATTATCTCAACCTTTAGAAAAGGTCTAAAATCTCGATCTATCACCTCAACCATATAGGAATTTTTAAGAGGAAGAACGATAGTGTTTGGAGGGCAATGAACACCATCTCTAAATATAAGAATATTTAGCATAGAATGGATACCATTGCGATATTGCACATTTATATCACTAGTAGAAAACAGGGCTTTGGCGACGGGGAAATCCGTCGCCAATGCCCCGAAATCCGTCACCAATGTACATTGGTGACGGCTACTGACCGTCGCCAATATACATTGGCGACGGAAGACCGTCGCCAATGAGCATTGGCGACGGAAGACCCGTCGCCAATGAGCATTGGCGACGGAACATTGGCGACGGATATACCGTCGCCATGATCATTGGCGACGGGTACGTAACCGTCGCCAATATACATTGGCGACGGATACGATACGTCGCCAATGCCTATTGGCGACGGAAGACCGTCGCCAATGCCTATTGGCGACAGGGTAACCTGTCGCCAATGTTATGTACATTGGCGACGGGTTACCCCGTCGCCAATAGGCATTGGCGACGGGTATATCCGTCGCCAATGTTCATGTGCACGGAAAAAAAATTTATTTTGTTGTAATTGCCCCCATACGGGAATACACAATATAACCTGTATCCACATCAATCCAATCACAATATATATCAAAAAATCAATCACAATTCAAATTCACATTCACATTCAAAATACATACTCATCCATAATCATCCACCAATCCACATTATCAAACAATACTCATCCAATAATCCAATCATAATACATCCCCATACTCAAACAATATTCATTTACTAGGCAATAAAGTATCGAATATAATAAATTCAAAAGTCATAACATGTCTTAACACGATCTAAAAGTACATAAATACAATAACAAGTCTCACTCACTCGCCGCCGTTGTCGCCGCCCCTATTATTAGCGGCGTCAGATTAGAACGCCAGATCGCATCGCTGCTCCTACAGAGTACCTCCTCTAACACGAAAAGAATACAAGTCAACCTAAGAGTATGTTTCAACAAAATCGTAATAAATACATATATGTTATTTCATATATACCTCTCCACCACCAGAACTCCATGCTCATAAGCGCCAACTTAGTGATAGCTACGATATAGGCTCAGAAGAATCTCCTTCAAGGACCGACACTCAATGAGGTGAACAACATCCTGTGTCGATTAGCACCCCTAACTCGCGTAATAAGGGGAAGAAATTGCAAAGCCATGGAGGGTTCAAAATGGTCCAATAAATACCGACCGATTTTACCCACGACGATGATGTCTCACATGATCCTTTCGAGGTCACGACGCCGCTAGCTTTAGTCTTGTTAGTGGTGAATGCCCTAACTCTTGCACTAGATAAAGGCACCCTCCCTTTCTTGATTGGTCTACAACCATATGCTCCATCGACAACTTCCCTCCATCGCTCTATGGTCATGCGGTTAGGATCCGAAGTGTTCTCTATGCCCCGAGACCGAGGGTCGGGACAAGACAAACTCTTGTGAAGCTTCCAATAACGATAGCGATAAAAAAATAAATTAGGAACTTTAATTAGAAATACTTAAGTGTAAAAATGAAATTAATCTTATTATACTTACATGCATTTCATTAATTTTCTTCACCTTTTCATCTTTCTCGTGGCCCTCGTAGCCCTCAGGTGGTGTATAAGCTCTTCTAGCAAGAAGGGTTGGCGGCATGGTCAAGGCGTCCTGTGATATATTAAATTCCAAATTAATTCAAGTACTGTACAAAACTAGTTATATGAGTTGAGTTTTAATAATTTGATCATACCGGGTTCTCACACAAATACTTATGCTCGATCAGAGCATAGGAGTAGCTCCTAGAAAGTGATCGTATAGCTTTGCACCACGATTATCGATGCCTTCAAACATTTTTCCTTCAAAATAAAGTATTTTTTAGTATATCGGTGGTAATATAATGAATTAAAAATAACTCACCTTTTCTCACTCTCCCACTCGATAATGAGAGTCATCCAATTATATGGAGGAACTCTCTTATCAAGGTGATGGATCCTCTTCCAATCAGCGGTTATTTACGTAAAATATTTTTGCTTGAGTTTACTCTTCCACCCACGAAGCATCTTGCTCACTCTAGGCATTACATAATCCCAAGAGTGCAGGTTGTCCTCAAGACAATAGTGAGTCTGCAAATTACATGTGAAAAAACATACACTATTTAAATAATCAAATAAATATTTATTGAAAGAAACAATATAATAAATAATTACCATGAGCCTCTCCCATATTTTCTCTATGCCATTCCAAGATTGTTCATCGAAACTATGAGCAATGTTTATGGAGTGAGGGTCTCGACTAAGCAGTAGATCAAATTATTGAATCGATGGCATAATCCCCAACGGGAATGTTCTTCCTCCACTCCAAAATGGCCCGGTAACCTTTAGGAGGTACTTTGGTTTGCTCATCACTGCCATGCCTACCGGTCCGCACGTGGTCCTTATTCCCTACAAAGACAAAGAGAGAAATAAATGTTTTATAAACTTAAATAATTAAATAATCATGAAATCTCAATAATTTACGAGTGAATTACCCATTTCCCTCAACCGATCGACATCGCTTTTCTAGTCTCGCTTTATTACACGATCCTTCTTTTAATATCATCTCTCCTCTTTTATAATTCCTCTCGCATTTTCTTTGCAATGTGATAGCTTTTACGGTAAGGGGATAGAGGCTACATTGGGGTCCATGGACGGAGACTTTCAATCTCCGCCTGAGAAGATCCCGACAAAGACTCGTGTCGGATCTCGTCATCACTAGATCCATCACCATCATCATCTACAAGATTAAATGTGAAACAAATATTTATATGGAAAATAAAAGATCGATGGACTTTAAATGTGAAAATTAATACCTAGATCAGCGATGAATCCGATGATGAGGTGAACTCATGGATGGTGCATGTGCATATGTCCCCTAATATCTAAGAAAATAATAAATACGATATGAATAAATAAATTTCGCAATGAACTTAATGCAATTAAATAAACTAATACCTTCAATGGGTGAGGATCCATGTAGAAATGCTGGACTTCGAGAAGGTCGTGAGGACATCCCTGCATAAATAAATAAAATTATAAATACGATGTACGCATATTTATATCACAAACACAATTTATTTAAACAAATTAATATTTATACCTGATGATGAACCTGCTTGATCTCGGGAAACTTCCCCTACGCGTTTTATCCTTTGGCTCATCTGTAACTTAAATTGATAATATATTTCATTTAAATTTTTATTCAAAACATGGAAGCAAAAGCGGGTGAATGTTGATAATTGCATTGACAAAATAAAAAATATATACATTAAAACTTAAAGTTAATACTTTAAATTTTAGAAGTACCAAATTATAAGTTACATTCAATCTCCAACATTACGGATATCAAACCGATTTTGCGGAGTATACATATTAAAATTGACATTTTGCGGATATGAGTATTTAGGAAAAACTTCTCCTTCGGGCTCATTTGGGTCATCAGAAGCCTCTACATTTTCATCAAGAGAAAGTTGAACAAGAGTCCTCGGTTCCTTATACAATACGACCCAAACCTTCGGTTGCCTAGGATCTTTGACATAAAAGCAGCGAGTAGCTTTGTTTTGCGAACATAAACTTTAAATCGGGTAAATCTCTTTGTCTAGATTTACAAGATTAAAACCATATGCATCCCTTGTTCTATCAAAGATGACACCATCGAACCTTAAACATTACATAACTACGTACGTCTTTTGTACCATATGCATAGAATATCTCCACGATATCTTCTAGTTGTCCATAATAAATTACATCACCAAGTAATGGATTCTGGTCTGTCGAACTTGAATAACATTCTTGAGAGAAGACAGCCATCACCCCACTGTTTTGGGTAACTCTCCTCCTCAATCCCTACCTTTTGAAATAAACACCCATTTACATGATATCCACGCATTGTTTAACCGTAGAAAAGGGCCGTGTGTGTGAATTCTTATCTCTTCGATATTGGCAAACCGCAAATATTTGTCTCTACCTAATGTTGAACATAATAACAAACGATCGTTAAAAGATTATTCTAAAATTTTTCCATAATTAATTAAAAATTAAAATACACGAAACTTACTTGACTTCAACCCATTCTAGAAAATATTTTTCATGTATTTTGGCAATTTGATTCGTCTTGGCGACCAGTTATTTCTAACGCAACTCCTCCAAATGTCATTGTTGATACAACACTAGAGATCATTAATTTTTAAATTAAAAAATTACCATTTTATTAAAGTTAATGTAATTACTTTCGATAATCTTCAAAGATTTCTAGGTTGTGCAATCTGAATGCATGAGCTGTTTCAAGTCTAATCTGGAGTAGTCTTTGTTCATCTTGGTACTTCCATGAAAAATGCCATCTCTATTGCTGATTTGTGAATTATTGTTTGTATGTCCACCTGCATATCTTAGAGGCAAAAGTCATGCATTCATTTGCAACGTAGCGATCGACAATCGAACCCTCGGATGAGCCGATTAGCATTATGCTTTAAGAAACAAATATCTAAAAATAGTAATAACTATTAGTTATTAAGATAAAATAATTACATGTTAGGTAGCGGACATAATGCAATTTTAACTAACCTCTCCATGGGATACATCCAACGATAGTTAATCGACCTCCGAGTAATGCCTCATCCACAAGATGATGTGTAAGATGAACCATGATCGTAAAAATGAGGGAGGAAGAATATCTCCATTTTGCAAAGGGTTTCATTCATTTCTCCTTTTAGTGCCTTAAATTACGTAACATAGATAACTTTTGAGCATAACTTTTAAAAACCACGAATTCAATTATAACCTTTGTTACTTCATCATCTCGCCATGTTGTTACGGAGTGCCACCGAAGTAATTGGTGAAGAAGGATGTGATAATCATGAGTCTTAAGTCCCAAAATTTTCCGCCATTCACTTGGACATTATTTGAAATATTAGAGCAAGAACCATCCTACGACTTTACCGATTTGAGCACCTCACGTAATCTCTCAGATCTCAACCTTTGACATCGTAATGCGAGATGAGGGCAATTCAAATTTGCCATCAGCGACCTCTCGTGCTTGCGAGATCATGTCGGATGTTCAATGCATTCAAATCTCGCCGAGCAGTAAATCGTCCTTTGATTTCTTACCATCCTCAGAAGAGTGTGGACAACAGGTTGTCGCATATATTTTTCAATATGCATTACATCTAAGTTATGCCGAATTTTGAGCTTTTGCCAAGACGGAGCCGAAAGAATATACTAAATTTTGTCCATCCTCTTGGCAATTCGCATCATGTGTCTCATCCATAATGGACACTTGTCTTTTTCGCTTCGTGCCCTCTTCATGATGGAAAGGCGCCTCGAGCTTGAATATCCTCTCTCAGATATCGGCTCTTTCCGAACTTGATTTTAGGATATCCCTCAAACAAATCTACAATCTCATCTCCGGTTATTACATGCGGCTCTCCTCTTTTCTCTTCTTGGCCATCAAACTTATTTGCCCACTTTCTACCCCTCAGATTTATGTCCCTTTCAGAACCATCTTCTCGTTAAACCAATAACACATCTTTCGACCGTGGTAAATGAAAGCCTTCAAAGTTTGGACCGCATACAGACAAGCGATGTTCCTTTCAGAGACCAACCGAGAGATTAGCATAAGCCGGAAAATCATTAATCGCCCACATAAGAATAGCACGGAGATTAAACGATTCACCGTAAAATGCATCATATGTTTGGACCCCTCATCCCGCAGAAGTTTTAACTCATCAATTAATGGCTCCATGAACACATCTATGTCATTACGGTGAGTGTTTGCACGGTATCGGCAATGAAAGGATCATATCACGGTTGCTTCATACAAAGTCCGGTGGCAAATTATACGGCATTAATACAATTGGCCAAGTAGACCAACCCAACTCATAATACCAAACGGGTTGAATCCGCCGCTAGATAGCCCGAAGTCCGACATTCCCGCACTCGTGGCAAACCAAGGAAAAGATTGATCGATGTGCTCCCATGCGCCTCAGACCGCCGGATGTCCGAAGTTTACCATCAACTACGCGTCCTTCCTTATGCCACCGCATATTTTTAGCTGTGTCTTTGGTCATATACAACCTCTGTAACCTAGGCACTAAGGGAAAATGTCGGAGCACCTTCGCTGGAATTTTCTTCTGCTGCTTCACCGACTCATCCGCCTTTCGTGTTGAAGTGTGTGTATTTTTTCTCCAACGAGACACTCCACACTTTGGACATTCCTCGAGCTTCTCGTTGTTCGCGAGGAAATTTGAAAGCTGTAAGGATAAAGATTATTCCTTCCAATTGATTTTAAAGAAAGAATCAATACAACTCTCGAATGCAATCTCTCTCTCTTTGACTTATGTAAAAAGAAATTATGAAACTCCTCGATCGGTTGTCCGATTTACAAAAGAAGGAAGGGTCAACGGAGATCCTTCCTTTTGTTTAAAACCGGTTCTTCACGGCGATAGGAGCTTGATCCTTGTATCCCGTGGACGATCCGACCGCCTTGCTCGTGGAATCACGTGAGAAAGAGACTTTGCAGGCAAGTCTTTAGAACTCTAACGAGTTTGATAACTCAAGGACGAAGTTTAGTAACTCGCACGAAGTTTGAAAACCAAGCCAAACTGACGAAGAAGGAGAGCTAGGGTTGACCACAGCTCAAGCTCTCTCTCTCTCTCACAACGAATCAATCCTCTGGATCTTTTTTCTCTAGCCTCCAATCTCTCCTTTTTCGATCTCCTCTGCTGAAGATCTTTCTCCCCCTTTTATAGGTATTTTAGGGGTGTAACTGACCCCTTAGAATGAGGATTCGTGGCCCTCAAATCGAGGAAAATAGTTTTGGAACCGTTTAAATCGTGTTTACAGATAGGAAACGCGCAAGGCTCGCGTTTTATTTTTAGATGACCCTCGCGTCTCTGGCGAGGGTTGAGATCTGCGTTTGAGCATGATCATGACGCTCCGCGTCTTGGGCTTAGACGCGGCTAAAGGCTCCGCGTTTTGGAGCTTGGACGCGGCTGAGAGCTATGCGTTTTGAGCTTGGGACGCGGCTGAACGCTCCGCGTTTTAGAGTTTGGACGCGGCTGAGAGCTCTGCGCTTGGAGCTTTGGACGCGGCTGAGCTCCGCGTTTAGAGCTTGGGACGCTGGCCGAACGCCCGCTGCTTTAGAGTTTGGACGCGGCCGAGAGCTCAAGGCTGGAGCTTTGGGCCGGTGAGCTCTGCGCTTGGAGCTTTGGACGCGGCTGAGAGCTCCGCGTTTAGAGCTTGGGACGCTGGCCGAACGCCCGCTGCTTTAAAGTTTGACGCTGCCGAGAGCTCAAGGCTGGAGCTTTGGGCGGTGAGAGCTCCGCGTTTTGGAGCTTGAACGCGCTAAGAGCTCCGCTTAGAGCTTGGACACGATGCTAAACCTCTTGGTTGGATCTTATCTTTGTGTTTGTGATTCTACCCTGTTTCCTCAGAAGCCTTCAAACTGTGACTTCGTTCAACGATATCTCAGTGAATCGTGGCTTATCAGTGATAAAATTTTGACAGCCTACACTCGTTATCCTTATAATACAGGATACAATCATTAGGACAAGCATCGATTTTATTGTAATCTAAACCCAAAGCGCTTACGATCTTATTTGCATCATAACACTTTTCTGGTATGCTATTCTCTCCGTCCGGAATTACCTTGCGCAGTAAATTAAGAAGCATTTGAAAATATTTATCTGCCATTCCGCTGAGGGTCTTAATACGCATCAATTGAAGAATAAATGACAATCTACCGTACTCGGAGCAGCCGGCATACAGATCCTTCTCGTCATCTTCTAATAACTTCATAAAACTTTTAAAGCCATTGGTATCACGCACATCTTCAGCATTTCTGACACCTTCTGCATCTTCGGGAACTTCTGGAATGTCCGAGAGTTCTCGCGAACTTCTGTGAACTTCGCGAATCGCCGCAATATCATTGAACATTGCATGTGTATCGTCTATTCTTAGATTTATATTTTCATCAGCCGGTGATTCGTCGACCAGTGAGCTCCTCCAAAGTCCCCACTGCTCAGTATGTCAACACAGCGCTGGAAGATATCTTTCCTCCTGGTACGAAATTTGAGAGCTTCCGTTGCCAAGCGGAGACTCCTATCTCTGATATGGCATTGCTAGCTGGATTTCTGATGATCTGGTTGAAACGTTGTGTGGTCCCCTCCAAACCCATCGAGTCCATCCTGATCCAGGTGGTATACCCCGCAGTTCTTTTGGCTCATGGAAGGCCGATAAGTCTCCTCTCAACTATGGCAAGTTGCATACAATATGGCTTACGAGAACTGACCTCGGAATTCTTGAATGTGAGAAAGATTGGGTCAGAGGAAGGTAGCAGATTGAAAACTCCCCAGCCACGCGTGCCAGTGCCGTATTCTTATTTGATGGCCTGGTTTGTCATGCACTGCCCCTCGTTGATGACGGGAATTAGTGGCACCAGCTCTTTTTTCGTTCCCTTTATACAGCGGCTTGGGTCAGCCAAGTGGACTCATTGGTATATAGTCCCAACTCGACAGATTTTGCTGAAGGAGGATAATTATCGAGTCTTTTGCTGTTCTCCTGATTTTGGTGGAGTAGAAGAGCGGCCTTGATTTTCATGGATGTGGCACCTGGTAACTTCACCTCATTGCCGGAGGGCATCTTCTGGTGGCTTATCACGATCAGGCCTGGGTATTTGGTCTTCCGCTTAGGTGACCGGTGTATCATCGAGCCTTACTTGCCTAGCCGGTTTGCTCGACAATTTGGATATGACCAACTATATGTTGGGAACCCTAACCCCCAGCTGGCTATCGTTGGGAATTTGTATGAAGGAGCTCGAGCTTGGTATAACTGGATGGCTGGAGGCTCGGTCGATATTGTGCTACCTTCTCCCGCCCGGTATCATACCGTTCTTGAGTTTTGTAACTGGTACCGTGAAGTTTCGACGTTCGCCGAATATGATGTATATACTTCCTGCCTGAAGGATATTAGGGAGCTGTACGAATCTAAAAGAAATTCGAAGGACGCTACCGTGGAATCGACGAGTATTTGATTTCGCGGCGAGGAAGCACTCAAGGTTGGCCAAATTCAGCGGGATACCGGAGGTAGAAGCTCGCCGGAGAGAGCGAGGAAAAGGGTTTTCACTCGGAAAAGCGGCTCAATATGAGAAGAGGGCTCGCCAACTAATAACGACGAGGTCATCCTCTCGCCCAGAGCCGAAGCTTATGCAAGGAGCTATTAGATCCGCCTCTGCATTGCATGAAGAAGAAGAGGGGAAATTGCTCGTCACACCGACTCCTTCACCACGGGTACTTCCCCAATTATTCGAGACATGGTGGTTGACGAAACTACACGTATTCCACGTGATATCTATCGCAGTCGATATAAACCATTGCGAGGGATCTTGGCGTCTTGGTGACTTTGTTATGGGCGGTCGTGGCTCCTTTGAAGTCTGAGGCCTCATATAATGAAACATCTGGGCTACCTTAAGCGGTCATCGCGGCGCCATTTATTTCCATCATTGTCTGCAAGAGTTTCTCGTTTGGAGGCGGACTTGCAGGCCTTCCAGGTGCTTTCACAGGTTGACGTAGAAGCGGAGATAACCAAGTCTCTTATTAGTGCTCAAGCCGAGAAAATATCTCAACAGGGAACCCTTCAAACGAGTTTGTCCGAAAAGAAGGCGCGGGTTGCCAACTTGCAAGAGCAGCATGATCAATCCCAACTTGAGTTGACTAATCTGCCACTTCTGTGACTGCCTTTCAGGAGTCTATTGCCCAATTGGAGGCCGAGTTAACTCGAAAAAGGGCTCAATGACTCAGGAACAAAAAGCCACAGAGGGACTTCGTCGTCGAGGTGCTGAGATTCTTGATAACCTTAGCCAGTGAGCATACAGAAGTTATGAAAAAGGAGGTTGCGGCAACTGAAACTCAATTCCAGGCAGAAGTTGCAGAAAGAGTGCGCACCGAGCATGAACAAAAGCTTGCGGAGCTTAAGTCACGGCTTACAGTTATTCACTTGATGGGCCCAGAATCTTTCTAGCATCAAATCTGTATCACCTTTTATTTTGTTATTAAAAAAAATGAAGTGAGACTCTTGTTTCTCCTTTTGCGCACAATATTCGATTTATAATAATGAAAACAATTACAAATGCCAGAGGTGTAATGTTAACGTAGCATAAATGATCGTTCAAGACTCGAAATGAATGAAGTCCATTCCAATAAATCAACCCCCAGCCTAAGCGCGTTCAGTTCCTTCTCTTAAGCTTAGTTAAGAACCAGACAGGGGATCTAACCGCCTTACGTGTAATATTTCTTGAGAAACTTCCCGTTAATTGGCATCATGAGAATGTCACCTTTTAAATCGATAAGTTGATAAGCTCCGTTAGAATAGACAGTCTCGACTACGAAAGGTCCTTCCCATTTGGGATTGAATTTCCCTTTCGTCTTATGTGTCATGACCATAGGTGTGACTGATTAAGACAAGATCGCCTCTCTTGAAGATCCTTCCCTTAACCTTCTTGTTGTAGGCTTTAGAAATCCGAGCTTGGTATAGTTCGATTTGTTGTTGAGCTCGAAGTCGTTTGTCGTCTAACATTTCTAGCTCCTGTAGGCGTAGTTGATGTTGCTCTTCATCCGTCATTCGGTTCGCGAGGCGACTCTTAGGAAGGAATTTGAATCTCCAATGGTAGAACGGCTTCGATCCGCATACACCAAAGAAAAGGGAGTAGCTTTTGTTGGGGTTCTCACCGTCGTGCGATAAGCCCATAAACAATTGCCCAACTTCTCATCCCAATCACGTCGACTTTTAGAGATGAACTTTTCTAGAAGTTTCACAATGGTTTTATTGAAAGCTTCTGCGAGACCATTGGCCGGGGGATAATATGCCGTCGGCCTTAATACTTTGGATCTGAACTTATTGCAAAATCTACGGAATCCATAGCTAATGAATTGCACCGTTATCATGGACTATCGCGCTGATGCATGGCGATAGAGGGCGTGATGCTTAATGAACTTGATCCGTTTGAAGTTTTAACTTCTTTTAGCGAACGACTTCCGCCCATTTAGAAAAGTGTCGATTCACGGCTAAGATGAATCGATGTCCTTTGGGCGTTGGCGGGAGATAGGCCCGACAATATCCATTCCCCACATTTGAATGGCCACGAAGAGGATGTTGGGTGTAGATTTCTGGTGCACGATGGGCCGAAATCACCATGAATTTGTACGCATGACATCGTTTAGCGTAATCCACGGCATCTTCAAACATCTTTGGCCAATAATAACCTATTCTCGTGGCGATCCCCAACTTGCTCGGGTTGGTGGGCTCCACATTCCGTCGTGGGCCTCTTTTAAGGCTTCTCGCCTCCTTTCGGAAAGGCGTGAGTAGAATTCCGTCATCGACTTACGATACAAAGTGCGGGAAGTTGCATCATAATAAAAGCGAAGGGCCTTAGTTTAATGGCGGCG
Organism: Asparagus setaceus; assembly: GCA_012295165.1. Taxonomy (NCBI): domain Eukaryota; kingdom Viridiplantae; phylum Streptophyta; class Magnoliopsida; order Asparagales; family Asparagaceae; genus Asparagus; species Asparagus setaceus. The sequence goes on from CM022701.1 coordinate 78,457,110, forward strand.
CTTCTTTGGGATCATCCGGTAGGATTCCATACAGGACGTAGTCTATATAAGGGAATCGCCAATCCCTTGGTTCGAGCCCAACGGAAGTTTCACAAACGGTCTCTTCTGTTGGTCCTTCTAGATCTCCTTTTGTGATGAGTTCAGGAAAGTACAACTCACGCCCTGCGACAAATATTATTGTCTGGGCTTTTGGAGGTAATGCTAGTGATGTGGCTAGCGAGGCGGGGCATGCATAGGCATTACGGGCTCGTGGAATATACTCTATGAAAAAGCCTTCGAACTTTCGTGCTAATTCTAGAACCGCCGAGTGATACGGGATTAAGTCTTCATTGCGCACTTCATACTCTCCTCGAACCTGATTCACGATGAGCTGGGAATCACCATAAGCTTTGAGGTATTGAATGTTGATTTCTTCGGCCAGCTGCATTCCTAACAATAAAGCGTTATACTCTGCTACATTATTAGTGCATGGATCAGCCAAGGAAAATCCTCTTGGGATCACGAGACTATTCGGGGAAACAAGTACAACCCCACACCGGCTGCAATTCCTCCATCAGGGTTTGCTCTAGAGGCTCCATCAAAGAATAACTTCCATACATGAGTATCTCCTTGAGTCATGTAAGCTTCAGTGATTTCATCTGGTATATCTTCGTATAGTTTGGAAGAGTTGGGAGCAGGATGTTACGCTAAGAAATCCATGCGGCTGTCCCTTAATAATACGGGGCATAAACTTCATATCATATTGTGAGAGAAGTATAAGCCCATTTGGCTAAGGGAATTGATGAAGAGGGCTTAGTCATGAGCACTCTCAGAGGATTTACTCTGGAAATGACATGTATTGTTTGCCCAACCAGATAATGCCGAGTTTTCTGGATGGCAAACATCAAGGCTAAGCATTCCTTTTCCAGCGGTCGTATCGTGTTCGGCTCCCATCATGGTTGGTGAGGTAATAAATTGCTTGTTCATGTCCTTGGTCATCGTTTTGGGCTAGCAAGGCTCCAAGTGAATGGTCCATGGCTCTCACATATAACAAGAAGGGTTTTCCTGATACTGGGGCCACGAGGGCTGGCGGTTGCGTGAGATAGGTTTTGATTTCTTCAAACGCCTTTTGGCAACCTTCGTCCCATACGAACGAAACCCCTTTCTTCATTAATTTGGAGAAGGGTTGGCACCGACCCGAAAGATTTGATATGAATCTTCGGATGTACGCTAACCTACCTTGCGTGCCTCGAGCTCTTTAATGGTCTTTGGTGGTGACATTTCTTGGATAGAGCGCACCTTTTAGGGATCGGCGAAATCCTTGGGATGTAACTATGAATCCCGTGAATTTACCACTGGACACCCCTAGGAAGGATTTTGTGGGGTTCATCTTCAGTTGATGTGTTCTCATGATGTCGAACATGGTCTTCAAGTCTGATAGGTGGTCTTCCTTCTTGCGACTTTTTACCACAATGTCATCTACGTAACATTCAATCTTCTTACGTAGATGTTGATGAAAAATAGTATTCATCGCTTCGTTGGTAAGTTGCTCGGCGTTCTTCAACCCAAATGGCATTACGGTATAGCAGAATACCCCCAATGGTGTTCTAAAGGCCGTATGCTTTGCGTCTTCAGGATGCATTTTGATTTGATTATATCCTGAAAATCCGTCCATGAAAGACATTCTCTCATATCCACATGTGTTATCAATCATGACATCGGTGATGGGGAGTGGAAATTCATCTTTCGGACATGCCACGTTCAAATCACGAAAATCAATGCATATCCGGATCTTTCCATTCTTCTTGGGTACAACAACGATATTGGCTACCCAATCCGGGTGTTGTTCCTCTCTGATGAAACCTGCATCAATGAGCTTTTGGATTTCTACTACAATTGCCTCCATCACCTCCGGACGGAACTGCGTTCTTTGTTGCTTAGGTTTAGCATTGGTCGATATTGAGGCTGCATGGCTACCTCAAGATCAAGACCGGCATGTCTTCATAATTCCATGCGAAGGCGTCAACATACTCTCGGACGAGGACACTAGTTCTTCTTTCTCATTTTGCGACAAGCTTTTGCTTATGAAGATTGGTTTGGGATTGGTCTCATCCCCCATATTTATTTGGATCACCTTATCTTGATTAGTGGCTCGTTGCTTTCGAAGCACATATCCCATAGAACATCAAGGCGTTTAATCCAAGGGTCACTATCATGCGAATCGGTTGTCATCTTCGTCATCACTTGGATGGTGGCGAGTCATGTTCAGCGACATACTTGCGAAAATTGATCCTACACTTACGCCGGAATCCCATGGTGATGTTCGGATGAATGGTCCTTGCGAGCATTGTCTGCCGTCTTGAAGGGGATGGTGTCGACAAGTACCCTAACCCCCGCCGGGTTTTGTGGTAATAATCTTGGGATTTACCTTCAGGGACAAGGTGTCGAATCAGGGTTCGCCTCCCTTTCCCGAAATTTAACCCTTTGGACTATCGAAATTGTAGCCCATACTCTTCATTATGTGGCGAGCCTTAAGTTCGTAATGATGAAATTGAGGAGTTGCCTCGCTTTCTTACGAACTCTACGGTTTGATAACCGGGGTCCACTTTACCAAAATAAATTGGTTTCGACCCTTCTTTTGGGCGGGACCATAAAGAATGCCTTCCTCCGTCCTCCATCCTCCCGAGGTGGAGAGGGACGCTTTGAGTGGCAAATCTAGTGATCTCGTCATATAAGCGTGCCGTGGCTCCAATCTGTATCTTTATCTATTTCTTGGATGAAACATCGGACAAGTAAGCCAAATTGAAATTTTCATTAATGTACCATTAGCCTTCACTCGGTACATCTTCCTCATTATTAAGCTTATTAGAGTTCACTACATGCAATTCCCATGGACACTCTTCTTACAGTTCGGGTTAGGCATCTGCTTTATTCTGCATGCCATAAGCTGGTCTCGGCAATTCGGGCTCGAGCCAAGGTAAAAGACCGAATCGGTGTGATAACTCTCTACTCCTTTGAAAGGATGTTTCGCCTATCGTGGTCTTGACCTCCCCCTCTTCATTGACATATTTCATTACCTGATGAAGGGTTGATGGGACAATCCGATTCGCATGAATCCAAGGTCGTCCCAATAGCAAATTGTAAGATGTGTCCGCATCTATAATGTAGCAGGTTACTTCTGACTTGAGATCTCCAATTTGACATTTGAGCTTAATTTTTCCCGATGGTGGCGTCTTTGTTGGCATTGAAGCCAAAGATAGTTGTGCGAGTGGAATTCAACCGGTGTGCGGGATTCCCGAACTTGCATGACTCTATCTGGCATTATCTTTGAGTCTGAGCCGGATCTACTTGGACCTGGTGATCTCGAAGACCCCATGTATCCTGTGTAGTACAAGGGCCTGTCATGCTTATGATTGATTTGCATATCTTCTTGTGTGAATGATATGCAAGGCAGACCTTTCATTATGTGTAGGCATTTGACACAAGAGGGTTCATCCATAGCTTCTGGGACTACAGGAACTTGTGTAATGAAGCTCTCTGTATCCGTTAAAGCCTCCACTAGAGCTGCTCTTGTAGATTTGGACAACTTCAAGAGCTCGTAAAGGGTGATTCTGGCGGGAATGTTAGCCAGCTGTGCCAAAACATCGAAGTGGAATGGTTTTCCTGATGTTCCTGCTTCCTGTAGAAGGTTTTTATTATATCGAACCTCCTTTGGCTTCCCTTTATCAATTGACTTTTTAGGGCCAGAACCCCCTGTCTCCTCAACTGGCTCCCTGGACTCCTGCGCTCCTTGATCATACTTTTTCAAGTACGTTTTCCCTGACCTCGTGCCTGCTCCTGGGTCGACTTCCCGATCGGCAGCCAAAATAGTCTCCTCTTTCTCTGAGTCGGTGAGAGGGGCCAAATGAGTATCATCTTCATTTATGGATGGACTAATCATGTTGGAAGCTTTAGCCTTATTCTTCTTCTTCTTTGACGATGTCTCCACCCATTCTTGATCTTTGGCGAGGTCGGGATGGACCCACATTACCTCTCCACTTGAAATAGTAAGGGGTACCAGACCTTTACCTTCTTGACCATGTTGATCAGTATTTCTCAAACGTAGTTCTCCTTTTGAAATGGGAATAACTCCATTAGGAGTTTCTACAGGTGGGAAATCTCCGAATTGAACCGTTGTCATATTAGTAGACACGGTCTTCTGCTCCGGTTTCAGCTTGAGTACCTCGGCATCAACCAGTGCTTGTAGAATATCTTTAAAAATGTAGCACTTCTTTGTCGGGTGTCCTAACATTCTGTGATATCGACAATAATTGGGATCATCCACCTTCCCTGCTTCCTCAGGCCTCTTTGCTTAGGAGCTTCAACTTGTTGTTCTTCCGGGCGTACCGAATAGAGTATCGACATGTTCTTCTTTGAAAGAATATTGCTTAGGCGGTCTTGGTCGACTCGATGGCTTGCCCGGCTTTGCCGGTGGAGATCGAACACTAGTGTCGGCGACATGAATATCCTTCCTCCTTGGCCAGAGGCGTTATCGACCGTGGCGGCATTTGTTCTTGTCGTTACGCTTCTTGACTTTGATTCGCTGACAATATCTTCCTTTGTTCCCCTTGGGACACTAATTGCTTCGAGGAGCGACACTCTGTAACCCCATTTGAGCCAAGAGAGGGTTTGCGTGTTATGCCGACAAGTTTCCACCGAGTGGTTTGTGTCATCCTGCTGGGCATCATAGCGCCACACTCGAAACCTTTCCACAAAGCCTTTATCGACTCCCGGCTTTTGTTTGAGAAACGCGTCTTGGGACTCGCTTTGTTTGAGAAACGCGTCTTGGGACTCGCTTTGTTTGAGAAACGCGTCTTGGGACTCGCTTTGTTTGAGAAACGCGTCTTGGGACTCGCTTTGTTTGAGAAACGCGTCTTGGGACTCGCTTTGTTTGAGAAACGCGTCTTGGGACTCGCTTTGTTTGAGAAACGCGGTCTTGGGACTTCGCGTTTTGTTTGAAAGCGGTCTTGGGACTCGCTTTGTTTGAGAAACGCGTCTTGGGACTCGCTTTGTTTGAGAAACGCGTCTTGGGACTCGCTTTGTTTGAGAAACGCGGTCTTGGGACTTCGCGTTTTGTTTGAAAGCGGTCTTGGGACTCGCTTTGTTTGAGAAACGCGTCTTGGGACTCGCTTTGTTTGAGAAACGCGTCTTGGGACTCGCTTTGTTTGAGAAACGCGGTCTTGGGACTCGCTTTGTTTGAGAAACGCGTCTTGGGACTCGCTTTGTTTGAGAAACGCGTCTTGGGACTCGCTTTGTTTGAGAAACGCGGTCTTGGGACTCGCTTTGTTTGAGAAACGCGGTCTTGGGACTCGCTTTGTTTGAGAAACGCGTCTTGGGACTCGCTTTGTTTGAGAAACGCGGTCTTGGGACTTCGCGTTTTGTTTGAAAGCGGTCTTGGGACTCGCTTTGTTTGAGAAACGCGTCTTGGGACTCGCTTTGTTTGAGAAACGCGGTCTTGGGACTTCGCGTTTTGTTTGAAAGCGGTCTTGGGACTTCGCGTTTTGTTTGAAAGCGGTCTTGGGACTCGCTTTGTTTGAGAAACGCGTCTTGGGACTCGCTTTGTTTGAGAAACGCGGTCTTGGGACTCGCTTTGTTTGAGAAACGCGGTCTTGGGACTCGCTTTGTTTGAGAAACGCGTCTTGGGACTCGCTTTGTTTGAGAAACGCGGTCTTGGGACTTCGCGTTTTGTTTGAAAGCGGTCTTGGGACTTCGCGTTTTGTTTGAAAGCGGTCTTGGGACTCGCTTTGTTTGAGAAACGCGTCTTGGGACTCGCTTTGTTTGAGAAACGCGGTCTTGGGACTTCGCGTTTTGTTTGAAAGCGGTCTTGGGACTCGCTTTGTTTGAGAAACGCGGTCTTGGGACTTCGCGTTTTGTTTGAAAGCGGTCTTGGGACTCGCTTTGTTTGAGAAACGCGGTCTTGGGACTTCGCGTTTTGTTTGAAAGCGGTCTTGGGACTCGCTTTGTTTGAGAAACGCGGTCTTGGGACTCGCTTTGTTTGAGAAACGCGGTCTTGGGACTCGCTTTGTTTGAGAAACGCGGTCTTGGGACTCGCTTTGTTTGAGAAACGCGTCTTGGGACTCGCTTTGTTTGAGAAACGCGGTCTTGGGACTTCGCGTTTTGTTTGAAAGCGGTCTTGGGACTCGCTTTGTTTGAGAAACGCGTCTTGGGACTCGCTTTGTTTGAGAAACGCGGTCTTGGGACTCGCTTTGTTTGAGAAACGCGTCTTGGGACTCGCGCTTTGTTTGAGAAACGCGTCTTGGGACTCGCGCTTTGTTTGAGAAACGCGGTCTTGGGACTTCGCGTTTTGTTTGAAAGCGGTCTTGGGACTTCAGCGTTTTGTTTGAAAGCGGTCTTGGGACTCGCTTTGTTTGAGAAACGCGTCTTGGGACTCGCTTTGTTTGAGAAACGCGGTCTTGGGACTTCAGCGTTTTGTTTGAAAGCGGTCTTGGGACTCGCGTTTTGTTTGAAAGCGGTCTTGGGACTCGCTTTGTTTGAGAAACGCGGTCTTGGGACTTCGCGTTTTGTTTGAAAGCGGTCTTGGGACTTCGCGTTTTGTTTGAAAGCGGTCTTAGGACTTCGCGTTTTGTTTGAAAGCGGTCTTGGGACTCGCTTTGTTTGAGAAACGCGGTCTTGGGACTCGCTTTGTTTGAGAAACGCGTCTTGGGACTCGCTTTGTTTGAGAAACGCGGTCTTGGGACTCGCGCTTTGTTTGAGAAACGCGTCTTGGGACTCGCTTTGTTTGAGAAACGCGTCTTGGGACTCGCTTTGTTTGAGAAACGCGGTCTTGGGACTCGCGCTTTGTTTGAGAAACGCGTCTTGGGACTCGCTTTGTTTGAGAAACGCGGTCTTGGGACTTCGCGTTTTGTTTGAAAGCGGTCTTAGGACTTCGCGTTTTGTTTGAAAGCGGTCTTGGGACTCGCTTTGTTTGAGAAACGCGTCTTGGGACTCGCGCTTTGTTTGAGAAACGCGGTCTTGGGACTTCAGCGTTTTGTTTGAAAGCGGTCTTGGGACTTCAGCGTTTTGTTTGAAAGCGGTCTTAGGACTTCGCGTTTTGTTTGAAAGCGGTCTTGGGACTCGCGCTTTGTTTGAGAAACGCGGTCTTGGGACTTCGCGTTTTGTTTGAAAGCGGTCTTGGGACTCGCTTTGTTTGAGAAACGCGGTCTTGGGACTTCGCGTTTTGTTTGAAAGCGGTCTTGGGACTCGCTTTGTTTGAGAAACGCGGTCTTGGGACTTCGCGTTTTGTTTGAAAGCGGTCTTGGGACTTCAGCGTTTTGTTTGAAAGCGGTCTTGGGACTCGCTTTGTTTGAGAAACGCGGTCTTGGGACTCGCTTTGTTTGAGAAACGCGTCTTGGGACTCGCTTTGTTTGAGAAACGCGTCTTGGGACTCGCGCTTTGTTTGAGAAACGCGGTCTTGGGACTCGCTTTGTTTGAGAAACGCGGTCTTGGGACTTCGCGTTTTGTTTGAAAGCGGTCTTGGGACTCGCGCTTTGTTTGAGAAACGCGTCTTGGGACTCGCGCTTTGTTTGAGAAACGCGGTCTTGGGACTTCAGCGTTTTGTTTGAAAGCGGTCTTGGGACTCGCTTTGTTTGAGAAACGCGGTCTTGGGACTCGCTTTGTTTGAGAAACGCGGTCTTGGGACTCGCGCTTTGTTTGAGAAACGCGGTCTTGGGACTTCGCGTTTTGTTTGAAAGCGGTCTTGGGACTTCGCGTTTTGTTTGAAAGCGGTCTTGGGACTCGCGTTTTGTTTGAAAGCGGTCTTGGGACTCGCGTTTTGTTTGAAAGCGGTCTTGGGACTCGCGCTTTGTTTGAGCGACGCCACCGAGGCTCGCTCTTCAACGCCAGACCGGCGCCCGTATCAGAACGCCAAGCTCAAAGTCAGCGTTGTCTTGAGGATCGATTTTCGGAGTTGTGCTCTGAAGGGATCTTCTCTTCTGACGGCGGCGTTCTTCTTAGCTGTCTTAGGGCTTTTGTGGCATCCACATTTTCGTCAACTTGGTTCAATGCCGCTAGGCCTCTTGTGACGACACTTTCGTCGTGTAGGCTCGGTGTAGGATCTTCCATCGCCGTCGAAGCGGTCTTTTACCCTTAAAGGAAATCTTGCGAGAACCATCGATTCTGTGAATCTCCCTTAGGTGACACAGCCGATCCGGTGTCTTGATCTCCCTAGAGACTTTGCGGACTTTGCATAGCCTTAGGGCTAAGGGATCGGGAAGAGCAACTCTTAAGTATTTGGCTTGGTCAAACTCTACCGTGAGAGTTTCCACTGCCGTCCCAATGAGGCGGCGTCGGTTAGCCACCACTTCTTCATCGTGAAGCTAGTCCCAGTAGTCGCCATCTTTTGTTGAGGAAATTTGAAAGTCGTAAGGATAAAGATTATTCCTTCCAATTGATTTTAAAGAAAGAATCAATACAACTCTCGAATGCAATCTCTCTCTCTTTGACTTATGTAAAAAGAAATTACGAAACTCCTCGATCGGTTGTCCGATTTATAAAAGAAGGAAGGGTCAGCGGAGATCCTTCCTTTGTTTAAAACCGGTTCTTCACGGCGATAGGAGCTTGATCCTTGTATCCGTGGGCGATCCGACCGTCTTGCTCGTGGAATCCGTAGAAAGAGACTTGCGAGGCAAGTCTTTAGAACTCTAACGAGTTTGATAACTTCGAAGGGCGAGTTTAGTAACTCGCACGAAGTTTGAAAACCAAGCCAAACTGACGAAGAAGGAGAGCTAGGGTTGACCACAGCTCAAGCTCTCTCTCTCTCTCACAACGAATCAATCCTCTGGATCTTTTTTCTCTAGCCTCCAATCTCTCCTTTTTCGATCTCCTCTCACAAGATCTTTCTCCCCTTTTATAGGTATTTTAGGTGTAACTGACCCTTAGAATGAGGATTCGTGGCCCTCAAATCGAGGAAAATAGTTTTGGAACCGTTTAAATCGTGTTCTGAGATAGGAAGCAGCGCAAGGCTCGCGTTTTGGAGCTTGGGCCTTGGTGAGAGCTCTGCGCTTGGAGCTTTGGGCCTTGGTGAGAGCTCTGCGCTTGGAGCTTTGGGCCTTGGTGAGAGCTCTGCGCTTGGAGCTTTGGGCCTTGGTGAGAGCTCTGCGCTTGGAGCTTTGGGCCTTGGTGAGAGCTCTGCGCTTGGAGCTTTGGGCCTTGGTGAGCGCTCAGCGTTTAGAGTTTGGGCCTTGGTGAGAGCTCTGCGCTTGGAGCTTTGGGCCTTGGTGAGAGCTCAGCGTTTAGAGTTTGGGCCTTGGTGAGCGCTCAGCGTTTAGAGTTTGGGCCTTGGTGAGAGCTCTGCGCTTGGAGCTTTGGGCCTTGGTGAGAGCTCAGCGTTTAGAGTTTGGGCCTTGGTGAGCGCTCAGCGTTTAGAGTTTGGGCCTTGGTGAGAGCTCTGCGCTTGGAGCTTTGGGCCTTGGTGAGAGCTCTGCGCTTGGAGCTTTGGGCCTTGGTGAGAGCTCTGCGCTTGGAGCTTTGGGCCTTGGTGAGAGCTCAGCGTTTAGAGTTTGGGCCTTGGTGAGAGCTCTGCGCTTGGAGCTTTGGGCCTTGGTGAGAGCTCTGCGCTTGGAGCTTTGGGCCTTGGTGAGAGCTCAGCGTTTAGAGCTTGGACACGATGCTAAACCTCTTGGTTGGATCTTATCTTTGTGTTTGTGATTCTACCCTGTTTCCTCAGAAGCCTTCAAACTGTGACTTCGTTCAACGATATCTCAGTGAATCGTGGCTTATCAGTGATAAAATTTTGACAGCCTACACTCGTTATCCTTATAATACAGGATACAATCATTAGGACAAGCATCGATTTTATTGTAATCTAAACCCAAAGCGCTTACGATCTTATTTGCATCATAACACTTTTCTGGTATGCTATTCTCTCCGTCCGGAATTACCTTGCGCAGTAAATTAAGAAGCATTTGAAAATATTTATCTGCCATTCCGCTGAGGGTCTTAATACGCATCAATTGAAGAATAAATGACAATCTACCGTACTTTCGGGCGGTAGACATCTGAGATCCTTCGTCATCTTCTAATAACTTCATAAAACTTTTAAAGCCATTGGTATCCGCACATCTTGACATTTGACACCTTCATCTTGGGAACCACGGAATGTCAGAGTTCGCAACCGGTAACCACTGCTGCCGCAATATCATTGAACATTGCATGTGTATCGTCTATTCTTAGATTTATATTTTCATCAATTTGGATTAATATTTTCATCTTCTCGTGAAATCGCCAATATTTGTACTTTTCATCAAATCCCCATCTTTCTAAGTGTTTTGAATAGCAACTCTATCCGCCAAACCCTATTTACGCAAATGCTACATGGACAAAATAGCAAATCGTTCTCTAACTTCCTCGGGTTTGCATCGCATACTCAAGGAAGGCTTCCCATCCTTCCGCGATATCGAGTGTCACCTCCGCTCTTCTTTTCATAAGAGGAATATCAATCCACGACTTGTCGAACTTCTCTCATCTGTATGTTGGGTACAATTATTAATTATTTAATATCTCATAAATCGTCTTAAGTTTGATAATTTTTATTGTAGTTGATTTGAACAAATCCCAATTAGGTGAAATTTCTCTTTCATAATGGTCATTGTCGTACTAAATTCGGCTAAACACTATGTAATAATCTTCATTGACTACATTTGAACAAACTCTTAGTCTAAAACTCTCTCGGCTGTCATAGGAAGGCTTCTATCCCATTAAGAATATAGTAGTGCTTACATCTAACTTTGAATACTTTGTGCATTTTCATTTCTAGAAAATTTGTTTTACCGGCGTTCTCGAGTACAGCGTCGCGGTTATTATGCGTATAAGCTAATAGGCCGAAATCGGTAAATAATAGACCAAACGCATAACAACATAATGCTATTGTACACGGAGAGAGAGAGAGAGAGAGAGAGAGAGAGAGAGAGAGAGAGAGAGAGAGAGAGAGAGAGAGAGAGAGAGAGAGAGAGAGAGAGAGAGAGAGAGAGAGAGAGAGAGAGAGAGAGAGAGAGAGAGAGAGAGAGAGAGAGAGAGAGAGAGAGAGAGAGAGAGAGAGAGAGAGAGAGAGAGAGAGAGAGAGAGAGAGAGAGAGAGAGAGAGAGAGAGAGAGAGAGAGAGAGAGAGAGAGAGAGAGAGAGAGAGAGAGAGAGAGAGAGAGAGAGAGAGAGAGAGAGAGAGAGAGAGAGAGAGAGAGAGAGAGAGAGAGAGAGAGAGAGAGAGAGAGAGAGAGAGAGAGAGAGAGAGAGAGAGAGAGAGAGAGAGAGAGAGAGAGAGAGAGAGAGAGAGAGAGAGAGAGAGAGAGAGAGAGAGAGAGAGAGAGAGAGAGAGAGAGAGAGAGAGAGAGAGAGAGAGAGAGAGAGAGAGAGAGAGAGAGAGAGAGAGAGAGAGAGAGAGAGAGAGAGAGAGAGAGAGAGAGAGAGAGAGAGAGAGAGAGAGAGAGAGAGAGAGAGAGAGAGAGAGAGAGAGAGAGAGAGAGAGAGAGAGAGAGAGAGAGAGAGAGAGAGAGAGAGAGAGAGAGAGAGAGAGAGAGAGAGAGAGAGAGAGAGAGAGAGAGAGAGAGAGAGAGAGAGAGAGAGAGAGAGAGAGAGAGAGAGAGAGAGAGAGAGAGAGAGAGAGAGAGAGAGAGAGAGAGAGAGAGAGAGAGAGAGAGAGAGAGAGAGAGAGAGAGAGAGAGAGAGAGAGAGAGAGAGAGAGAGAGAGAGAGAGAGAGAGAGAGAGAGAGAGAGAGAGAGAGAGAGAGAGAGAGAGAGAGAGAGAGAGAGAGAGAGAGAGAGAGAGAGAGAGAGAGAGAGAGAGAGAGAGAGAGAGAGAGAGAGAGAGAGAGAGAGAGAGAGAGAGAGAGAGAGAGAGAGAGAGAGAGAGAGAGAGAGAGAGAGAGAGAGAGAGAGAGAGAGAGAGAGAGAGAGAGAGAGAGAGAGAGAGAGAGAGAGAGAGAGAGAGAGAGAGAGAGAGAGAGAGAGAGAGAGAGAGAGAGAGAGAGAGAGAGAGAGAGAGAGAGAGAGAGAGAGAGAGAGAGAGAGAGAGAGAGAGAGAGAGAGAGAGAGAGAGAGAGAGAGAGAGAGAGAGAGAGAGAGAGAGAGAGAGAGAGAGAGAGAGAGAGAGAGAGAGAGAGAGAGAGAGAGAGAGAGAGAGAGAGAGAGAGAGAGAGAGAGAGAGAGAGAGAGAGAGAGAGAGAGAGAGAGAGAGAGAGAGAGAGAGAGAGAGAGAGAGAGAGAGAGAGAGAGAGAGAGAGAGAGAGAGAGAGAGAGAGAGAGAGAGAGAGAGAGAGAGAGAGAGAGAGAGAGAGAGAGAGAGAGAGAGAGAGAGAGAGAGAGAGAGAGAGAGAGAGAGAGAGAGAGAGAGAGAGAGAGAGAGAGAGAGAGAGAGAGAGAGAGAGAGAGAGAGAGAGAGAGAGAGAGAGAGAGAGAGAGAGAGAGAGAGAGAGAGAGAGAGAGAGAGAGAGAGAGAGAGAGAGAGAGAGAGAGAGAGAGAGAGAGAGAGAGAGAGAGAGAGAGAGAGAGAGAGAGAGAGAGAGAGAGAGAGAGAGAGAGAGAGAGAGAGAGAGAGAGAGAGAGAGAGAGAGAGAGAGAGAGAGAGAGAGAGAGAGAGAGAGAGAGAGAGAGAGAGAGAGAGAGAGAGAGAGAGAGAGAGAGAGAGAGAGAGAGAGAGAGAGAGAGAGAGAGAGAGAGAGAGAGAGAGAGAGAGAGAGAGAGAGAGAGAGAGAGAGAGAGAGAGAGAGAGAGAGAGAGAGAGAGAGAGAGAGAGAGAGAGAGAGAGAGAGAGAGAGAGAGAGAGAGAGAGAGAGAGAGAGAGAGAGAGAGAGAGAGAGAGAGAGAGAGAGAGAGAGAGAGAGAGAGAGAGAGAGAGAGAGATTGGGTGGCTAGGGTTTGGGTAGTTTTAGGTCATGCCTAATTTTCAAATTAGTCCTCCAAATCATGAAATTTGCTATGACATCCCTCAAATCATCATATTGTTTACAATTAAGTCCTCCCCGCTAACACCGCTAGAATTTTCCTATTATATACCCTTGAGTTCAGATTTAATTTTTGGGTTATTCCAATATTAATCCCTCAAATTTTCAATATTTCAAATTAGTCCCCAAATTATAGAAATTGCTATTACATCCCTCAAATCTTCACATTGTTTACAATCGTCCCTATAATTAACACGGTTATATTTAAAGAAATATCCTGTTATACCCTTGAGTTCAGATTTAATGTTTGGGTTATTTCAATATTAGTCCCTCAAATCTTTAATATTTCCAAATTAGTCCCCAAATCATGGAAATTGCTATTACATCCCTCAAATCATCACATTGTTTACAACCGTCCCCCGTTAACACGAAGTTAAATTTAAAGGAATATTTCTTTAAATCTAATGTTTTGAAGATTAATTAGTATTTGATTAGCCAACAAGACTAATTGCACGTGACTATTAGTCTCGTGTATTTTAAAATTATATTTTGCGAAATGACAAAAGATGTCGATTTTGCTAATTAAATCCACAAAAGGTCGATTTTGCTAATAAAGTTTTAAAATAGTATTTTTAAAAAATTCACTATAAATCCATTAAAAACTCCTTTTCTCTAACGGATCTCATCTTCACTTTAAGTCAATTTCAGCGGCTCTTTATTCTCCTCTCAACCTTATAAAACTTCAAGAGAACTTTATCCAAACCATTTACGTATATCCATTTCTTTAGTGATTGAATCTCATTTAGCTCCACTCAAGTTCATTAATGATGTTTGTAGACTCAAGTTCATCCAGATGGGTTAAGGCTTAACTTAACCCTAGTTGATAAATAGGAGTTAACTTATACAAAGGCACTCGATTGTAAACAATGTGGTGATTTGAGGGATGTGATAGCAATTTCCATGATTTGGGGACCAATTTAGTAATATAGAAGATTTGAGGGACTACTATTGAAAAGAACTCAAAATTTTTTAGGGTCCACTCATTGGCGACGGTAACCCCGTCGCCGATAAGCATAGGCGACGAACAAACCGTCGCCAATGCCAATTGGCGACGAGCACAAATCCGTCGCCAATGCGAACATTGGCGACGGATTCGCTATCCGTCGCCAATTCACATTAGCGACGGATTATTGTCCGTCGCCAATATGCATTGGCGACGGATATAACCCGTCGCCAATGAGCATTGGCGACGGGTATCCCGTCGCCAATGATTTCCGTCGCCAATGCGCAATGGCGACGGGTAAACATTGGCGACGGGATATAACCCGTCGCCAATGCGAACATTGGCGACGGGTTATTGGCGACGACTCAGTACCCGTCGCCACGAAAACATTGGCGACGGATTCGCTATCCGTCGCCAATACCCCGTCGCCAAAGCCCTGTTTTCTACTAGTGTATCCACGAGTGTGGGTCTTTGACCATCTTTTAATGAATACACTTAACTTTTACCTTGGATTTATAGAGTGTGGGTCTTTGACCATCTTTTTCACTTAATACACTCCTTTGTTGCTTGATGTTTTATAGCTCATATATAATTTGTACATGAATACAAATTTTGGTGTTGTATTCAAGTGTAGATTGAGCTCAAAACTATTTAATATATCCTAGAATACTTTATGAACAACATATAAAAACCTTTATTTTTACTTTTACAAGACTAAACATGATAAGATAATACTAATGTGTGAAAAGTAATATGAAACATATCGTGAATCATCATGTTTATCAATTAAACATGTAAAACTATGTGTGCACATATAATACATATAGATGTGAAAATATGTGAACCAATATGATAAACTCATGCCTATATACCAACAGATAACTCAGATCTCAATTTTTCATGTAAAAGCATATACATAGACATGTCAAAGTTATTTTTATTTTATTTTTAAAAATTAAAAATAAAGAAAAAGAAATTTAGGTTATGTTTTTGATTTTTCATAAGAAAACTAAAAGAAAGAAAAAGAATATTTTATTTTATTTTAAATATTTTAAAATAACCAAAAATCAAGAAAAATCTAATAAAACCAAAAATCAAGAAAAACAAAAACTATGTACATACAACAGGTCAGGTGAGCATGCATAAAAGTACTAACTAAATAGATGTGCAGTGAAAGCAAATAAAAGTTAGTACATGCCAGTGTATCTCATGCATCATCTGAATATACAGGTCTAGAATAAAGATAAAATAAAGAAAAATAAGTGTAAAATAAAGAAAGAGGAAAAATAAACCTGAACCTAGAAAATAAAAGATAAAAAGCCATCGTTAGTCATCGTCTCTCTCCATCTCCTCATAGCCATATCCACGGGCTGCCTCGAGTTGCCTCGGGAACAAAATCTTCGTAGACCGGTGGTGTGGGAAGTAAAGGGTCAGACTGGCGAACAGCGTTCATCAGATACTGAAGAGATGCATCATAACACTGGTGCTAAGTCCTCATCTCCATGTGCATCTGCTCCATCTTCTCTCCTAGTGAATCCAGAGTCCACTGAGAATCACCACCCTCTGAAGAGCTGGGAATATCATCTCCTGCAAGCTGGGACCCAGATGGTTGACCAGTCGACCCTTTCTCCTTGCCTCAAAGCTCTTCCTAGCCGTCTCATTGTATAAAGCAGCTCTCCCCTTTTCCATCTGATCAGATGGTAAAATAGGAATCATCTGATCCTTGCAAATACGAGTGATTGGGAAGGGATAAACTAGCTGAGTGCTCTGCTTCTTCTTTTTCTCAATCACCTCCTTAGCACTAGAAGCAAATGATGACATACAAAATAAAAGATAAACAATGTGGTGATTTGAGGGATGTGATAGCAATTTCCATGATTTGGGGACCAATTTAGTAATATAGAAGATTTGAGGGACTACTATTGAAAAGAACTCAAAATTTTTTAGGGGTCCACTCATTGGCGACGGATTCGCTATCCGTCGCCAATATGCATTGGCGACGGATATAACCCGTCGCCAATGCGAACATTGGCGACGGATATAACCCGTCGCCAATGCCAATTGGCGACGAGCACAAATCCGTCGCCAATATGCATTGGCGACGGATATAACCCGTCGCCAATGAGCATTGGCGACGGATATAACCCGTCGCCAATGCGAACATTGGCGACGGATATAACCCGTCGCCAATGCGAACATTGGCGACGGATATAACCCGTCGCCAATGCGAACATTGGCGACGGGTATCCCGTCGCCAATGCGAACATTGGCGACGGATATAACCCGTCGCCAATGAGCATTGGCGACGGATATAACCCGTCGCCAATGCGAACATTGGCGACGGATATAACCCGTCGCCAATGAGCATTGGCGACGGATATAACCCGTCGCCAATGCGAACATTGGCGACGGATATAACCCGTCGCCAATGAGCATTGGCGACGGATTCGCTATCCGTCGCCAATTCACATTAGCGACGGATTATTGTCCGTCGCCAATATGCATTGGCGACGGATATAACCCGTCGCCAATGCCAATTGGCGACGAGCACAAATCCGTCGCCAATGCGAACATTGGCGACGGATATAACCCGTCGCCAATGAGCATTGGCGACGGATTCGCTATCCGTCGCCAATGCGAACATTGGCGACGGATATAACCCGTCGCCAATGCGAACATTGGCGACGGGTATCCCGTCGCCAATGAGCATTGGCGACGGATTCGCTATCCGTCGCCAATACCCCGTCGCCAAAGCCCTGTTTTCTACTAGTGTATCCACGAGTGTGGGTCTTTGACCATCTTTTCACTTAATACACTCCTTTGTTGCTTGATGTTTTATAGCTCATATATAATTTGTACATGAATACAAATTTTGGTGTTGTATTCAAGTGTAGATTGAGCTCAAAACTATTTAATATATCCTAGAATACTTTATGAACAACATATAAAAACCTTTATTTTTACTTTTACAAGACTAAACATGATAAGATAATACTAATGTGTGAAAAGTAATATGAAACATATCGTGAATCATCATGTTTATCAATTAAACATGTAAAACTATGTGTGCACATATAATACATATAGATGTGAAAATATGTGAACCAATATGATAAACTCATGCCTATATACCAACAGATAACTCAGATTCAATTTTTCATGTAAAAGCATATACATAGACATGTCAAAGTTATTTTTATTTTATTTTAAATATTTTAAAATAACCAAAAATCAAGAAAAATCTAATAAAACCAAAAATCAAGAAAAATCTAATAAAACCAAAAATCAAGAAAAATCTAATAAAACCAAAAATCAAGAAAAACAAAAACTATGTACATACAACAGTCGTGAGCATGCATAAAAGTACTAACTAAATAGATGTGCAAAGGAAAGCAAATAAAAGTTAGTACATGCCGCTGTATCTCATGCATCATCCTAATATACGTGTCTAGAATAAAGATAAAATAAAGAAAAATAAGTGTAAAATAAAGAAAAAGAAATTTAGGTTATGTTTTTGATTTTTCATAAGAAAACTAAAAGAAAGAAAAAGAATATTTTATTTTATTTTAAATATTTTAAAATAACCAAAAATCAAGAAAAATCTAATAAAACCAAAAATCAAGAAAAATCTAATAAAACCAAAAATCAAGAAAAACAAAAACTATGTACATACAACAGTCGTGAGCATGCATAAAAGTACTAACTAAATAGATGTGCAAAGGAAAGCAAATAAAAGTTAGTACATGCCGCTGTATCTCATGCATCATCCTAATATACGTGTCTAGAATAAAGATAAAATAAAGAAAAAGAAATTTAGGTTATGTTTTTGATTTTTCATAAGAAAACTAAAAGAAAGAAAAAGAATATTTTATTTTATTTTAAATATTTTAAAATAACCAAAAATCAAGAAAAATCTAATAAAACCAAAAATCAAGAAAAACAAAAACTATGTACATACAACAGTCGTGAGCATGCATAAAAGTACTAACTAAATAGATGTGCAAAGGAAAGCAAATAAAAGTTAGTACATGCCGCTGTATCTCATGCATCATCCTAATATACGTGTCTAGAATAAAGATAAAATAAAGAAAAAGAAATTTAGGTTATGTTTTTGATTTTTCATAAGAAAACTAAAAGAAAGAAAAAGAATATTTTATTTTATTTTAAATATTTTAAAATAACCAAAAATCAAGAAAAACAAAAACTATGTACATACAACAGTCGTGAGCATGCATAAAAGTACTAACTAAATAGATGTGCAAAGGAAAGCAAATAAAAGTTAGTACATGCCGCTGTATCTCATGCATCATCCTAATATACGTGTCTAGAATAAAGATAAAATAAAGAAAAAGAAATTTAGGTTATGTTTTTGATTTTTCATAAGAAAACTAAAAGAAAGAAAAAGAATATTTTATTTTATTTTAAATATTTTAAAATAACCAAAAATCAAGAAAAACAAAAACTATGTACATACAACAGTCGTGAGCATGCATAAAAGTACTAACTAAATAGATGTGCAAAGGAAAGCAAATAAAAGTTAGTACATGCCGCTGTATCTCATGCATCATCCTAATATACGTGTCTAGAATAAAGATAAAATAAAGAAAAATAAGTGTAAAATAAAGAAAAATAAGTGTAAAATAAAGAAAAAGAAATTTAGGTTATGTTTTTGATTTTTCATAAGAAAACTAAAAGAAAGAAAAAGAATATTTTATTTTATTTTTAAAAATTAAAAATAAAGAAAAAGAAATTTAGGTTATGTTTTTGATTTTTCATAAGAAAACTAAAAGAAAGAAAAAGAATATTTTATTTTATTTTTAAAAATTAAAAATAAAGAAAAAGAAATTTAGGTTATGTTTTTGATTTTTCATAAGAAAACTAAAAGAAAGAAAAAGAATATTTTATTTTATTTTTAAAAATTAAAAATAAAAATAGCCCCTTTTATTTCTGCCAATCGATGGTGAACCATCGATGGAGTCATCGAGACCATCGATGATTTTTTTTAATTTTTATATATGTAAACTAAAAATATATATATACAAAGGTAGAAAACTTACCTGTATGAGGAGATAATATATATAATATATCAAACCTGTATATATATAATATATCAAACCTGTATCTCCTCATAACGCAGACCAAAGATTGGATTTTGATACCCTGAATTAGCAAGAAACCTCCATGTGTTGCCTCAATCCTCGGTCGACCTGCAAGTCTACAAAAAGGCAGATAGTTGTGACGTAGGTATCCACATAGGTCCGCATTGGTTAGTAATAAGGCCTTTCGGTATTCAAATCTGTTTGACTATTTTAATCTAATATCTCATACGACAGCTCATCGAAACATGTCCAGTTCATCCACATAATGAGCGTATAGAATGATAAGTTCCATTGGGAATAGGATCAAAATAACCAAGATTATTACCTTTTACAAAAGAAGGTTGAAACTTTTTATGTTTTCCAGAATATGAATAACCAAGTCTAATCTTAGCTTTTGCAAATCGTTGATTAGAAAGGATCATGTTAAGACCTTTTAAACCTAATGAAAAATTCTTCACGGCCTTTTCCAAATCACTAATTTTGGACTTTAGTTATTTATTTTTGGAAATAATTGTTGTGCATCGAGTTTTAAACTTAATTTGTTCGGCAGACAAATCACAAAATAACTCATTTATCTTAGCAACTAATTTTTCTTTTTCACATTGAATATTTTCAAGTTGCTTAGATAAATAAGAGATTTGATTTTTTTAATTCAGAATATTGTATGCACTCAAAAGAAGTTGAATTCAATGAATTCAAAATTGAAGAGGAAAATCAACTTTCTTTGATAAAAGTTTATTTTCTTTCTTCAAGCTTGTATTCATCTTTTTAGTCTCTTCACATTTTTGAGTTATATTTTTCAAATGAATTAACATCTCCTTTTACTTAGAATAAAGTTCATCATAAGAAGGATATACCTCTTCATCCGAATACTCACCATCAAAACCACTTAAGTTACTCTGATCCGTATCTGAAAATAATGCGCCTCTTCCCATAAGACACTTGTTCACTTGTTTGTCATCTTCACTTATCTCATCTTCAAACTCATCCTCATCTATTAAATCCCAGGTTGTAACTTTAAGACTCTTAGTAACTTTAAGACTCTTACCCTCCTTCTCCTTTTCCTTTCTGTTCAAAGGGCATTGTAGGCATCGAAAATCGCCTATACGTCCCCGAACATAGCTTGCGACGATAAGTTGATGATTAACGAGCCATCCGATGGCGTAGCAATGAATCGTTAGCGACGTGACAATGAGTGACCGCGACGCAAGCGCATAAAGCGAATCGATGAAACATATAAAGTGAGTCGATGAGGCGTTCAGGTCAGCGAAGTGGGTCAACGAAACACATGAAGCGAATCGGCAAAGCGTGCAAGTCAGCAAGGTGGTGGATCGTGTGCGAGCGATGAAATAAATCCAACCGTGAAGCCTCGAATCAAACAAATCGGCAATGCCGAACCAAACCAAAGCTCGGAACACCGGAGGAATGGCAAAGAACAAGCCTCGGAACAAATCCTCCTTCGTGAGATAATCCCTAGGATATTATCCTCCTTCGTGAGATAATCCCTAGGATATTATCCTCCTTCGTGAGATAATCCCTAGGATATTATCCTCCTTCGTGAGATAATCCCTAGGATATTATCCTCCTTCGTGAGATAATCCCTAGGATATTATCCTCCTTCGTGAGATAATCCCTAGGATATTATCCTCCTTCGTGAGATAATCCCTAGGATATTATCCTCCTTCGTGAGATAATCCCTAGGATATTATCCTCCTTCGTGAGATAATCCCTAGGATATTATCCTCCTTCGTGAGATAATCCCTAGGATATTATCCTCCTTCGTGAGATAATCCCTAGGATATTATCCTCCTTCGTGAGATAATCCCTAGGATATTATCCTCCTTCGTGAGATAATCCCTAGGATATTATCCTCCTTCGTGAGATAATCCCTAGGATATTATCCTCCTTCGTGAGATAATCCCTAGGATATTATCCTCCTTCGTGAGATAATCCCTAGGATATTATCCTCCTTCGTGAGATAATCCCTAGGATATTATCCTCCTTCGTGAGATAATCCCTAGGATATTATCCTCCTTCGTGAGATAATCCCTAGGATATTATCCTCCTTCGTGAGATAATCCCTAGGATATTATCCTCCTTCGTGAGATAATCCCTAGGATATTATCCTCCTTCGTGAGATAATCCCTAGGATATTATCCTCCTTCGTGAGATAATCCCTAGGATATTATCCTCCTTCGTGAGATAATCCCTAGGATATTATCCTCCTTCGTGAGATAATCCCTAGGATATTATCCTCCTTCGTGAGATAATCCCTAGGATATTATCCTCCTTCGTGAGATAATCCCTAGGATATTATCCTCCTTCGTGAGATAATCCCTAGGATATTATCCTCCTTCGTGAGATAATCCCTAGGATATTATCCTCCTTCGTGAGATAATCCCTAGGATATTATCCTCCTTCGTGAGATAATCCCTAGGATATTATCCTCCTTCGTGAGATAATCCCTAGGATATTATCCTCCTTCGTGAGATAATCCCTAGGATATTATCCTCCTTCGTGAGATAATCCCTAGGATATTATCCTCCTTCGTGAGATAATCCCTAGGATATTATCCTCCTTCGTGAGATAATCCCTAGGATATTATCCTCCTTCGTGAGATAATCCCTAGGATATTATCCTCCTTCGTGAGATAATCCCTAGGATATTATCCTCCTTCGTGAGATAATCCCTAGGATATTATCCTCCTTCGTGAGATAATCCCTAGGATATTATCCTCCTTCGTGAGATAATCCCTAGGATATTATCCTCCTTCGTGAGATAATCCCTAGGATATTATCCTCCTTCGTGAGATAATCCCTAGGATATTATCCTCCTTCGTGAGATAATCCCTAGGATATTATCCTCCTTCGTGAGATAATCCCTAGGATATTATCCTCCTTCGTGAGATAATCCCTAGGATATTATCCTCCTTCGTGAGATAATCCCTAGGATATTATCCTCCTTCGTGAGATAATCCCTAGGATATTATCCTCCTTCGTGAGATAATCCCTAGGATATTATCCTCCTTCGTGAGATAATCCCTAGGATATTATCCTCCTTCGTGAGATAATCCCTAGGATATTATCCTCCTTCGTGAGATAATCCCTAGGATATTATCCTCCTTCGTGAGATAATCCCTAGGATATTATCCTCCTTCGTGAGATAATCCCTAGGATATTATCCTCCTTCGTGAGATAATCCCTAGGATATTATCCTCCTTCGTGAGATAATCCCTAGGATATTATCCTCCTTCGTGAGATAATCCCTAGGATATTATCCTCCTTCGTGAGATAATCCCTAGGATATTATCCTCCTTCGTGAGATAATCCCTAGGATATTATCCTCCTTCGTGAGATAATCCCTAGGATATTATCCTCCTTCGTGAGATAATCCCTAGGATATTATCCTCCTTCGTGAGATAATCCCTAGGATATTATCCTCCTTCGTGAGATAATCCCTAGGATATTATCCTCCTTCGTGAGATAATCCCTAGGATATTATCCTCCTTCGTGAGATAATCCCTAGGATATTATCCTCCTTCGTGAGATAATCCCTAGGATATTATCCTCCTTCGTGAGATAATCCCCTCAAAAAGGTTCGAGAGATCGGATCTCAGATCTACACGCGTTTTCTCCGGATCAAAACTTCATTTTTAATCCCGAGAAGAGCCTTGATCTCGCTTGGTCGATTTCATTCGCTTTGGGCTATTATTTCCTTTGTGAAATAACTCCTTTCTACCGTGTAGATCTTTCTTCGGATCACAATCACGCAGTGGTCTATGGACGGAAAAGAAGTCTCCGACACAGGCAAAGACACCCACGCAAGCGAGGAGCCCGATAAACGGATCTCGCGTTTGTTTAGGGATAAAAGTTATAATTTTTATTCTTTTTCATTGTAATTAGCCTTATAAAAAGGCGATTTTTATCGAATTCATTTGTAATCCCATAAAGGTAAAATGAGTTCAACAATGAAGAAGAACCCAACTTTTCCCGCGAACAGGCATCAATTCTTGTAGTGAACTAGTTTCCTGCAACGATAACAGATAGGTTCAGTTTCAGAATCAATTAAGGAATTATTATTTATCTATTTAGTGAATTGATTTCATCTTTTCTGGAGATATTTTTGTCCTTTCTTTGATTTTAGAAAAGATTTGAATCCTTTTACAATAAGCGTAGATTTATCATCTTCATCTTCTGAACTTGAGCTTGAATCCATCTTCTTCTTTGATCGGGATTTCTCCTTCTTTGCTCTTAAGGCTAACGACTTCTTCTTTGAATCTTCTTCTGAGGCATCTTCCCTCTCTTTTAATTGGACTTCATATGTGATAAGATTACCTACAAGATTATCAAGTCAAAGTTTAGAGAAATTTTGAAGTTCTTCAATTGCCGTTACCTTTGGTTCTCAATCCCGAGATAAGAATGGAGTATCTTTCTGCATAGCTCTTTGTTATCGTACTCCTTCCCTAAAGCTCTCAATTTGTTCACGATATTAGTGAATCGGTGAACATGTCCTGTATGCTCTCCAAGGTCTTCATCTTAAAGTTTTTATATTTGCTCACCCGCATTATAAACTTTGCCTCCTTTACCTACGAAGTTCCCTCATGGGTGACTTCTAGTGCCTTCCAAATTTTCTGCACAATAGTACAATTAGAAATACAGTTAAATTCTTTAGCAGTAAGAGAGCAATATAAAGCATTCATGGCTTTTGAATTATAAGAATAAATCTGTTTGTCTTGTGGAGACCACTTGTCCTGAGTTAGAATAAATGTAACACTTTCTACCTCGGCAGTAGGTTCCTTATACCCATGTTCTACACTTTCCTAAATGTCAAAACTAATGGACAACAGAAAAACTCTCATACGTGTTTTCCAATACGTATAGTTGGTGCCATCAAAAAGAGGGGGTTGGTTAACGGCATGTCCTTCAGGAAAAGCTGAAGCGGTGATAAGGCTTGACGTCTCTACCCTAGGTTGTGATACCTAAAGATAGGTAATGAGGCTCCGATACCACTTGTTAGAACTGGGATGCAAGTCTAGAGTGGGGATGAATAGGAGTGTTATAATTTTTTGACTAACTCAGAATAAGCAGCGGAAATATAATAAGTGAAAAACTAAAAGAAAACTAACACAAGTGTAGACGGTTAAAATATATTTCTTCCTAGGCCAATGTTTAGCTTGGATCTAAGGAGTGAACGCCCATGGGCTAAACACTTCGAATGGGCCCAAACCCGAGCCCACAACAAGTTATAGCGAGGGTCGCTTAACAAAACAAGCGAACCTTGCCAAACAGCCCATCTCGACTAGACTCGACCAAGTTAAGAGCGAGTCAACTCCAAAAGCACACCCCAGACTGAGTCAAAAGGCGTCATCAGTTGGCCAAATCATGAGTCGGATTCTGTTTAAATTTAAACTCATAGACGAAGTTCGCCAACCAATAAACTTCGCTCATGGCAATTGAAGTGGACCAAGTCATCCACTTCCGAAGAAGCTCACCCACGTCCTCAGCGAGCCTCACCCATGTCTTCAGCGACCCTCGCCCACGTCTTCAGTGAACTTTGCCAAGTCAGCGAACCTCGCTAAATAGCCGTTTGAGAGCTATTTTTAGGGGAATAACCGTTCCCCACTATCTCCTATTTTAATGGCCACTTAATCCACAATTAAATGCTGGTAACTCTTTCTTTTAGCCTATAAAAAGAGAGGAGATTGCTCATTTTGAACCCCGATCGGATCATAGAGAGATCAGCTCACACGCATAGAGAGATCACCACTATTGCACTTGTGATTTTATTGAACAAAGCTGCTAAGAGAAGACTGAGTTATCTTCCAAGCAAGTAAGTTCTCATTCAACAGCAAAAGACCCGTTGTCTTAGTCGGTGCGTCAACGGGCAAGATCGACGTTCCACCGACACACAAAAAAGAACCCCCAGAAATTATAATTTTTTTCTTTATTTCACTACATTCTTTTTATTATAATCTGAGCTAATTACAATACTAAAAGACCTGAAACATGATGGCGACTCCGCTGGGGACTTCTTTCTCCTCCGACGAGAAAATTGTGTCGCACACCGACACTAAGACCCTCGGGTCTTTTGCTGAATCGCTGGTCATTAAATTTGACCAAGCAAAGTTCGAGGAATTCATTTCCATAAACCAATCTTCTTCACCGGTGACTGTACGTAGTTGTCGTAGAATTCACTGCAGTGCGAATCTTGGGTCTAAACCGACCCCCACGTGTGTAAAGGCGACCTTCATCAAAGACAGTTTGAGCTTAGCTGGAAGCCAAACGAACTTCACCAAGAGCGAAGAAAATTCGACCCTCGTCTCGAGCGAAGGTCAAGATGTTATTTCATCGGTTGATCTCGAACATCAGTCCATAACTCTTTTAGGAGTTCGATTTAAAGCATCTCGCAATGCTCGCTATACTTCCTCGATAGAAGCTAAGAAGAATGGGGGTAATCCCTCATCCAAATTCTCGCAAGGGCATAACATCATCAATGATGATTCAACTAGACAAAAGTCTGGCCAAGGTCATCATAAACAACATTCGCGCTCCAAAGCCAATAACGGCGAAGTTGGCACTAAAAAGTGCCCTCAACTCAGAACTAATATTGATCTAAGAGAATTCATATATCTGAAGAGGGCCCGCCAATGTCAGCATTGTGCGACCCTTAGAGAAGTATCGGCAGTTCAAAATAGTTACCAATAAAAAGCTATTCCTAAAAAGGAATCGGTTTTCAGCCATCTTAGTCACGGTCCTGAGCCTTCATAGGTTCGGACTAAACGACGACAACATGCCCGAAGGGGTAAAATTCAAGAATTCATTGTCAATATGACTACTGTAACTTCTAGAGATGATGAAGAAAGTGTAGATAGCTCACCCGACCCAGTGTATTCTCCTGGTATTGGAACCATATTGTCGAAAGCTGATGGTATGTATCGTCACACCAGGCTAAGACAAAGAGCAGCGATCCCTTTCGACTACTCTTCCCTCCAAGCGTGGCCATCGCAAACCTCATCTCAAGCGAACCAACCGACTTCTAGCAACGCCAACTCCATCATAGCATCAAATGCAACCCCCAGTTCAAGTCAAGAATGATAATGGGAGGTAGATGTGACGGACCGAGAAGATCTTCTTGCTCAAATGGCGGCTCAAAAGAAAGACTCAGACGAGCGAATCGAACGCTTAGAGAAGATGATTGGACAACTATTGTTCGCATCTCAACCTCAACCAAGCTCTTCAATGGGGAAAAAGCCGATTGACGAATCCTCCCTAGAAGAAGACCAAGAGCATCAAGACGACGCAGATTCCAAACATGTAGGATCGGAGATGACAACACCTTCAAAGCCAAGCAAGGAAGCAAAGGCCCTGGAAGACATCCAAAAATAGCTCAACATTCTTTCTCAACGAACTGAGCTCAAGAAGGTTGGAATTACCTAACCTTATCCCGTCGAGTGGGACATGGTTCCCTACCCGATGAAATTCAACCCACCTGCATTGCATGTTTGATGGCAAAGGTTCTCCAAACCAACATATCTACTACTTTCACTAACAAATTGGAAGTGTAGTGGGTAATGATGCCATTAAGTTACGACTTTTCATTGGCACCCTCCAAGGGTTAGCCTTCGATTGGTTCTAAAATTTGCCCAAGGGTTCAATCAAAGCATGGGTAGATCTATAATCAAAGTTCCTCTCGCAATTTCATGAGGAACAATTTGATGTTACCATGATCAAACTCCTTTTCGAGAAGCAAAGTGAAAATGAGACGGTCAGAGAATACATCGAGAGATATCGCAATCTGACATTGCGATGTCGAGATATGCCTCTACTGATGTTACTTTAAACCTGTCGACATAATTTCATGGGACGGATAGAAGCTCACATGGGTGTCGTTACTGCCCACACATGGAAGAATTTGATGGAACAAGCTGAGATAGAAGAAAAATTATCAGAACGTTTTAACAAATTTGAATCCCACACCAACTTTAAGGGCAACAAAGGCAAACAAGGACAGACCTCCCAATCGAAAGCCAAAGAAACTTTCACGATCGAGGTTCAAAATCCTAACAATCAGAGAAGAGAACTAAGGAAGGATATTCAGCATAATTATTCAGTCAAAGATGAACATCTGATCACCATCTTCTATGTTCTCAACGAACCGAGCTCAAGAAGGTTGGAATTACCTAACCTTATCCGTCGAGTGGGACATGGTTCCCTACCCGATGAAATTCAACCCACCGCATTGCATGTTTGATGGCAAAGGTTCTCCAAACCAACATATCTACTACTTTCACTAACAAATTGGAAGTGTAGTGGGTAATGATGCCATTAAGTTACGACTTTTCATTGGCACCCTCAAGGGTTAGCCGATTGGTTCTAAAATTTGCCCAAGGGTTCAATCAAAGCATGGGTAGATCTATAATCAAAGTTCCTCTCGCAATTTCATGAGGAACAATTTGATGTTACCATGATCAAACTCCTTTTAGAAGCAAAGTGAAAATGAGACGGTCGAGAATACATCGAGATATCGCACCGACATTGCGATGTCGAGATATGCCTCTACTGATGTTACTTTAAACCTGTCGACATAATTTCATGGGACGGATAGAAGCTCACATGGGTGTCGTTACTGCCCACACATGGAAGAATTTGATGGAACAAGCTGAGATAGAAGAAAAATTATCAGAACGTTTTAACAAATTTGAATCCCACACCAACTTTAAGGGCAACAAAGGCAAACAAGGACAGACCTCCCAATCGAAAGCCAAAGAAACTTTCACGATCGAGGTTCAAAATCCTAACAATCAGAGAAGAGAACTAAGGAAGGATATTCAGCATAATTATTCAGTCAAAGATGAACATACAGTCACCATCTTCTATGTTCTCAACAAGGGTAATCGGTTAAAGCTTCCTGAAGCTTGACGCCCTGAAAAAGTCGAAAAGACCAATGACCCCAACTATTATCTTTATCACAGAATGTTGAGACACCCGACGAGGAATTGCTACATCCTCAAGGATAAAATCCAGACCTTCGTTGAGTCAGGAATTCTCAAGCTCAAGCTTGAGCAAAAGAAAATTACTGCCAATATGGTAACTCTTCAATTCGGCTCCATGCTGAAAATCCAAGCCCAAAATGGCGTTGTTCCCATTCCTACTGCAAGAATGGAAGTGGTCAACTATGACCAACAGAACCAACAAAGTTAAGGCTTAGTCCCTCTCACCACAGTAAGAGGTGAAATGATGTGGGTACATCCTGATCTTTTCCAAGATGAGCATTAGACTCTTCAGAAGTCCAAGAACAAACACAAGATGAAGCCCTACAACGCCATCTCCGCAATTGTTGGAGAGGAATCTCTACAGGTCACTTCACTCACTGATTCAGAGGAAGAGAAAATAGTCATGGCGGGAATAAGATCCGAGAAAGATTATTTGAGGAATTATGATTAGCCAGGAACTTCCAAACAACCCGAAATGGTCAAACAAAAAGAGACTCGGTTCGACAAGGCCTTGCAGCATCCTTCAGATGATCCCAAGGCCCTATTCCGATATGATATCATGGCCTAATTAGCCAATATCTTGGCTCGTATAACCTTATTCGAACTTTTACTTTTGTCTAAGGAAATGAGAGAAGCTTTAAAAGAAGCTTTGAATGACAGTGAGGCATTCCTTGCCCACTTGATAGAGCCTCCTCAGGACGAAGAACACAAGCAGTGCTATAAATGCCAACGGCAGGTGCCTTGTATCACCTTCACTCCGGAGGACATGCTCATCAAAGATCACCATCATAACCGACCACTTTACTGTAGTGAGTATGTAGGGTCGGCAAAGGTCGAGAGGATCCACATTGATCCAGGCTCCGCGTTGAGTATAATTCCACGGAGACTCTTAAGCTTTATGGGTATTGATGCGGACTAAATGATGTCCTATAGTTGTAAGTATACAACTTATCAAGTTATAATATAAAAGATTATCGATCCCACGAGGAAGGCGTTTGCATGTTCAAGTTTTGGTTCTCAAATTATGCGCAAGACAATTAGGAGTTTATGTACATGGTGAAAGTGGTCATGAAAAGAGTAGAGAGTGGATTGTGGATTATGTGCAAATAAAAGAAAAATGAGGAAGATAATGTGTTGTGGAGAGATTAAGAGTGTGATTGTGACAAAGTGTAAATAAAAGCAAAATGAAAGTGAGAGTGAGGAGATTAGAGAATGAAAACGGATGTATATAAATAAATCAAAATGAGAATGAGAGAGTGTGAGAAGTAAAAGTGAAATCAAGATCAAGAAAATAAAATCAATAAAGCAAAAGATGGAGGATTCAATTAGAGATATGAAGGAATCAAGAATTGAATCCACTAGCTAATCTTACTTATAAGATATGAATCATTCTCTTTATCACATTTCATTTTAGATTTATTAAGCATAGACTATCAAACCACTTAAGGGAAGCATAACCTATCAAATTATCACCTAAATAAAATCAATACTCATGAGGAGAATAACAACAAGATAATAATCCTAGAATTCATAAGCATAACCTATCAAACCACTTAAGGAAAGCATAGACTATCAAATTCTTCTTCTACCGATTAGTTCTCTAGTTAGTTATCCTAAGCGTGATTATTTTAAGCATTAGAGAGTGATTCACAAATATAAGAGAGAAATTAGACTAGTTTCAGACAAAACTAGATCCCCACAAAAGGTTTAGTTCCACATCTTAGAAAAATAAAAGAAATCAAGAGAGGGAGGAGGAAAAATAAACATAATTACAAGAATGAAAAAGAGCAAGAAAATAAAGAAAAAAAAGAAAATTGCAATGAAAGTAAATCTAATCTATGAATTAAAGACAAGACATGAAAATAAATTGCATGGAATTAAATTGTATGAAAGTAAATTGTAAGAAAGTAAATTGCATGAAAGTAAATCTATTCTACAAACAAGAAAATAAAGAAGAGAAAAGAAATAAAGAGAAACCCACAATTCCTAATTCATCTTCATCCTCCTTTTGGTCCTTGGACAAAGAGAAGAGAAAGGAAATTGAAGGGGTGAAAAGTTTTATTTATTGTGTAACAAAAGTTATAATTTTTGGAAGGTCTTCTCAATTAAGAGTAACCCTCCTCTCCAAAAGAGTTTTTACAAAATATTTCACACTCAAAACCCTCAGCATTCACCCCTATTTATAGCCCAACGGAGTTGATGTGAACCATTGGATCAAACTTGGCCAACAAGGAAGAGAAATCAGCCCTTAATTCGGAATCTGTTGTGAACCAATCGGTTGGCCAATCGGTTGCCCCGGTTAGTCAACCGATTGGTTTCCAACGGATTTTGTCTTTTCTTGATATATTTGCACGAATTCTTCTTGGATCCCCTTGGTATCTTAGCCTTTTGTTTGTCTTCAGATTTGGGCTTTAAAAATTGATAGAAATTCAGAGAATTTGAGTCATTTGGGCTCTTATTCATTAATACTTTATTAACCTGTAAATTAAGATAAACACGATTATTAGTAATATCTTTATTCATATAAAATGGGTAATGAGGGTATAAAAATATAATTAAAATGTGATAATCAGGTATTCCCCTTCACAAGCTCTCAAAGACTTCTGCAACCATATTCAGCTTCAACTCCAGCAGTAGTCGATCTCTCGGGAATATCTGACTTAAATGTCAGATCGGTAACCTAAAGATGGAAGTGACTTGCTATATCATCGACGTCGAAACTCCTTACAACTTACTCCTCGAATGACCATGGATCCATTCCAACATGCTTGTCCCCTTAACGCTCCATCAGTGTTTCAAATACATTGATGGACAGGGGGTCCACCAAAGAGTTGAAGCTAAAAAGCATCCTTTTAAAGGAGTGGAGAATTACTTCACTGACTCTCTCTTGTATAATGAAAATCATACAATCGAGATTGTCCTTCCCAATAAAGAGGACAGTGGTAATGAAGCAGATATCGAAATAGATCCTAAAGATGATCTGATCTGGGAGATAGATCCACTTGTAATTACCCTCGAAGACCTATGTATCGACCAGTCTGCTGGAGATCAGGGTGACTGGATCTTTAATGAAGAAGAGTTCGCTTACGACTACTCTTTAGACCCTGAGTCTAAAAACTCAAGGGTCGAAACTCCGATGTCCAGGCTAGCTTTAGAACCAGCATTATACATGCCAATAAGCGAGTCGTACTTAGCTCATAAGCAACTAGGTAACTCAGAAGATGCCACTTTCATGGTCTAACCAAAAAGAGGCACCCTAGATCCGATTATTTTTGGAAAAGTTGAGCCGCGACCTCACCTATCAAGCTCGGATGGAGAAACCAAAAGAGTACCAGAATTCTCTTGATACAGCCAACAATCTCAGCACATTATGGTAAAAATGGGATACAACCTCACTGCAAAATAAGGGTTGAATTTTTCAAGAGCTAAGAATTCCTTTAATCCTCTTTATACCAGAAGGGGAAGTTTTCAATTATTAAAATCGAACCAAACGATGGTCAGTTATATTTCTCCAGAAGCCGAGTCACAAATAGGACCAGCATCTGATGACTTTCTAAGCAGTTCTTTAGATACGTCCAATTGGGATTCTGACATCAGCTTTGGAGCTTTGCTTAGTGAATTCACTGCCAACATGGTCTCATACGAACTAACTATGGATCTTGATGAATCCGAAGTGCTCAAGATTCTGAAGATGATTCATGGGCAAGACATCTCGAGAAGCAATGGGAGTCACGCTTCGAAGTCAGTGAACCACCCACCGAAAATAAAGTTGTTCAAATCAATATAGGCGATGAAGTCAACCCCAAGCCCATCTTCATCAGCGAAAGTCTATCATCCGCTGAAAAGGAAGAACTCATAACTCTCCTTCGAGAGTACATTGATGTCTTCTCCTGGAGTTATGAAGACATGCCTGGTTTAGACCCCAACTTGGCTGTACATCACCTCGACATTGACGTCAATGTCAAGCTGGTCAAGCAACAAGAATGACGCTTCCGTCTTGAGTTGATGGAACAGATCGAGAAAGAAATCTGCAAACTCATTGAATACGGGTTCATCCGTGAAGAACAACATCTCGATTGGCTAGCCAACATCGTGGTGGTAATGAAAAAGAATGGCAAGATCCAGATCTGTATTGATTTCAAGGATCTCAATCTTGCTTGTCCAAAGGATGAATTCCCTCACCCTATCACAGATGTCATGGTTGATAATACGTGTGGGTTTAAGAGGATGTCATTTATGGATGGGTTTTCTAGATACAACCAAATCAAAATGCATCCAGATGATCAAAAGCATACAGCTTTCAGAACACCCTTAGGAGTATTCTGTTATACAGTAATGCCCTTCAGTCTGAAAAATGCTAGAGCAACTTATTAATGTGCTATGAACACGATCTTTCGTGAGCATTTTCGTAAGATAGTGAAATGATATGTTGATGACCTCGCAATCAAAAGTCACCACAAGCAAGATCACGTAAGTGATTTGAGAATGGTGTTCGAGATCATGCGAAAACACCAACTCAAGATGAATCCAACCAAGTCTTTCTTAGGGGTATCATCAGGTAAATTCCTGAGATTTATAGTAACATCTAAGGGAATACATGTCGATCCTGAAAAAGTGAAAGCCATCCAAGAGATGTCACCTCCGAGAAATCTCAAAGAACTCAGAGGTCTACAAGGACGATTAGCATATATTCATAGGTTTATCGCTAACTTGTTAGGAAAATATCAACTATTTTAGAGACTCGTGAAGAAAGGTATCTTATTCGTATGGGATGACACTTGCCAATAAGCTTTCAATGAGATCAAGGGTTATCTCACGAAGCCACCCGTTTTAGCCGCATACTAATCAGGTAAACCATTCTTGATCTACGTCAGGGCAATAGATCACTCTCTCAGAGCACTTCTTACCAAGAAGAATGATAATAGCCACGAGCAAACCATTTACTACCTTAGCTGGACTATGATCGATTCCGACTTTCGAGCATCGCTGCAATCCAGTTGAGAAGGAATGTCTAGCATTGGTCTTCGCAATTCAGAAGATGCGATACTACCTCACTGGCCAATCCATCCACGTCATTTCAAGAGTTAATCCTCTACGGAAACTCATGACGAAACCCGGATCACTGAATTCCAGGTTAGCGAAGTGGGCAATACTACTTTTTAGTAGATATGACATTCGTACCATAGAAAGCGGTTAAAGGTCAAGCAATAGCCAACTTTTTAGCAGAACATCCTATCCCCAAGTCTTCTAAACTCTGCGAAGATATTTTGGATGAAGTCTTTGAGTCAAATGCTACCTCAGATCACCAGATATGGCAACTATACTTCAGTGCATCAAAACACAACCACAAAGGAGTAATTGTTACAGGAGTGGGGGTAGTGCTGATTGATCCCTACGGACATGTCCCTCCTCGGGCCTATTCATTGACCGAGCCATGCTCCAATAATGTGGCCGAGTATAATGCCCTTGTAATTGACTTGTAACTTGCTCAAGACATGGGTTTCAAATATCTTTAAGCCTACGGTGACTCCAAGTTGATCGTAAATCAGATCAAGGGAGAATATGAGGTCAGCCACAATGACCTCATACCCTACCACAAAGTGGCAACGAAGCTCGCTCAGTCATTCGAAGGTTTCTACATCAGTTATGTAGCCCGCCTCGAGAATACTCATGCGGATGTTTTGGCATCCCTTGCAGCCACTCTAGCCTTAAAGCCCAAATCTACCAAGCACATCACAGTAGCTAGCCATCAATTATGCTCCTCGGAGCAAATTCTTGAAGCTAATGAAGTGCACGCCATTCCAACTCACTTCAAAGTTAATGATTGGTGATTCTCGATCATCGACTATGTCTTGCACAGAATACTAGTTGATAGCCTGAAGCAAGCAATCTCTATTCAAAGAAGAGCTTCACGCTTATTCTATGATTCTGCTATGCAGACCTTGTACCGACAATCATTTAACAATGTGTTGCTCTGATGCTTATCACTAAGTGAAGCTCGAGAAGCATTAAAGGAAGCCCACAACAATACATGTGGAGCTCATCAATCAAGTCCTAAACTCCAGGACCGACTTCATCGCCTAGGTTCTACTGGCCGATAATGATAGCAGATGCGGTAGCATACACTAAATAATGTCATGCATGTCAAGTCCATACTGATTTGCTACATCAATCTTCGGAAGAGTTACATCCGACCATTGCCTCATGGCCATTCTAAACATGGGGCATGGACATCATCGGACCAATCAGTCCACCATCTGCTAAAGGCCATCGATTCGTCGTGGCTATTACTGATTACTTCTCCAAATGGGCCGAAGCTGTTCCACTCAGAGAGGTCAAGACATCTCAAGTAATCAGATTCTTGAGACATCACGTGATTTATCGATTCGGTGTCCCTAGGCGAATTGTTCACGACAGCGGTCCGCAGTTCATCAGTCGACCGTTCTTTAAATTCTGCAACAAGTTTATAATTCAAGATGTAGCTTCTATACCATACAACCCAGCTGCTAATGGTCTAGCTGAAGCTTTTAGTAAAACCATCATCAAACTTCTAAAGAAGTTTGATTCCTCCAACAAACGAGATTGGGACGAGAAACTTGGAGAGTGTTTATGGGCTTATCGAACAACAGTCCGCACTCCCACTGGCTCCACACCTTTTTCCTTGGTCTATGGATGTGAAGTCATGATCCCTCTGGAAATTCAGACGCCGTCATTAAGAATCACCCTTACCGAGAAGATGACGACCGAAGAACATCATCAAAAGAGTCTCCAAGAACTAGAAGCGCTAGAGGAATTGAGACTTCAAGCTCAACAACGAATCGAGATCTACCAATCATGGATTTTGAGAGCCTTCAACAGGAGAGTCAGAGTACGATCCTTCAAAGAAGGCGACCTAGTCTTAGTAGTTCGTCGACCCATGGTCATGACGCATAAGACTAAAGGGAAATTCCAACCCAAATGGGAAGGCCCGTTTGTAGTAGAGACAGTCTACTTGAATGGAGCATACCACCTAATTGACCAAAATGGTAATAGGCTCATAGCGCCAATCAACGAGAAGTTTCTCAAGAAATATTATCCTTGATCTTGGCCAATATCATCTCCCCACAGAGATTCTGGTCATGTTTAAGTTTCCACCTCTGACCATAGATATCGATCTTCTTGATCCAAAATCTAATCAAAATCCCCAACGAGTCATCAAGTTAATACCACACCTCTGTTTGGCTCTAAATGTTGTATCACCGTCATGTTAACATTACACATCTGAACGGTTTTCATTCTAAATCACCGTTATGTTAACATTACACCCCTGAACGGTCTACATTCTAAAATGATCTGATTGGTTAACATTACACCTCTGTCAGACCATTTTGTCGACCGATTAACATTACACCTCTGTCGACCTATCTTATCGAATTCGACCGGTTAACATTACACCTCTGTCAATTCGCTCTTGTCAAAAATCAATTAGTTAACATTATACTTCCTTCGATTTCCTACCGTTAAGTTAACACTACACTTCCAAATGGTAGTTGTTCTTTGGATTCCTTTGAACCGACTGGTTAATATTACACCCCTGTCAGTCATTTCATTTGGCACATTAACATTACACCTCTGTCAAATACCCTAACACTGTTATGTTAACATTACACCTCTGAACAGTATCAACTTAATCAAACCGGATATGTTAACACTACACCTCTACTAGTTTGATCCCATCATCTTTTCTCCCTAGCAAACATGTCACTATGATATGTTAACATTACACCTCTATCGTATACACATCAAAGGAGATAAAAGTTCTTTTATTACCAAAAAGAGCTAAATTGTTACAGAGTTCTCAAGGGGAAAATGGATAAAAAGTGTGTATCTGTGCAATACACTCAGCCATCCTAGAATCCCTAACCTCATGAGCACTCTTCTGGGCCCTTTCTCTCAGAACCGTGGGATCGATGGGAGCAGCTTGGGTTCTAACATTGGCCAACCTCTTCGTCTCAGCCTCAAGCTCCACAACCTGGAGATCCCACTCTTTAGTCAGCTCAATTGACTTAAGCTCAAGTTCTTCTTTTTGGTGCTGAGCTGCTTCCAAACATGCTTGAGCAGCGGCAATAGCTACTTTGGCCTCGTTGATGATAGCTTCATTTTCCTGAATGGAGTGCTGAAGCTCTACCTAGCGATCGTCAACTGATGAAATACTATCACTCAACCCTTGGACCTTCACCTTAATCCGCTCCATTTCCTCGCGAGCAGATTCTTTGACTTTATGGTGGTTCGCTAAGAGACGAAAGAATTTAATCTTAACAATGCCATCGATGTTAGCCGCACGAAGTTGTTGCAATTCTCAAAATTGGAGCTCAACTTCATCGATCATCGTCTTGAAGGGTTCAGTGGGAGTAGGACCTGCGACCAACGTTAAAAGACTGAGCTGGTTCCTCAACAAAGCAAGTGTATGAGCAGATAAGCCTTTTTGCATATTCAAAGCAGATTCAACGCTCCGGTTGAACAACTTCACCAAGCTCTCGGTCAGGATTTGGATCTCCAACTCAATTAAATTGTCGGAATCGGGAGATTAGGAAATCTCTACACGACTGGAAGGACCCGCTCCTATAGAAACTACCAAAGCATTCGTGGTAGCCGGAAAAGCAGTCGGCAAGATTTGAGTTCGTTCGCTGTTCGATAAGAGGTATGGCGCAAGTGTGACCAACATACTAGAAACAGTCACTCCAGCAGATGAGACAACAGTCCTCACAACCATTATCGTAGTCATCGGCACATCTATAGGCACGACCTCAATGCCTGTAGACATAACCTCTGGATCATCAGAGGTAGCCACAACTATGATTGGGCCTTCACCAGAATGAGGTTTAGGGCTTGGCGGTGCTACCCTCCCAACTCCTACCGGGATTGGAAAAATCGATGCATCATCATCTTCATCGGAAGACCCATGAACAACCAGTCTGTATCACATTGCTAAAATAGGTGCTGGTGCAGGATCTACCGTCATATCGATAGCTGGTGCAGATTCCAAGATGCCAGAAGTGCCCTCAAAATCAGCCACATGCTCAAAATTGCCACTAGCAGGAAATGATGTAGGGACTACCCCACCCATGATCTCAAAGTCAGGTTCGTCATCTGCTAAAGAGATAGATGAAGCGTCAGTTACCATAGTGAGGAAATCACACAAGACTAATCAGAGATAAATATACCGGGCATGTAAGAAGAATCCTGATATCACCATCGAAGCCTGTATTGTCAAGCTCAGTCAAATAGGCGTCAGTATCATCAGGCTCATAATCCACCTGCTCCTCATTATCAAGAAGAATGGGCTCCTTACCTACACACAAGAAGCACACATCAGCCGAAGGCACTTCAAACAAATTGATACAAACATCTGAGTAGAAATCACCTGAAGGGTCAACTCTAGGCTCCTGCACTGGGATCACAAGGGGCTCCTCTCTGATCCTTGATGAGTCTCCAGGTATAGGCTCAAGATTCGAAGGTGCCAAACATTGCTTCTTTGAAGGTGGCTGAGGAGGAGGAGCATGTAATGGCCTCTTCCCTCTATTTTCTCGACCTCTACCAGGTGCTCCTTGCTGAACCGCAGATTCAGACGATTCTCGGATGTTAACACCAATCGGCCTTTGAGGTGTGGGGTGCCCACCTGGTGCCTCCCAATCTTCATCATCTGGCACGCTTTCTGCAAGAAAGTCTTGAAGTCCAAGAGCCCTACTCTTCAGACCTTTCTTGACGTGCTCCCTATATTTGTGGGTGATCCAGTACAAACCCATCATGTTCACATGAAAAGCGGGATTGTGAGCAGTCACCCTGCTATACCACTTGCTAAACCCCAACATTATATAGCAGTTGGGCATGTAGTGGGGAAGCGAAAATCTGGTTCCCGTAGCCCTAGCGACAAAATGGTACCAAGCGCGAGCTCCATCTACCAAGCTCCTCATACACAGCAACCTAGGATTCGGATTCTCGACATAGAGTTGGTCGTAACCAAACTGACAAACAAACTAGCAATGCATGTAGGGCTCGATGTAACATTCGGTCCCATTCAGCCTAGCGACGATGTGACCTGGTCGAATATTCACCAACCAGTTAAAACACCTGCTAGGTAAGTAAGTGAAATGCTCGCTACTCATACCGTCTTTAAATTCATCTCCGGGGCTTATAACATCGATCACGGGGAAATAATAGTAAAGACGGTAGTGATCCTTGTTCTGAAGTAGCCTCTGAACTCCGACAGGATATTTGATCATCCACTTCAAACGATACCTTTGAAATAATGAAATGTTCTCCCCACAAGGCGTAGCAGCTGACATCAATGATGAGCATTGTAGAGTGAACCAAACCACAAGATAAGTATATGTCACGCCCCGGTTCCAAAGTGTAATAATTTGGAACATGACTCGGCCGGCGATGCAACCATTTGGCCACATTCACGCCTCTAGATCATCCTGTATACAAATATATAGCCATAACTATACCCCAGAGCATGTAACTAAGACAACAAAAGAAATATAAATAAAGAAAATCTTTAAAAAGACAGAGTTCAACTACAAGTCCACAACTATCCACACTGGAAAGAGTAAGAAAAAAAAATACGTCATAGTCTAGAAGGCCACATGTGGCTCAAAGAACAAGTCTGAAATAAATAACTACCTAAACCAAATGAAACTAAAGAATTGATAGGATAAACAATGATCATCGCCACGAGTCAGCCCAAGAAAATACTCTTAATCCTCTAAGAAAGAACAGCCTCGAAGTCCGCAGAAACCTGGGAGTCGAAACTCCCAACAAGAATGTAAAATGAAGGAATTGTGCGCGTGTAAGTGTATGTGGCAGACATAAAGAAAAGATGAAATCTAATTAAAGGTGATAAAAGAAATTGCTAATTGTAGAGATCAAGTTAAAGTCTATCACAAGGCACACAAGCACATTATTATTTTATTAGATGTTTGTTCGCGAGGAAAATTAGAAAATTGATCTATTCTATTTGAAGAATAATGAATACAATCTCTAATGCAATCTCTAACCGACTTAGATAAAAAGAAATTACAACTTCCTCGATCGGTCGCCCGATTTACAAAAGAGAGAAGGATCAACGGAGACCCTTCCCTTTATTTAACTGGTTCTTCACTGCGTGGGAGCTTGAATCTTGTATCCCGCTGACGATCCGACCGCCTTAACTCATGGGACGAGGTTGGAAAAGAACTCGCAGAGCAAGTCTAAGAACTCGCAGCAAGTTTATAACTCTAACGAAGTTTGATAACTCAAGATATGAGTTTTGTAACTCGCGTTTTGGATTGAAACGCGGGCCATGTGCTCGCGTTTTGGATTGAAACGCGGGCCATGTGCTCCGCGATTTTGAATTGAAACGCGGGCCATGTGCTCCGCGTTTTGGATTGAAACGCGGGCCATGTGTGCCGCTGCTTTGAGCTTCAACGCGGGCCATGTGCTCCGCGTTTTGGATTGAAACGCGGGCCATGTGTGCCGCTGCTTTGAGCTTCAACGCGGGCCATGTGCTCCGCGATTTTGAATTGAAACGCGGGCCATGTGCTCGCGTTTTGGATTGAAACGCGGGCCATGTGTGCCGCTGCTTTGAGCTTCAACGCGGGCCATGTGCTCCGCGATTTTGAATTGAAACGCGGGCCATGTGCTCCGCGTTTTGGATTGAAACGCGGGCCATGTGCTCCGCTTAGCTTCAACGCGGGCCATGTGCTCCGCTTAGCTTCAACGCGGGCCATGTGCTCCGCTTAGCTTCAACGCGGGCCATGTGCTCCGCGTTTTGGATTGAAACGCGGGCCATGTGCTCCGCGTTTTGGATTGAAACGCGGGCCATGTGCTCCGCTTAGCTTCAACGCGGGCCATGTGCTCCGCGATTTTGAATTGAAACGCGGGCCATGTGCTCCGCGTTTTGGATTGAAACGCGGGCCATGTGCTCCGCGATTTTGAATTGAAACGCGGGCCATGTGCTCCGCGTTTTGGATTGAAACGCGGGCCATGTGCTCCGCATTTTGAATTGAAACGCGGGCCATGTGTGCCGCTGCTTTGAGCTTCAACGCGGGCCATGTGCTCCGCGATTTTGAATTGAAACGCGGGCCATGTGCTCCGCGTTTTGGATTGAAACGCGGGCCATGTGCTCCGCGTTTTGGATTGAAACGCGGGCCATGTGCTCCGCTGCTTTGATTGAAACGCGGGCCATGTGCTCCGCTTAGCTTCAACGCGGGCCATGTGCTCCGCTTAGCTTCAACGCGGGCCATGTGCTCCGCTTAGCTTCAACGCGGGCCATGTGCTCCGCGATTTTGAATTGAAACGCGGGCCATGTGCTCCGCGATTTTGAATTGAAACGCGGGCCATGTGCTCCGCGATTTTGAATTGAAACGCGGGCCATGTGCTCCGCGATTTTGAATTGAAACGCGGGCCATGTGCTCCGCGTTTTGGATTGAAACGCGGGCCATGTGTGCCGCTGCTTTGAGCTTCAACGCGGGCCATGTGCTCCGCTTAGCTTCAACGCGGGCCATGTGCTCCGCGATTTTGAATTGAAACGCGGGCCATGTGTGCCGCTGCTTTGAGCTTCAACGCGGGCCATGTGCTCCGCGATTTTGAATTGAAACGCGGGCCATGTGCTCCGCATTTTGAATTGAAACGCGGGCCATGTGCTCCGCATTTTGAATTGAAACGCGGGCCATGTGCTCCGCGTTTTGGATTGAAACGCGGGCCATGTGCTCCGCGTTTTGGATTGAAACGCGGGCCATGTGCTCCGCATTTTGAATTGAAGCGGGCCATGTGCTCGCGTTTTGGATTGAAAGCGGGCCATGTGCTCGCGTTTTGGATTGAAAGCGCGGGCCATGTGCTCGCATTTTGAATTGAAGCGGGCCATGTGCTCGCGTTTTGGATTGAAAGCGGGCCATGTGCTCGCGTTTTGGATTGAAAGCGGGCCATGTGCTCGCATTTTGAATTGAAGCGGGCCATGTGCTCGCGTTTTGGATTGAAGCAGCGGGCCATGTGCTCAGCGTTTGGGGCTTGAGCGGGCCATGTGCTCAGCGTTTGGGGCTTCGAGCGGGCCATGTGCTCGCGTTTTGGATTGAAGCAGCGGGCCATGTGCTCGCATTTTGAATTGAAGCGGGCCATGTGCTCAGCGTTTGGGGCTTCGAGCGGGCCATGTGCTCGCATTTTGAATTGAAGCGGGCCATGTGCTCGCGTTTTGGATTGAAGCAGCGGGCCATGTGTGCAGCGTTTTGAGCTTGAGCGGGCCATGTGCTCCGCGTTTTGGATTGAAAGCGGGCCATGTGCTCAGCGTTTGGGGCTTCGAGCGGGCCATGTGCTCCGCATTTTGAATTGAAGCGGGCCATGTGCTCAGCGTTTGGGGCTTGAGCGGGCCATGTGCTCCGCGTTTTGGATTGAAGCAGCGGGCCATGTGCTCCGCGTTTGGGGCTTGAGCGGGCCATGTGTGCCGCGTTTTGAGCTTGAGCGGGCCATGTGTGCCGCGTTTTGAGCTTGAGCGGGCCATGTGCTCGCGTTTTGGATTGAAAGCGGGCCATGTGCTCGCGTTTGGGGCTTGAGCGGGCCATGTGCTCCGCATTTTGAATTGAAGCGGGCCATGTGCTCGCGTTTTGGATTGAAAGCGCGGGCCATGTGCTCGCGTTTTGGATTGAAAGCGCGGGCCATGTGCTCGCGTTTGGGGCTTGAGCGGGCCATGTGCTCAGCGTTTGGGGCTTGAGCGGGCCATGTGCTCCGCATTTTGAATTGAAGCAGCGGGCCATGTGCTCCGCATTTTGAATTGAAGCAGCGGGCCATGTGCTCCGCATTTTGAATTGAAAGCGGGCCATGTGCTCCGCATTTTGAATTGAAAGCGGGCCATGTGCTCAGCGTTTGGGGCTTGAGCGGGCCATGTGCTCAGCGTTTGGGGCTTGAGCGGGCCATGTGCTCGCGTTTGGGGCTTGAGCGGGCCATGTGCTCAGCGTTTGGGGCTTGAGCGGGCCATGTGCTCAGCGTTTGGGGCTTGAGCGGGCCATGTGCTCCGCATTTTGAATTGAAGCAGCGGGCCATGTGCTCGCGTTTGGGGCTTGAGCGGGCCATGTGCTCAGCGTTTGGGGCTTGAGCAGCGGGCCATGTGCTCGGCGTTTTGAGCTTGAGCGGGCCATGTGCTCGCGTTTGGGGCTTGAGCGGGCCATGTGCTCAGCGTTTGGGGCTTGAGCGGGCCATGTGCTCAGCGTTTGGGGCTTGAGCGGGCCATGTGCTCCGCATTTTGAATTGAAGCAGCGGGCCATGTGCTCCGCATTTTGAATTGAAGCGGGCCATGTGCTCAGCGTTTGGGGCTTGAGCGGGCCATGTGCTCAGCGTTTGGGGCTTGAGCGGGCCATGTGCTCGCGTTTGGGGCTTGAGCGGGCCATGTGCTCAGCGTTTGGGGCTTGAGCGGGCCATGTGCTCAGCGTTTGGGGCTTGAGCGGGCCATGTGCTCCGCATTTTGAATTGAAGCAGCGGGGATAAGTCCGTGTTTTGCTTTGAAGAGATCAATACTTGTGATCTCTTTTCACAAGGATTGTCAACTTGTAATCCTGTACTGAGACATTAGCTTCTCGATTCTCCTTTGTTATCGTGAAAGTCGTCGACTTGTAACCTTCATCGATAGTGTTTCGCTGGATATTGATGTCTTCGCATTTTACGTACCTTGAACCCTTCCAAAGTTTTTGAAAGTTCATGTTGACTGACCGTTTCTAATACTTTTGATATTTCTTTGCTTGATCGCCACTGAGCTCGCCTCAGAAAATACTCTTAATCCTAAGAAAGAAAGCTCGAAGTCCAAAAACCCCTGTGGGAGTCGAAACTCCCAACAAGAATGTAAAATGAAGGAATTGTGCGCGTGTAAGTGTATGTGGCAGACATAAAGAAAAGATGAAATCTAATTAAAGGTGATAAAAGAAATTGCTAATTGTAGAGATCAAGTTAAAGTCTATCACAAGGCACACAAGCACATTATTATTTTATTAGATGTTTGTTCGCGAGGAAAATTAGAAAATTGATCTATTCTATTTGAAGAATAATGAATACAATCTCTCGAATGCAATCTCTCTCTCTAACTGACTTAGATAAAAAGAAATTACAACTTCCTCGATCGGTCGCCCGATTTACAAAAGAGAGAAGGATCAACGGAGACCCTTCCCTTTATTTAATCTGGGTTCTTCACGGTGGCGGTGGGAGCTTGAATCTTGTATCCCGTTGACGATCCGACCGTCTTAACTCATGGGACGAGGTTGGAAAAGAACTCGCAGGAGCAAGTCTAAGAACTCGCAAAGCAAGTTTATAACTCTAACGAGTTTGATAACTCAAGATATGAGTTTTGTAACTCTGCACGAGTTTGTATGCCAAGCCGAGCCGAAGAGAGGCCAATCCAAAGAAGCCTCCTCTAAGCCAACACAACTTCCCTCCAAAAGGTCGCGCCAATCGAGAGAGAAAAGCCCCCCAACTCTGCCGAGCCTTTGGCTATTTATAGGGTTTTAAGGGTGTAAGCGGCCCTATAATCGCTCCTAAATGAGGGTTAATGGCCCTCGGATCGTGCAAAACAGTTTTGGAGCTGTTAAGATCGTGTTTGAACGAGTCAAACGCCGAAGTTCGCTCGAGCAAGCCTCGCGCCTGCGCTTTGAGCTTCAACGCGGGCCATGTGCTCGCGTTTTGAGCTTGAGCGGGCCATGTGCTCAGCGTTTGGGGCTTGAGCGGGCCATGTGCTCAGCGTTTGGGGCTTGAGCGGGCCATGTGCTCAGCGTTTGGGGCTTGAGCGGGCCATGTGCTCAGCGTTTGGGGCTTGAGCGGGCCATGTGCTCAGCGTTTGGGGCTTGAGCGGGCCATGTGCTCAGCGTTTGGGGCTTGAGCGGGCCATGTGCTCAGCGTTTGGGGCTTGAGCGGGCCATGTGCTCAGCGTTTGGGGCTTGAGCGGGCCATGTGCTCCGCGTTTTGGATTGAAAGCGGGGATAAGTCCGTGTTTTGCTTTGAAGAGATCAATACTTGTAATGTGAACAAGGCTTTAGGCTTGTAATGTGAACAAGGCTTTAGGCTTGTAATGTGAACAAGGCTTTAGGCTTGTAATGTGAACAAGGCTTTAGGCTTGTAATGTGAACAAGGCTTTAGGCTTGTAATGTGAACAAGGCTTTAGGCTTGTAATGTGAACAAGGCTTTAGGCTTGTAATGTGAACAAGGCTTTAGGCTTGTAATGTGAACAAGGCTTTAGGCTTGTAATGTGAACAAGGCTTTAGGCTTGTAATGTGAACAAGGCTTTAGGCTTGTAATGTGAACAAGGCTTTAGGCTTGTAATGTGAACAAGGCTTTAGGCTTGTAATGTGAACAAGGCTTTAGGCTTGTAATGTGAACAAGGCTTTAGGCTTGTAATGTGAACAAGGCTTTAGGCTTGTAATGTGAACAAGGCTTTAGGCTTGTAATGTGAACAAGGCTTTAGGCTTGTAATGTGAACAAGGCTTTAGGCTTGTAATGTGAACAAGGCTTTAGGCTTGTAATGTGAACAAGGCTTTAGGCTTGTAATGTGAACAAGGCTTTAGGCTTGTAATGTGAACAAGGCTTTAGGCTTGTAATGTGAACAAGGCTTTAGGCTTGTAATGTGAACAAGGCTTTAGGCTTGTAATGTGAACAAGGCTTTAGGCTTGTAATGTGAACAAGGCTTTAGGCTTGTAATGTGAACAAGGCTTTAGGCTTGTAATGTGAACAAGGCTTTAGGCTTGTAATGTGAACAAGGCTTTAGGCTTGTAATGTGAACAAGGCTTTAGGCTTGTAATGTGAACAAGGCTTTAGGCTTGTAATGTGAACAAGGCTTTAGGCTTGTAATGTGAACAAGGCTTTAGGCTTGTAATGTGAACAAGGCTTTAGGCTTGTAATGTGAACAAGGCTTTAGGCTTGTAATGTGAACAAGGCTTTAGGCTTGTAATGTGAACAAGGCTTTAGGCTTGTAATGTGAACAAGGCTT
Source organism: Asparagus setaceus (assembly GCA_012295165.1). NCBI lineage: Eukaryota > Viridiplantae > Streptophyta > Magnoliopsida > Asparagales > Asparagaceae > Asparagus > Asparagus setaceus. Next base: position 78,502,071 of record CM022701.1, read on the forward strand.
TAGGCTTGTAATGTGAACAAGGCTTTAGGCTTGTAATGTGAACAAGGCTTTAGGCTTGTAATGTGAACAAGGCTTTAGGCTTGTAATGTGAACAAGGCTTTAGGCTTGTAATGTGAACAAGGCTTTAGGCTTGTAATGTGAACAAGGCTTTAGGCTTGTAATGTGAACAAGGCTTTAGGCTTGTAATGTGAACAAGGCTTTAGGCTTGTAATGTGAACAAGGCTTTAGGCTTGTAATGTGAACAAGGCTTTAGGCTTGTAATGTGAACAAGGCTTTAGGCTTGTAATGTGAACAAGGCTTTAGGCTTGTAATGTGAACAAGGCTTTAGGCTTGTAATGTGAACAAGGCTTTAGGCTTGTAATGTGAACAAGGCTTTAGGCTTGTAATGTGAACAAGGCTTTAGGCTTGTAATGTGAACAAGGCTTTAGGCTTGTAATGTGAACAAGGCTTTAGGCTTGTAATGTGAACAAGGCTTTAGGCTTGTAATGTGAACAAGGCTTTAGGCTTGTAATGTGAACAAGGCTTTAGGCTTGTAATGTGAACAAGGCTTTAGGCTTGTAATGTGAACAAGGCTTTAGGCTTGTAATGTGAACAAGGCTTTAGGCTTGTAATGTGAACAAGGCTTTAGGCTTGTAATGTGAACAAGGCTTTAGGCTTGTAATGTGAACAAGGCTTTAGGCTTGTAATGTGAACAAGGCTTTAGGCTTGTAATGTGAACAAGGCTTTAGGCTTGTAATGTGAACAAGGCTTTAGGCTTGTAATGTGAACAAGGCTTTAGGCTTGTAATGTGAACAAGGCTTTAGGCTTGTAATGTGAACAAGGCTTTAGGCTTGTAATGTGAACAAGGCTTTAGGCTTGTAATGTGAACAAGGCTTTAGGCTTGTAATGTGAACAAGGCTTTAGGCTTGTAATGTGAACAAGGCTTTAGGCTTGTAATGTGAACAAGGCTTTAGGCTTGTAATGTGAACAAGGCTTTAGGCTTGTAATGTGAACAAGGCTTTAGGCTTGTAATGTGAACAAGGCTTTAGGCTTGTAATGTGAACAAGGCTTTAGGCTTGTAATGTGAACAAGGCTTTAGGCTTGTAATGTGAACAAGGCTTTAGGCTTGTAATGTGAACAAGGCTTTAGGCTTGTAATGTGAACAAGGCTTTAGGCTTGTAATGTGAACAAGGCTTTAGGCTTGTAATGTGAACAAGGCTTTAGGCTTGTAATGTGAACAAGGCTTTAGGCTTGTAATGTGAACAAGGCTTTAGGCTTGTAATGTGAACAAGGCTTTAGGCTTGTAATGTGAACAAGGCTTTAGGCTTGTAATGTGAACAAGGCTTTAGGCTTGTAATGTGAACAAGGCTTTAGGCTTGTAATGTGAACAAGGCTTTAGGCTTGTAATGTGAACAAGGCTTTAGGCTTGTAATGTGAACAAGGCTTTAGGCTTGTAATGTGAACAAGGCTTTAGGCTTGTAATGTGAACAAGGCTTTAGGCTTGTAATGTGAACAAGGCTTTAGGCTTGTAATGTGAACAAGGCTTTAGGCTTGTAATGTGAACAAGGCTTTAGGCTTGTAATGTGAACAAGGCTTTAGGCTTGTAATGTGAACAAGGCTTTAGGCTTGTAATGTGAACAAGGCTTTAGGCTTGTAATGTGAACAAGGCTTTAGGCTTGTAATGTGAACAAGGCTTTAGGCTTGTAATGTGAACAAGGCTTTAGGCTTGTAATGTGAACAAGGCTTTAGGCTTGTAATGTGAACAAGGCTTTAGGCTTGTAATGTGAACAAGGCTTTAGGCTTGTAATGTGAACAAGGCTTTAGGCTTGTAATGTGAACAAGGCTTTGGGCTTGTGTTGTGAACAAGGCTTTAGGCTTGTAATGTGAACAAGGCTTTAGGCTTGTAATGTGAACAAGGCTTTTGGGCTTGTGTTGTGAACAAGGCTTTTGGGCTTGTGTTGTGAACAAGGCTTTAGGCTTGTAATGTGAACAAGGCTTTTGGGCTTGTGTTGTGAACAAGGCTTTAGGCTTGTAATGTGAACAAGGCTTTTGGGCTTGTGTTGTGAACAAGGCTTTTGGGCTTGTGTTGTGAACAAGGCTTGGGGCTTGTGGTTTAAACAAGGCTTTTGGGCTTGTGTTGTGAACAAGGCTTTAGGCTTGTAATGTGAACAAGGCTTTTGGGCTTGTGTTGTGAACAAGGCTTTAGGCTTGTAATGTGAACAAGGCTTTTGGGCTTGTGTTGTGAACAAGGCTTGGGGCTTGTGGTTTAAACAAGGCTTTTGGGCTTGTGGTTTAAACAAGGCTTTTGGGCTTGTGGTTTAAACAAGGCTTTTGGGCTTGTGGTTTAAACAAGGCTTTTGGGCTTGTGGTTTAAACAAGGCTTGGGGCTTATCATCCTATTGAGGAGGATTGATAAGTTGATTTTATCGAGGTGTGGAGTTAACTTGATAAAGTTGGGTATTTGTGGTTTGAACAAGATTTTGAGGACCTATCGCTCTATTGAAGAGAGTCGACAAGTTGATTCTATCGAGTTGTGGAGTTAACTTGCTAAAATTGGGTACTTGTGGTTTGAACAAGGTTTTGGGCTTGTAATGTGAACAAGGCTTTAGGCTTGTGTTGTGAACAAGGCTTTAGGCTTGTAATGTGAACAAGGCTTTAGAGCTTGTGGTATAAACAAGGCTTTGGGCTTGTGGTGTAAACAAGGCTTTGGGGCTTGCGATTTAAACAAGGCTTTGGGCTTGTGGTTTGAACAAGGTTTAAGGCTTGTAATGTGAACAAGGCTTGGGGCTTGTGGTTTGAACAAGGTTTTGGGCTTGTAATGTGAACAAGGCTTTAGGCTTGTGTTGTGAACAAGGCTTTAGAGCTTGTGGTATAAACAAGGCTTTGGGCTTGTGGTTTGAACAAGGTTTTGGGCTTGTAATGTGAACAAGGCTTTAGGCTTGTAATGTGAACAAGGCTTTAGAGCTTGTGGTATAAACAAGGCTTTGGGCTTGTGGTGTAAACAAGGCTTTGGGCTTGTGGTTTGAACAAGGTTTTGGGCTTGTAATGTGAACAAGGCTTTAGGCTTGTAATGTGAACAAGGCTTTAGGCTTGTAATGTAAACAAGGCTTTGGGCTTGTGGTTTGAACAAGGTTTTGGGCTTGTAATGTGAACAAGGCTTTAGGCTTGTGTTGTGAACAAGGCTTTAGGCTTGTAATGTGAACAAGGCTTTAGGCTTGTAATGTAAACAAGGCTTTGGGCTTGTGGTTTGAACAAGACTTTGGGCTTGTGGTTTGAACAAGGTTTTGGGCTTGTAATGTGAACAAGGCTTTAGGCTTGTGTTGTGAACAAGGCTTGGGGCTTGTGGTTTAAACAAGGCTTTGGGCTTGTGGTTTGAACAAGGTTTAAGGCTTGTAATGTGAACAAGGCTTTAGGCTTGTGTTGTGAACAAGGCTTTAGGCTTGTAATGTGAACAAGGCTTTAGGCTTGTAATGTGAACAAGGCTTGGGGCTTGTGGTTTGAACAAGGTTTTGGGCTTGTAATGTGAACAAGGCTTTAGGCTTGTAATGTGAACAAGGCTTTAGGCTTGTAATGTGAACAAGGCTTTAGGCTTGTAATGTGAACAAGGCTTTAGGCTTGTAATGTGAACAAGGCTTACATGGCTTGTGGTGTGAACAAGGCTTTAGGCTTGTGTTGTGAACAAGGCTTTAGGCTTGTAATGTGAACAAGGCTTTAGAGCTTGTGGTATAAACAAGGCTTGGGGCTTATCATCCTATTGAGGAGGATTGATAAGTTGGTTATCAAACTCACGAGGATGTGTACGATTTTGATAGGATTGTGTTGTAATTTGAACAACTTTGTGGACTTATCATCCTATTGAGGAGGATTAATAAGTTGATTGTCAGAGGTGTTAGGTTAACATGACAAGGATACATTGCGATCGGAGCAACTTTGAGGACTTATCGCTCTATTGAAGAGAGTCGATAAGTTGATTGTCAGAGGTGTTAGGTTAACATGACAAGGATACGTTGCGATTGGAGCAACTTTGTGGACTTATCATCCTATTGGAGAGGATTGATAAGTTGATTTTGGTGGTGCTGCTGCACGTTGAAGTGCTTACATTGTCAAAAGTATTTTGTTAACTTGACAATATTTGGAATTTATTATTCTACTCGGAAAATAACAAATAATCAACCCCCAGTCTGTAATTATTCTAGGTTGATACTAACCGAGTATTCGGCCTCGTGATTTAGAGCTGGGTCATCAATAGCCAGGTCTTCGGAGTCAGTCTCCTCTTCTTCAGCTTCAATTCTAGCAATAATTACTTGACTGTTAATACAGGAGACTAGTTGTTTCCAGAACTACATTTGGCAACCCCATTCGAGCTAGGAGATTGGTTTGTAAATTGTGCCGACAGTGTCAATCGAAGCGGTATGTCATACACAGCCGAGCATCGAAGAGCCATGCCGGAACCGTTCGGCGAAGACTTTGATAGGCTCTCCTCCTTTGCTTAAGGGCAAGGAGAGAAGTGACAGTGATTTCCGTGTCATCTTCAAAGAATCGTGACAGAAGAGTCTCTAAATCGCCCATTTGGATACATCCTGCGGCGGTTTCATGAACCATTCAAAGGCAACCCCTTGAGGGTGCCAATGAACAAACGAGATGTTATGGCATCGTTTGACATCCCATTCGATCGTGACTTAAAATGGTAGATATGTTGGTTCGGTGATCCCGTGCGTCAGCTTGTAGCGTAGGGACTTTGAATTTTGAGGATAAGGAACCGTATCCCATTCTGCGGGATCGGTCGACAACCCCGATATTGGAGCTCGCACCTATTAACCATGGCATTGAGGCGGGCTTCGAGTTCTCGCATTTTTGCCGATTGAGGACTTTGCTCGTTTTCGGCCTCTCCCTTTCTTTAGAGGAGGATTCTACGTGATGAGCTTCTTGATCGGGAGCTTCATTCATTTTTTCTTCTCGTTTTGAGGATTCACTCCTCCTCCTGATGATTTTGGTGAAGTGTTGAGTCGGCTATCCGAAGTTGAGCTCTATCTGCAACAAGTTGGTTTATCATATCTCGAAGTTGATCGATGGACTCTTGTTGTGATCGCAGGGCCTCTTGCATCATAGCCTGATACTCTTCGAGCCTCTTCTTGAAATCTTCAGCGGTCTCCGTCGTGTAGACAGCGCTCACATGCTCTATGAAAGAACTAGAGGATTGAGATTCTGCGATGGCTGAATGCTCATCATCAGACTCAATTCCTTTAGCCAACTTGTGATAATTGACGGGGTATGACCCCTGTTCGAGTCCGAGTATGTCGGTAAACTCCGTCGGAGTCATTCAAAGCCTCTTCCAAGTCGGGGGACCGATTTGCCTCTGGCTCATTAGAGCTAGAGATTGACGGTCTGCCTACTCCGATCATGTTAGAAGTGACTCCAAGGTATTCGACCTCTGAAGCCTCCTTCCTGTGAGAATGCCGTCGTTCGTGGACCAAATGATATTTGTCAATTGGTCAAACACCGGCTTGGCGCATGTGGCGGCGTCGATATCGCGATGATTTGGCACTTGGAGCGAAGATCGCGTTTGAGCATTTGAACGCGAGGTTCGACCGCTTTAGATTGTGAACGCTAGGTCAGCGTTTGAATGCTTGGGCGGGGTTGAGACCAGCGTCTGGGATAGAGGCGTGAGGTTAAGCTTGCAACCCTGCCGAGCGAGGTTGGCGTTTGAGCAATTGAACGCGGGTTGTGACCCGCTTTTATAGTGGGGACGCGAGGATCGCGTGCAACTGGTGAGCGAGGTTGGCGTTTGAGCAATTGAACGCGGGTTGTGACCCGCTTTTATAGTGGGGACGCGAGGATCGCGTGCAACTGGTGAGCGAGGTTGGCGTTTGAGCAATTGAGCGGGGTTGGGACCAGCGTTTTGGCTAATGGCAGCGCCATTGAGGGTTGCGTTGATCGGCTTTGCGAGGCTCGTATTCGGGCACATAAGCGAGCTTGCGTTACGTAAAAGCGGCTTCGGGATCGCGTTTTGGCTGCATAGCGAAGTTCGCGTTGGTTGGTCGATTGGCCATCTCGGGGCTGTGTTCTTTGGCGAGCAGCGCTCCTTTTCGCCTGATTTGAGGCTTTTGCAGCGACATCACCATCTTCACTGATCAGGTTAGCCACGGCAACTGAAGGGACTTTGGTCTCCTTAGAGGCTTTGTGGATCTTGCGCATAGCCTTGGGGCTAAGGGATCCGGAGGAGAGTGCCTCCTCGAACTTGGCTTGATCGAACTCTATGGTCGAGTCTCAACAGCTTGTCCCAATGAGCTTGATGTCGGATTGCCACCACTTCTTCATCTGTGAAGCTAGTCCCAGTAGTCGCCATCTTTGTTCGCGAGGAAAATTAGAAAATTGATCTATTCTATTTGAAGAATAATGAATACAATCTCTCGAATGCAATCTCTCTCTCTAAGCGACTTAGATAAAAGAAATTACAACTTCCTCGATCGGTCGCCCGATTACAAAAGAGAGAAGGATCAACGGAGACCCTTCCCTTTATTTAACTGGGTTCTTCACGGTGGCGGTGGGAGCTTGAATCTTGTATCCGTTGGCGATCCGACCGTCTTAACTTCGTGGGGCGAGGTTGGAAAAGAACTCGCAGAGCAAGTCTAAGAACTTCATAAAGCAAGTTTATAACTCTAACGAGTTTGATAACTCAAGATATGAGTTTTGTAACTCTGCCGCAGTTTGTATGCCAAGCCGGCGAAGAGAGGCCAATCCAAAGAAGCCTCTAAGCCAACACAACTTCCTCCAAAAGGTCGCGCCAATCGAGAGAGAAAAGCCCCCAACTCTGCAGAGCCTTTGGCTATTTATAGGGTTTTAAGGGGTGTAGCCGACCCTATAATCGCTCCTAAATGAGGGTTAATGGCCCTCGGATCGTGCAAAACAGTTTTGGAACTGTTAAGATCGTGTTTGAGCGAGTCAAAGCAGCGTAGTTCGCGTTACGGAGCAAGCCTGGCGTCTGCGTTTTGAGCTTGAGCGGGCCATGTGCTCAGCGTTTGGGGCTTGAGCAGCGGGCCATGTGCTCAGCGTTTGGGGCTTGAGCGGGCCATGTGCTCAGCGTTTGGGGCTTGAGCGGGCCATGTGCTCAGCGTTTGGGGCTTGAGCGGGCCATGTGCTCAGCGTTTGGGGCTTGAGCAGCGGGCCATGTGCTCAGCGTTTGGGGCTTGAGCGGGCCATGTGCTCAGCGTTTGGGGCTTGAGCGGGCCATGTGCTCAGCGTTTGGGGCTTGAGCAGCGGGCCATGTGCTCAGCGTTTGGGGCTTGAGCGGGCCATGTGCTCAGCGTTTGGGGCTTGAGCAGCGGGCCATGTGCTCAGCGTTTTGGATTGAAACGCGGATAAGTCCCGCGTTTTGCTTTGAAGAGATCAATACTTGTGATCTCTTTTCACAAGGATTGTCAACTTGTAATCCTTGTACTCTGGAGACATTAGCTTCTGATTCTCCTTTGTTATCGTGAAAGTCGTCAGCTTGTAACCTTCATCGATAGTGTTTCGCGGATATTGGCTGTCTTCAGTAATTTTTTACAGCCTACAATGTTATTTGAACTAGAGAAGAATATTTTTCATGTATATAAATTGGGTTCCCATAAACCGTCCCGGGAACACGGCTTCAAGTCAAGTTTTGGCCCTTGGCCATTATATATAACTCAGGATATCAAGAATGCGCATGAGCCCCTTATATACACTTTATATTCTCCATCCAATTCCCCTTTATAAAACCCCATATTTATTTGTTTATTTTAAATGACTGTACATGAAATGTTGTTCACTAACCACAGAGTTACCATGGAACGGCTTTCGTAAAACTATGAAAAATAACCATGACCCAGAATATGTCCAATTAAGATGGGTGCATCGTCTAGTCAATGCTATAATAATAATAACAATAATCACGAGAAAAAGAAAATCCTCACACCGGGATATCAATGTTGAGGGTGTAGCTATGCTATGATAGCACGTTTATGAATCATATTTTGACGGAAGTCGTCTTCATGCACAGTCAACCCTATTAAATGTCACTAGGTGATCAAACAAATTCTACGTGATCAAATATGTCACGCCACTAGGCATAATTCCATTTGAGGAAATAAATAAAACAAAAAGATGTGACTGTTAAAAAAAAATTTCAACCTCAAGCAGGATATGATTAGATAACATAAACAACTTAAATAAAAAGTTTTGCTAGCTAAGGACCAACAAGCATTCGGGTCCAAAAAAATACAAATGAAGGTCGGGGGTTTTGAACTCGGAATCTGGGTGTTGAAGTCAAAGGCAACTAACCACTACAGCCATGGTTTCTCTTCGTTCGAGTTGCTGCAGGACATACTTTAACCATATCATCCAGTTTAACTATGAGATAAGTAAGATGTTAAGGATTTAGAAAACTTAAGCACTCTGTTTATGGGTGAAATTATTTAAAATAAGTTTATTACCCGAAAAGGAAATTTTATACATAGACAAACATATGTTTATTTAAGAAAATCCCTTGAGATCAAATAAAAGATAAGTTATCAGTTTATTAGCTAAACTACTTGGAAAGGGATTAAGAAGGGGAAAAATAGTTATTTTCCAATTGAACAAATATCATTATTTTTAGAAATAAGTCACACTAAAGTTTCAAGGAAAATTCTTGAAAATTTAATCGTGGATTAGAATTCATGGACAAAACTTATTGTTAGCTTTAACTACATAAATTTTAGGAAATTGTCAAATAAGAAATTACCTTAAAAGGGTGTATTACTCGATGTTTTCTAATATACATATGTATTATTAAAACAATTTTTTATTTCTAAGAACGTATGGAAAATATCTCTGGACTTAAAAAATAGGGTTTTAATAAAAATGAATGTTCTTTAGACTGTACTTCATACAGGTTGAACATAGTTTAATAATTACCTTTATATAATAATATATAAATTTTTTCCTTAACAATTTATGATGTTACGCCCTTTCTGGATTTCTAAAACTCATGACCTTGACATGAGGGACATGAATCTATTAACTGAACTCAAGTGAGAAAGAAAAACAATAATAACAATAATTCTCATGCTATAAACAAAATAGTCTCTTAAGTTAAACATATACTTAAAAACATCATCAAACATATAAAGGTCCTAATCAACCAGAAGCATAACATGTCAGTATTATCTGTCAAACATCTATATTGTCACAAGCTATGTAAGGATTTATAAAGATGAACTTTTTAAAGAAAAGGAAAGGAAATATGCTTGCCAATTAATTTCGAAAAAGAACTCCAAGCAAGGGTCCTTCTCCTCTCCTCTCCAAGCCTTGGCCGCTGCCTTCTCTTCCTCTCTTTGTTTTTTTTTTCTGATGATGTTGTCGATGGTAGAGGGAAGGAAAAGCATATAAAGAGGTACGTTTGGAAAAATTTTGAGGTTAGGTGGTTAGAGATATGCTTGCATATGAGGGATTTGTTTGTTGAGATTTTCTCTTTGTTTTGTTAAACATGGGTTCGTGGTTACAGGGAAACCGGAGTTTGTTTTTTTTTTTTTAAAGAGTAAAGACATAATCAGGAGAAAATGCAAGTGGCTTGATAAGGATTTGATATAGCTCCACATTCAAATTTCATATTTATTGGGCCATAAGGCTAATTGGGCCTTCTATTAAAAATAAACACAAAACCATGTGGGCCAAAAACAAATCCAAAGGAAAATTTATTGTGGGCTTTTCTTAAACATGCTAGAAAGAAAAAAAAATTAGCCCTCTAATCTAATATGAAATGCTAAAAACTCAGTTATTACATCTGACCCACCTAAACAAAATTTTCGTCCTCAAAAATTTATTCGAGTATAAGAAGAACTAAATGTCACCTGTAGCAAAGAGATGTGGATAACGCTGACGAATATCATCCTCTCGCTCCCACGTTGCCTCACCAGGTCCATGACGTCCCCAAGATACTAAGACTAGCGGAATAGCTTTGTTCTTGAGGACTTTCTCCTGTCTATCCAAAATCTCCATTGGTCGCTCCTCATATGAGAGGTTCGTCCCAATCTGAAGCTCTGCAATGTCTAGGACATGGGTCTCATCTCGCACATATCGTCAAAGCTGTGATACATGGACCTGATCCCTCGGGCAATTATCTCCCGGCTTCAAGTATTTGGTGACCAATTCCCTCAGTCCATGATAAATACAACTAACCATGGCCGGTAGAAGAGCCAAGTTATATCCAGAAGCGAGCAACATGGCAGGAAATAATACCTTAATAGAGATGCGATCCTTCGGTCGAGAAGGCACAACGCAAACCTTCAACCAAATCGATAAAAATCTTACGAGTAGCGCCAACTCAAATATTGGCTCTTTCGCCTGGTGATGGAAGCTCTCGAATTGATCACCTGCATGGAACCCACACTCATCTGACTCGGCGGTGTGAAGAACTTGGCCGTCATTGAAGATACGAGTCCTAATCTTAGTATCCATCGCCGGATAGATCGAATCAACGTTTCCCTTTTTACTTACATTGAGAAATAAGTATTCGGCCCAATGAATATGAGCAACGGTAGAATCATGCCCAGTGTTCGGAACAGTCCTATGATAGATAAGGAAGTGGCAAACCAATTCTAGGAACGCTTCTCCAACCTGAGCAACATGCGAATAAGTGTTTAGCTCCGCGTTGGTTGGAAAGAATTCTTCATAGGGACGATCACCCATAGGCAGACGCGAGACTTCGAACATCTCATGAAAAGTGATTCCGATCTTGCCCGCCGAGGTGAAGAAAGTATTGCTGTCAGTGTTGTACAGCTCCAAGATGTCGTACAATATAGGTGCACAAATCTCAGCACCATATTTCGAGGCTCTCACTATAGCATAGAGCCCTGTTCTTCATAACCGCTCCTCAAAGGTGATGAGAATAAAATTCACCAAACGGGTCCACCACTGGGTATCCGTCGACTTGATCCAGCTAGGGAATCTAGTATTCCCGTCAAAATATTGTGCTTCGGTCTTGGCGAGCTCGTTCCCAAAGGTGTTTGCGACTACGACGATTTCGTTAACGGGAGCATCCTTATTAACAAAACCCGGACATAAGAACATGAAGGAGACCTGATGCTCTATCACCGGTAAGTAATAACGGCGATCTCCTTGGGCATAATACCAATGCTCTGCCTCACAGTTGAATATGGAATTGCCACCGGGAGTACTATCTCCAAAGAGAAATGAGGCTTCACTAATGCATCCTCGTTGGGAACGAAGAACTTGGCGTCAGTAATTATCTCCCACAAAGTTTGATAGTCACCCGATCGAATAGTCTTGATCCTCTCCTGAGTACTTCCTTCAAGGAACAAAGGGACATTCCCGTCAAAGGCATATGCCACTTCAAGGTCATGAGTTCCATCATGACCATAGTGGTTACGGCGGTCAACAGGAGCCCTCAAATAAGAAACTGTGCAAAGAGACAAACAATAAACGAGTTAGAAGACGAAGATCAAATGAAATCAATCAAGTCTTCACACCTAGAGGTGAAGTTCACCAACAGGCGACCCTCGCTCATGAGTGGGAATCATCTCTATCAACTAAGTGATGAGAAGATGAAGCGAAGTTCACAAAGGAAAATAGTGAACTTCACTCATATGGATCGAATTGGCAAACTACCAATTCAACAGCGAACCTCGCCGGCGAAGGTCACCCAAATCACATTGGCAAACTTCACCCAAACGAGGATCACTTAAAGCATAATAGTGATCTCCGCACAAATGAAATCAGCGGCGAAGCAAAAAGGCTAAATAGTAACGAGCTCGCCGAGAAGCAAAGTCGCCACATCAAGCGCCATTAATGGCGCTAATGGAGCTTCATCGCCAATGACGGAAACTCACAAGAAGACCACAAGTGGTCGAAGATCGTGCCTTTGGCAGCTAAACAAGTTTTAAAGCACCCTAAGGCATCGTTTGAAGCCCGATGGGCTAAGATTAGACCGATTCAAGATCACCATTAATGGGTTCAAGCTTACCCATCGCCATTTCTAGTCAGGCCGGCGATCTTCAACTCTTGGCCATTGAGCTCCTCTGGCGAGCCTCTTTCTTAAGAGATCGCATGACGAGGAGCCGTTGGTAGACGAGTCTTGAAGAGTTCTGAAGGATTTAGGGTTTTGAGGAAGTTAGAGAATTTTTGAAAATTAAAGTGAAGAAGAAGGAGGCAAACAGTTCTATTTATAGATCGAACTCACAAGATTTCGCCCCAAACTTTGTCAAGATCTCACCCCGAACTTTGCCAAAGATTCTCGCCTTGAACTTCGCCGAGAATCCCATTCTGAATGAACCTCGTCGCGATTTCAGACGCACAAATCAAGGATTCAAATTTTAAATTCTTAGGCCGAGCCTCGCCTAATCGACTCGCTGAGCCTCGCCTAACCGACTTGCTGAGCTTCGCCCAGACAACTGTTTCTTAAGTAAGTGAACTTCACTTCATTTAGTAGGGTATTAAGGTGAACCTCGCCAAAATGATATAGTGAATTTCACTAAGTCTCCAAATTGAGAAAATTCTAACTCGATTTGTTTGAGACGCTATATAGTGAACCTCGCCAAAATGACTTGGCATATTTCACTAAGTCTCCAAATTGAGAAAATCCCAACTCAATTTGTTTAAGACCTCATCCGTAAACTCCTATTCGACCCTCTCTAACTCAAGGAAGCTTGAGCTTGGCTTCAAACATAGCCACTTCAAGGTCATGAGTTCCATCATGACCATAGTGGTTACGGCGGTCAACAGGAGCCCTCAAATAAGAAACTGTGCAAAGAGACAAACAATAAACGAGTTAGAAGACGAAGATCAAATGAAATCAATCAAGTCTTCACACCTAGAGGTGAAGTTCACCAACAGGCGACCCTCGCTCATGAGTGGGAATCATCTCTATCAACTAAGTGATGAGAAGATGAAGCGAAGTTCACAGTGAAAATAGTGAACTTCACTCATATGGATCGAATTGGCAAACTTCGCCCAATTCAAACAGGCGAACCTCGCTCGAGCGAAGGTCACCCAAATCACATTGGCAAACTTCACCCAAACGAGGATCACTTAAAGCATAATAGTGATCTCCGCACAAATGAAATCCGCGGCAGAAGCAAAAAAGGCTAAATAGTAACGAGCTCTGCCTGAGAAGCAAAGCTCGCCACATCAAGCGCCATTAATGGCCGCTAATGGAGCTTCATCGCCAATGACGGAAACTCACCAGTAAGACCACAAGTGGTCGTAAAGATCGTGCCTTTGGCAGCGAAACAAGTTTTAAAGCACCCTAAGGCACTGTTTGAAGCCCGATGGGCTAAGATTAGACTGATTCGAAGATCACCATTAATGGGTTCGAAGCTTACCCACTGCCATTTCTAGCTGCGCCGGCGCATCTTCAACTCTTGGCCATTGAGCTCCTCTGGCGGAGCCTCTTTCTTAAGAGATCGCATGACGAGGAGCCGTTGGTAGACGAGTCTTGAAGAGTTCTGAAGGATTTAGGGTTTTGAGGAAGTTAGAGAATTTTTGAAAATTAAAGTGAAGAAGAAGGAGGCAAACAGTTCTATTTATAGACTGAACTTCGCCGAAGATTTCGCCCCCAAACTTTGCTGAAGATCTCACCCCGAACTTTGCCAAAGATTCTCGCCTTGAACTTCGCCGAGAATCCCATTCTGAATGAACCTCGTCGCGATTTCAGACGCACAAATCAAGGATTCAAATTTTAAATTCTTAGGCCGAGCCTCGCCTAATCGACTCGCTGAGCCTCGCCTAACCGACTTGCTGAGCTTCGCCCAGACAACTGTTTCTTAAGTAAGTGAACTTCACTTCATTTAGTAGGGTATTAAGGTGAACCTCGCCAAAATGATATAGTGAATTTCACTAAGTCTCCAAATTGAGAAAATTCTAACTCGATTTGTTTGAGACGCTATATAGTGAACCTCGCCAAAATGACTTGGCATATTTCACTAAGTCTCCAAATTGAGAAAATCCCAACTCAATTTGTTTAAGACCTCATCTGGTAAACTCCTATTCGACCCTCTCTAACTCAAGGAAGCTTGAGCTTCGCTTCCAAACATAGCAACTCCATGCAGAGTTCAAGTTCGCTGCAGAAGTAAAGTATGTACAGATCAAGCACACAAAGATGAACAATTTCAAGAGACAGAAAAGTTTATTTTTATTGATCGAAGACTCTACTACATGAAGGCGATATGCAGACTATCTAATTACAAGGATGATGGGTATTCATTGCTATTTGCTACTACCCTATACTCCTAGGATATGAGTATTGTGAAAGCTGGAGATCATACACGAGGTGCACCAAGCTACAACTCTTGATCCTCTGATCTCACAAGGCTAGGAAAATAAGAATTTTTCTAGAAAAATAGCTCCTGTTTACTCCTTCCTAGGCCCTATGCCAGAGGATGAGAAGAAGCTCTTGGATAAGAAGTGCCCCTCTTGCACAGGATTGAAACATGTTAAGAGGAAGAAACACTTCCTGCAATCAAAATTTGATATCAGGCCTGAGGCAGCCACACAATGTCTAATTATGATCTAGGTTCACGTTTGTGAGACCTAGTTACTGTCGGAGTCCTCGCTCATGGAGCTCCAAGGATCCTTCTTCAATAGCCATCTCAGTCGCCGAACGGTCTTACGCAGAGCACGACACTCAAAACTCCACGCGTCTCTATCGCGATTCAACTCGCCCCAAGCTATCGACTGATTTTTGACGATCTGCTTGAACATCACTTTTTTAGCCGATAGCAACTCCGCCAGATGGTGAAGTATGCAGAGTTCATCCGCTTGATTGCCCTTAACTTGGGCAAGCTCCTGTTGGAGCTATTTTATTTTAGCTCCTCGATCGAGGAGCATCTCTGATCTAGGCAATGGAGGCATAGACATGGAGAAGAAGAAGAAGATAGAGATGAAGGCGGTGAACATGGAAGGGGAAGACTGCTATTTATAGCATTTTTTGAATCCAAACTTCTGAGAAAATCACATCTTTTGAGATTCGATTGGATCGGACAAAGAGGCTAAATCTTAGCCTAAAACTTGGTCAAATCTACAGTGTATCTCGTGAATCTTCAATCAAGAGATCTCAGCCACAGATCACGGTGCAAATCCAGAGGCGAATCTCAACAAATATCGCCAGCCAGCGAACGTCGCTAATCAACGAACTTCGCTAACACATCTCAAAGTAAATTGAGTCTTGCCAGCTAGCGAACATCACTAATCGACGAACTTTGCCAACATAGCTTAGAGAAATACAAACTTCGCCAATTTCTCGACGTCGCCTCAATTATGGAAAAGGCGAGCTTCGTTCCAAACATGGAGTTGGACGAGTACAAGCATCATTGAGCCTTCAATACGAGTCTACAACCAAGGAAGATACGTTCAGCAGTACACCTCTGGTAACCAAGTAGACAAACGAAGACAAGTTTCAACCCAAACAAGACAACTCAAGCTACATTCAACTCTAGCTATTTACCCAAAGTATTTCAATCCTAGCTACAAATCAAAATGTAGGATCTTGAAAACTTTGGGGGGAGGTCTTGTAGACGGTTAAAATGTATTTCTACCTAGGCCAATGTTTAGCTTGGATCTAAGGAGTGAACACCCATGGGCTAAACACTTTGAATGGGCCCAAAGCCGAGCCCACAACAAGCTGTAGCGAGGGTCGCTTAACAAAACAAGCGAACCTCACCAAAGAGCCCATCTCGACTCGACTCGACCAAATTAAGAGTGAGTCGACACCAAAAGCACACCCCAGACCGAGTCGAAAGGCGTCATCAGTCGGCCAAATTATGAGTCAGATTCCGTATCAAATTCAAACTCATAGATGAAGTTCGCCAACCAATGAACTTTGCTCATGGCAATTGAAGTGGACCAAGTCATCCACTTCAAAAGAAGACTCGCCCACGTCCTTAGCGAGCCTCGACCATGTCTTCAGCGACCCTCGCCCACGTCTTCAACGAACTTCACCAAGTCAGTGAACCTCGTCAAATAGCCATTTGAGAGTTATTTTTAGGGGAATAACCGTTTCCCACTATCTCCTAATTTAATGGTCACTTAATCCATAATTAAAGGCCATTAACTCTCTCTTTTAGCCTATAAAAGGAGAGGAGATCGCTCATTTTGAACCCCGATCGGATCATAGAGAGATCAGCTCACACGCATAAAGAGATCACCACTATCACACGTTTGATTTTATTGAACAAAACTGCTAAGAGAAGACTGAGTTATCTTCCAAGCAACTAAGTTCTTATTCAACAGCAAAAGACCCGTCGTCTTAGTCAGTGCATCAACAGAATACAAGATCGATATTCCACTGGCACACAGAAAAGAACCCCCACGAAATATAAATTTTTTTAGTTTCACTACATTGTTTTTATTAGAATCTGAGCTAATTGCAATACTAAAAGACCCGAAATAACAGGAACACACAAGATTTTTATAGTGGTTCGGATCAAAGTCCTACGTCCACTCTTCCTTCTCGCTAAGGGCCTTTCGCACTGTGAGCAGAGTTCACCTAAATCACAATCCGATTCAGTAGGCTTCAAAGACCGCACCCTGAAATCTACCCGAAAAGAGTCGTCTAACCTAACTCTTCACAATAACAATAAGAAACCTAGCCCTAGCTACCCAAACCCTCAATTACCCTAGCTTGAGTACGCCAACCCTCAATTATCCCGGCTTGCGTATGCCGTCAAACTTACAAGTTTGAAATACAACCAACCCAAAATAAATATAGAACAATCTTACAGCCCTTTATCAAACTATTCTTCAAACCAATGTAGATGAAGATATGTGAAGAAGCGGTGTAGCAATGTAAGTGTAGGGCACTCATTCTCACTGAATCAAACTCCGATGAACCGAGAAGAAGTTGAACGAGGCTCAGGAGATTAGATCAACTCTCTCTCTCTCTCTCTCTCTCTCACAAACCCTAGAAAAGATCTCTCCTTTTTTTTATGCAATTGCCTCTCTCCTCTTATTGTCTTGTTCACTTCTTTAATTATGATCTCTAACTCTCTTTGAATAGGCCTTGATAGGACAGGAAAGAGATACCCAAATCTAAGTGCAAATAGGAGATCAAAAGGTTCAAACAATGGTTGAGATTAAATCTTGAAAACTTGTCAAAATTGCCAAAACATCTCATAACTATCGATGGTAGGTCACGACCATCGATGGGCCATTTAATATCATCGATGGTTGACTGTAGTCTATCGATTGTGTAAATTCTGGTTTTTAGAATTCTCCGATTGTCAATTGTAGTCCATCGATGGGCCTCGTGATCGTCGATGGTTGACTGTAGTCCGTCGATGGTTGACTGTAGTCCATCGATGGTCCAAATTTTGGTTTCTATTTTCTCAGATTATTTCCTGTAGTCCATCGATGAGTTGCTTGATCATCAATGGGGCCTCTTGACCATCGATGGTTCAAAGGATGAAATCAACGTTCATGTTGATTTTTGCATCATTTTGAACCGTAACTTGTTCATACCTATTTATACCTGATGTTTATCATCTCAAAAACATATCAGTAGCAAATGAGAGTTTGTTATTAATCAAATAGGAGATATTGCATGAACTGTTAGAAATGGTTGACCAAATCAACCAAATAATCCACATGTTTAATGTGTGATAATTGGCCATTAATAGAGAATTAATGGGTCATTATCATAATTTATATTAGGGCAATAAAAGGCTTTAATTCGCAGTTAATAAAAAATAAATAGGCTAATTTTGGGGGTAGAGATGATTGAGAGAATAGCCTATATAAAGAGTGGTTTTCTTTGTGGAAGAATACACTGAAAAAAATAGAACCACCCTCTTCACCGGAGCCCCCAAAATAACCTTTTCTCTCCTCTGCGTTACAATATTGGTATCAGAGCAGGCAACTTCTCCACTCCCGCTGCCATCTTTCCAGCAGAGAAGAACTTCAACCACCATTGTTTTTCTTCAACGGAGAAGAACTTCAGCCACTTATTTTTTTTAGCCACAAGCAGCTGCCCCTCTCGCACCTACTCTCTTCCCAAGAAAAGAAAAGTCTGAGTTACTTCCAAACCTTTCCCGTGAAAGCCTCTTGTTCTTATTTTATATTATTGTTTGTACTAATTGTTTCCCTCAAAGACTTCTCATAAAGCCAAGTCTCTGCCATCATTTTTTTTTTCATTTCATGGGACCCGTGACTTCCCCACATCTACAAGATTAGACCATCACTTCTCCATTTTTTTAAAATTACACAAAGGAAAATTATTTTCGGACCCTCCATTATTTTTTCAAGTTCAGCAGAGCCATTTCAAGCTTGAGGGAAAATTTACCTCGGCCCCTTACACAACTTCAAGATCCGTTTTCTAAATTGTACTGTCAGAACAATTATTCGCAGATCCCGTCCGCACAACTCAACAACAAGCAGCAGATCATCTCCAACTGGTCGAATCGACTTCGACAAGTGCTTCTCCGGTCAACATCACTAAGTGACGATCTCGCTCTAATTGGAGCCTCTTTTCTCAACTCAGAAGAATCAGGTTCATTTTAATTAATTTAATTTTTTTTCATGTAGTATATATATGAATCTTAGTATTAATTAGAAGTACACATATCTAAATTTTTTAAATTAAAAAAATTAGTTTTAGTTCTCTACCAAATGGCTAGTAAATTGGTTCTAAGTGAATTGGCAAAGATCGAAAAATTTAATGGTAGTAACTATGATATGTGGCATAGAAAAATAAGATATGACCTTATACATGACAATATTGATGAAGTCATCGAAACTAGTGCTCCTACCTTAACTGATACCTCTACTATTGAGGAAAAGAAGGGGTTCGAGCAGTGAAAGTCGAAAGACAAAAAGGCAAAAAGCCTTATGCTAATGTTCATGAAAGATAATTTAATTAAAGTTTTTGAAACTTGTAAAACTTCCATGGACATGTGGCAATCAATAAAAGATAAATACGACACTGCCTCAGAAGTTAATATTCAACTACTCTTGCATAAATATAATTCTTCTCGAATGCAAGAGGGAGACAATGTCGTAGAACATATAAATAAAATGATTGTCATGGCTAAGGACTTATCTACTGCCGGGACCGAAATCCCAGAAAGAATGCAAGTGGCAACTATACTGAATAGTCTTCCACCTTCCCTTGCTGTAGCTGCCACTACATTAAAAATAAATCCTGCCATTAAATCTGTTACGGATTTGCCAATGCACTTAGCTATAGAACAAGATTTAATAGCCAGTAGGAAAGAACCAGAACTGAACATGGTGTAGCAAGAAATGAACTATGTGCATTAGAAGCACCAAACTGGAAGAAATAGAAACCCTGGTCCTAGTAAACCACAACCGCGAGGACCGAAATCACGGCAATTCAAGAGAAAGAAAGTACCCCGCGGAGCCTGCTATAATTGTGGAAAGTTTGGGCATTTCAAGCCCACTTGCCCACAAGGTGAAAAGCAAGAGAATAAGGGAGGCTATAAGCATCCGGAACAATGGGGTACTAGCAAAAGAGAATTCGTCGGTGTGATGGAATGTAATGCTGTGATGACGGACATCAGCGGTTGGTGGATCGACTCCGGTGCGACCAGACATATCGCAAAGGATAAGAATGGAGTTACGGAATTCACCGAGCTGAAGAAAGGAGAACAGAGGATCTATATGGGAAACAATATCTATCTCGATGTAGAAGGTATTGGTTCATATAGATTGGATCTTGGGGATAGTGTTCTTGTCCTCAAAGATGTGTTCTATGTGCCAGGAATTCGGCGCACTCTGATCTCTGTTCCAAGCTTGATGAAGAAAGGACTTGAAGTTAGGTTCTACAATAATCGGGTTTCTATAGGTAAAAATAATAAAGTGTATGCTATGGAAAAATATGTACCCGAGCATGAATTATGCATTCTTCCAGTAGTTTGTAATAATTCTGATAATAAAATTTTCAATTTGAACTACTTATCCTGTTATATTTCTGAGTCTGAATTGTGGCATTCTAGACTAGGACATGCTAGTATTTCAAAAATGAAAAAAATTATCAGAATGAACTTATTGCCTGCACTATCTAATGTTTAATTACCACCATTTGAACATTGTTTAACTGATAAAATGACCAGGAAACCTTTTATTGGCGGACAAAGAGCCAATGAAATTTTAGGGTTGATACACTCGGATATTTGTGGTCCCCTAAGTGTCAAAACTCATAGTAATAAAGAATATTTTATTACTTTTATAGATGATTATGCCAAGTTTGCACACGTCTATCTTATATCTAGAAAATTAGAAGCTTTTGAATGCTTTAAAAGATATAAGATAGAAGTTGAAAACCAACTTGGAAGGAATATCAAAATATAAAGAACTGATAGAGGTGAGGAATATAACTCTAAAGAATTTGAGAGTTATTGTATTCAGCATGGAATTAAAAGGCATACAACAATGTCGTATACACCACAATAGAATGGTGTTGCTGAAAGAAAGAATAGAACATTGTTAAATATAGTTAGATGCATGTTGTCTCATTCAGGTCTCTCTAAGAAATTTTAGGGAGAAGCATTGTTAACTGCAAATTACATTTTAAATAGAATTCACATCAAATCAGTTGCATCTACACTTTATGAGTTATGGAATGGGTGAAAACCAGATCTAAGTCATCTCAGAAAATGGGGATGTATAGCCCATGTTCTCATTCCAAGTCAACTTAGAGATAAGTTAGACTTTAAAACATTAAAGTGTAGATTTATAGGGTATTCAGAAAAATCAAAAGGTTATAAGTTCTATAATAAAGAAAAGGGGGTCATTCAAAGCAGAGATGCTACATTTCTAGAGAATCTAGAGGAAGAGGAACAAGTTCAAGAGGAAATAGAACCTCTAACTGTAATAGATGATGATTATTACAGTGTTGTTCCCACTAATGACCCAGATATTGTGAATGAACCTAACCATGAAAGTGATGAAATACCTATAGAAAATGATGTACCTCATCAATCGGTTGTAGGTAATAAAAGGCCAAGAACACAACCTTCATGGATGGATGATTACTATTTGTATTCATGTGAGTCATCTTGTTTCTCGGTAGATACAAATATAGAAGAACAAGATCCCTTAAACTTCTCTGAAGCGATGAAATCGCATGAGTCAGATCTATGGCTGGAAGCTATGAGAGAAGAACTTGATTCTATAGAAAAGAATAAAGTTTGGGAGCTTAGTGATCTACCAGAAAATAGAAAAGCCATAGGATACAAATGGGTGCTCAAAAAGAAATACCGTGTTGATGGGTCTATTGATAAATTCAAAGCACGGTTAGTTGCCAAAGGTTACAACCTGAAGACTGGAATAGATTTTCAGGAGACGTATTCTTCTGTAGCTAAATTTACATCCATTAGAATCATTTTGGCTATTGTTGCATATCTTGATTTGGAGTTATTCCAAATGGATGTTAAAACAGCATTCCTCAATGGAGAGTTGAAGGAAGTGATATATATGCAACAACCTGAAGGTTTTCAGGTAAAAGAACAGGAGCATAAAGTTTATAAGTTAATAAAATCTCTATATGGTTTAAAATAATCTTCTAGACAATGGTATCTCAAATTTCATGATGCGATCACCAAACTTGGTTTTATTCAAAATAAATTAGATAATTGTGTATATGTCTTGAAAAGTGGGAGC
Source organism: Asparagus setaceus (assembly GCA_012295165.1). Taxonomy (NCBI): domain Eukaryota; kingdom Viridiplantae; phylum Streptophyta; class Magnoliopsida; order Asparagales; family Asparagaceae; genus Asparagus; species Asparagus setaceus. Next base: position 78,523,680 of record CM022701.1, read on the forward strand.
AAATTTACTATATTATCCTTATATGTAGATGATATATTGCTCGCCGGGAATGACATAGATATGTTGAATAAAACCAAGGCAGATCTCAGCAAAAAGTTTGAGATGAAAGACAAGGGTGATACATCATATATTCTTGGAATTCAAATAATTCAAGATAGAAAGTCTAGAATGTTAAGTTTAAACCAAGAAAAGTATTTAAGATCAATTCTTAAAAGGTTTGGAATGGAGAATTCCAATCCCGCACCAACTCCGTTGGTTATAGGAAAGAGATTGTGCAAAGAGCAAAGTCCTGGAGAGGGGCAGAAGCCATTAGATGTTCCTTATGCTCAAGTAGTTGGAAGCTTGATGTATGTAATGTTATGCACCAGACCTGATTTAGCTTATGCTGTAAGTCTGGTTAGCCGATATCAAAGTAATCCAGGACCAGCACACTGGGAAGCTGTTAAAAGGATTATGAAGTATATCAGAGGCACATTGTTTATCAAGCGAGTTCTCTTGAAGTCCTCGGCTACTCCGATGCTGATTTCGGGGGTGATAAAGATGATGGAAAGTCCACTTCGGGACACTTGTTCATCTTTAGAGGAGGAGCTGTTTCTTGGAGTAGCAAGAAACAAGGTTGTGTTGCTAGATATACACAAGAAGCTGAATATATAGCTTGTAGTATGGCAACTACACATGCTGTCTGAATAAGATGATTTTTGATTGATCTAGATCTCAATTTGTTAGAAGGACCTATTGATATTTATTGTGATAATCAAGCAGCGATTAGCTTGATCAATAGTGGAGCTAATAGTTCCAAAGGAAAACACATTGAGATCCAGTATCACTATATTCGAGATATTGTAGAAAAGGGAGAAGTTAAAGTGACTTACATCCCTACAACAGATATGATTGCTGATCCTTTAACAAAAGGAATACCAGTGAAATTCTTTATCAAACATGTAAGTTTGATGGGACTTAGAAATAAATAAGTCCAAGTAAATTTCATGAATAATGAAATGTGAGTTACTCTTCATGAATAGTGGGAGTAATGATAAGAATAAGATATCTAATCTCACGGATAGTGGAAGGTATATCATTTGGTTAATTTGGCCAAGTGAGAGATGTTAGAAATGGTTGACCAAATCAACCAAATAATCCACATGTTTAATGTGTGATAATTGGCCATTAATAGAGAATTAATGGGTCATTATCAGAATTTATATTAGGGCAATAAAAGGCTTTAATTCGCAGTTAATAAAAAATAAATAGGTTGATTTTGGGGGTAGAGATGATTGGGAGAATAGCCTATATAAAGAGTGGTTTTCTTTGTGGAAGAATACACTGAAAAAAATAGAACCACCCTCTTCACCGAAGCCCCCAAAATAACCTTTTCTCTCCTCTGCGTTACAATATGAACAACGTTCTGCACGAACAACGTTCTAACAATAGCTTCTCAAAATTTTAGGTTGGACACAAAATTTTGTACCAACGCAATATTCTCCAAATATTTGACCTGCATTCCTCAAATTAATCAAAACCTTGTAGCACGCTGGCCCAAATGCATGAATACATTGCTTAGAAATTGACGTCCGATGGCCTAATTCATGTCTCACGCACCAACTTGTTCTCCATCTCCTTGTATTTTATATAGGGTCCTTTATATGGATTGAGATCCTCTACTAATGCATAGTGTTTCCTAATATATGCTAATGCATATCCACCTTTGATTTTGTGGACAAGTACAAAGTGAAAGGTGGAGCCCACAAAGTGAAAGGTGAAGATGCATTAGCAAATATTAGGAAATACTATGCATTAGTAGAGGATCCCACTCCCCTTTATATATGTTCTTCATGCTCTAACTTATATTTCCTTTCCGAGCATAATTTTGGACCATATAGATACAGTCTAACAAGACTCCTTACCAACTCCCCTCATACTCTTTGATAAGATATCGTACATATCCAATAATTTAAGTAGGCCCATTTCACATTAAAGAGAAGAGTACTATTAGCAAAACCCAGATATGGGACAGTTGCAAGTAACAGTTGACATAGCATCTGATGTGTCAAAGAAAGTTTACAGTTAATGCTACTTAGGGGCTGTTTAGTTGCAATGTATTTGAAAGGTTTACAGTTAATGCTACTTAGGGGCTGTTTGGTTGCAATGTATTTGAAAGGAAATAAGATAAAGTAGAGCTTTTTGTGGGGTGTAATTTTAGCTTTACCTTCTTTACCTTGTTTGGTTCATAAAAAAACAAGCTCATTTTGCTAAGGTGGTACTCAAAACCATCTCCCTAGCAAAAAGACAGGAATTGGGTGGAAAGCATGTGCTTGTCAGGCTGAGGTGGACGACCCAATTATAAATGCTGTCATAACTACTACTAATTACCAAAAACATCCAAACAACCCCTTAATAACAAAACCACGAGGTGGTGGATGTCTATAATATGGCTCCATGTGAGGTTCTCTCTTATTAAAAAAAGTTTAAAGTCATTTTATTTTTGAAGAATTTTCACAACTAAACAATAATTTCCTACAAACCAAAGCAATTCTACTCAAACTCATAAATAGAAAACGCATATAGAAATGTCAAGTTAGTTGTCGTGTAGAAAGTAAACTTACCAGCTTCAAAATGGGCGATCGTAGTACCATGTTGATACTCTCCATGTCCACTAGAGGCACTTCCTATTAGCAAAGAATTTACTTTTAGAGGGGGGTTATTCGTTGGGATAATTTGGGGCCAAGTAGGATAATTGTCTCAATGGAACAATTTTAACCCATTAGGACAATTTGAGTGGGATAAAATGAGATAAGTTGGGCGAATGGGATAATTTAGAATTGTGATTGAGACAATTTAAGTAGGACAATTGATGACGTATGCCTTATTGAACTTATCATGATTTATCATAATATTAATATTATAATATCATATAATAAAATAAATTATTTTAATTTAATATTATAATATTATATAATATATTGGAGTCACCATGATTTATAATAAATATGTATAATCTAATTATTAATATAATACAGTAATAAATTATAATTAATATAATATAGCAACAATATAATTAATAAAATACTTTTATAGATTAAAATATAAAATATTGTCATAATATATTTTAAAAATGTTCAACACTATTAACATAATACAATATAATAAAATATATTTTAAAAATGTTCAATACTATTAATATAATATAATATAATATTTATTAAAATATGTTGTGCTATACTATTATTCTATATTACAATATATGTGTCTGATAATGTCATAGATTGTATCAGAATATTATAGTAAATTATATTTTAATTATTATATTATATTATAATATATTTTAATAAATAATATAATATAAATATATTATAATCAATTATATTATATTATAATATATTATATTATTATTTAATATAAGGTAATATAATATATTATAACATAATCAATTATATGTTATTTTTATTATATTATAACTAATAAAATATATTATATTATAATATATCACATCATAATAAATATAATTTATCATATTATAATATTATATACTACTTTTATTTAATATGTCATATTATAGAAATAAGCTTAGTAGAATACAATATAACATATTATATTATATTATCGCATAATATATCATATCATAGTAAATAATATTATATATATATATATATATATATATATATATATATATATATATATATATATATATATATATATATATATATATATATGTGTGTGTGTGTGTGTGTGTGTGTGTGTGTGTGTGTGTGTGTGTGTGTGTAAAATATTGTAATATAATTTATAATATAATAAATTATATGTTACTTTTATTATACTATAATTAATATAATATATTAAAAATATATTATATTAATTATATAATCATTTTATATTTTGCTAATATGATTAGCACATATATTAGAAGTTAATATATAAATGTTTCAAAATTATCCCACCTATCTCAAATTATTCCACAATGAGAGTTGGGGTAAATTTTGGCTTGGGGGTAATTTTTTTCTATATGAGTGGGATAATTTTATCCCATGTGGGGTAATTATCCCACTAGTGTTCCAAAAAATCAATAACACCAAAATTTATTGTCCCAATCTCAGTGTCCCAACCAATAACACCAAAAAAGCATTGTCCCAAAATTTATCCTAAATATCCTCATATTACACCAACCAATAACCCCCCTAGCAATTATAAACAACTACCCTCAACACTACTAAAATTTTATTACGTTAGATAAGGTACTTGTTAATTTCTCACAGTATGATTGGTACTCGCAGTCTAGTACTCAGACCCGTTGTTCCACAATCTTGTCCAAACTCTATATTTTTGCATTAGATTTATTTGTGATTGCATTTGTTGCTGGATAACTTGCATCAATGTCATTTATTGCTGATGAGCAGCTTGCAATTGTGTCATTTGCTGCTGATGAGAAGCTTGTATTGGCATCACTGCATCTTGCACATCCACATACTGAGACCCCACATGACCCTTATTTTGCAATTTCCCTCTTACTCCCATCAACTTGAATCGTGTATATCCAAATCCATAGCCCCTGCTATGGCCATTACCATCTTCGTCTCTCAACTCAAAGTCATCTGCAGCTTGATAAATTTGATCAGGACTTTTAGCTTACATGGTTGGTATATGCAGTTTGATAAATTTGGTCAAGAGACCTTTAGTTTATAATAATCTTTACAATCATGTTTGCGTCTTAATCTTAAAATTATTATGTTAAAATTATTATAAACTAAAGTCGTCTTTCCCTTATCAAGAATTTTATAGTCATGTTTGTCTTAATCTCCCTTCCTTTATATGGTTCTGAATGGTTTAAGAACAAGCATCTTATATTTAGATAATTCTGTCAAGCTGATCTCATCCATTTAAATATACTAGGTGAGATGCACTTGTGTTGCATGTTGTCAGTCAACTAATTTCATACCTCATTCGAGTTTATATCTTTATTTTTTTTTGAGAAACAGATTTATGTCTTTACTGTAACTCATTTGTGAAATAGTTCATGGTTACCATAAAATTTAATACACAAAATAAGATCTTATTTTTAAACCTCTACTTGATGATGATAACATGATGATAATATTTTATAGACTAATATCAAACTTGTTAATGCATTGAATTTAGTTATGCCTTACTAATTTTAAAACTTTGATAACAGATATATAAAAATTCCAACTTGTAATTTCGAACTTTGATCCAACAAATATATCAAAGAACTTTTATGCTATATAGCAAATGCATAACGACTAATGTGATGGAAAATTCGTAGTAAATTCACATTTGACAAAATTTATATGAGACTAACAAAGAAGATTAGTTACATAATCCAAAATATCAGTTCAAAAATAATAAAAATTTTATATTAATATGTTACTAATTACTAATGGCAAAACAAGTATGATTTTCAATATGGGTAAGTCACTTCTAACCAAAACCAACTTCTGCTAAAACTGCTATATCACGCTCTTGATGCTAAATGACAACAACATTCTTCAGGAAAAGCGACATCTGTCATAAAAACATAAGGTATCAAAGCCTTGCCATCTCTAGGGAAGTTTTCAAACTCTGAAAGATACTATTTCCTTGCAGCAAAAATTATGCCGGTTAAATACAAAGCAGTGTCTAAGAAAAAAGCAAGTGCATACATAGTTTATGCAATGAGAGTAACTCCATAAGAATCTATAATCTCAAAGAGATAATGTAGACATATAATTCACCCAACAAAACCTCCCCTTGGAATATTATAGTATTTGTCATCCTTTGTTCAAAGAGAATAAAGTTTAGAAAGATATTGTTCAAAATTCTTCAAATGTCATGTGTTTTTTTAAATTACATTAAGTTTGTCTTGGATTTAATGAATTATTAAAATCTAAAATATAATAATTAATTCCAATCTATTGTTTGTGAATCATTAGAATTTTATAGAGTTTTCAACTCCAAAGTTATTTTGGTACTTTCGGATTTTAAGGTGATTGTTTAGATTTTTTATTTTTCTAGGAGCTTGTTTGCAATTTTCAAATTGTAGGAGTTGTTTTAAGGTTATTTGTAATTTTTAATATTTTTATAGGGATTTTTTAATTTTTAAACTTTTGAAGGATTTTGTAATTTCATATTGTGTAGGGCTTAAACGAAAATTTTGGATGTTCAGAGTGTTTTAGTAATTTCTGAATATTGTAATATTCAATGGTTCTTTGTAGTTTTAGATTGTTCGGAGGGCTGATTGAAGGTTTCATATTGTCAGGGTGTTTTTTACTTTCACTTTTTTCGGGGTGTTTTCTGGAACCTAAGATTTTTCAAAGACTGTTTGTAATTTTAAATTTTGGGGTGTTGTATGCAATTACAAATTGTTCATGGAACTGCTCAAAAATATCGATTTTCAAGGTGTTTGTTTATAATTTTCTAATTTTTGAGGTGTTTTTATTTTTATTTTTAGATTTTTAACATGGTTGTTTGTATTTTTAAAATTTTTAGGCTATTGTATATAATTTCAAGTTGTTTAGGGACTATTCAAAATTCTCATATTTTAAGGGTAAATTTTGTAATTTTCTGAATTTTCTGTGAGGGGTTATCTGTAATTTTCAAATTTCATGATTATGCCTGTAATTTCATATTATTCAAGAGGTTGTTTGAAAATTTTATATTTTAGGATTTTTGCTTAAATATGCATGTAAACTCTTATTTATTATCATATAATAAATTTATTAGTTTTGTAGAGCATACATCTTTCAGTCTCCCATTTGTGCTCAAACATAATCCAATATAAATTTCAATCCATCTTGTCGATATGTTTCGAAAATACCTTTTGACTCAAAGGTTTAGTCAATCGGTTTGTCACAGTGTCAACAGAAGCAACTTTGGTAATGTCTATGTTTCCTTTGTTGTCAATTTCTCTTACCAGTGATGCTTTCTTTCTATGTGTTTTAATCTATGATGAGCCCTAGGCTCTCTAGCTTGTACAATTGCTCCACTGTTATCACAATGCAAAGTTATGGAAGATTCGATAGTATAAACAACATGTAACTCTTGCACAGGTTTTTAATCCAAACTACTTCTTTTCATGCTTCACAAGCTGCAATATATTCTGCTTCAGTTGTTGAATCAGCTATAGTTTCTTGTTTACAACTACTTCAACTAATAGCTTCATTATTTAATGCGAAGAAGACAAACGTTCATGTGAGTTTTTTATGGTTAGGATCTGACAGGAAATCAGAATCAGTGTGTCCTTCAACTTTCAAAGGTTCACCACCAAATACATAACAATAATGTTTTATTCAGTTTATATATTTAAGAATATGCTTATGTAATCCAATGTTCCTCTCCAGAATGGGATAGATATCTACTAATTGCACTTACTTTTTGAGCAATATCTGACCTGGTACACAAAATTGCATACATAAGACTACTACCTACAATAGAAGCATATGAGCATTATTTCATTCTTTCTAACTCCTTATCTGTATGAGGTGATATTTTTTAGAAAGAGCGACTCTGTGTTCAAAAGGAATAAGTCTCTTCTTTGAGTCTTGCAAACTAAACTTGACCACTATCTTATTAGTATAAGTTAGACTAGGATAATGCTATTAACCCGTTAGCTCCATCTCTATAGAGTTTAAGTCCCAAATTAGATGATGCCTCACCCAAATTTTTCATAGAGAATTTGTTAGATAATCATAATTCGACAGTTGATAACATTCCAATGTCATTCAGATTATTCAAATATTTAACAAAAGTTAGATTTTTTAGTTAGAAGTATTCGATAATATCTTTCATAGAGAATTTATTGGATAACTATAATTTGTATTTTTGCAAGACTTTTCTGAGGTTGTTTGAAAATTTTGAATATTCAGTGGTAGTATTAGATTGTTCAATGTGTTGATCAAGATTTCATATTTTCAGGGTATTTTTAATTTTTTCTTTTTGTGGTGTTTTCGACAACTTTAGATTTTTGGAAGTCTATAAATTTTAAATTTTTAGGGTATTGTATGTAATTACAGATTGTTCATAGAACTGTTTGAAAATTTCTAATTTTTAAGTTGTTTTTATAATTTTGGATTTGTCTAAGGTATTTTTATATAAAAGCTTTTTCAAGGGGTTTATTTGTAATTTTTCAATTTTCAAGATTTTGTCTATAATTTAAAGTTATTTAGGGACTGTTGAAAAATTTTCATATTTTTAGGGTATTTTTGTAATTTTTAAATTACTTAGTGAGGAGGTTACTAGTAATTTTCAAATTTTAGGATTTTGCCTATAATTTCATATTGTTCAGAGGTTGTTCAAAAATTTTCATATTTTTACCCTTTTTAGAATTTTTAGATTTGGGGTGTTTTTGTAAATTTTAAATTTTTAGGGGTCCTGATGTTCATAATTTATAGAATTTTCAAATGACGATTTGTAATTTGTAGTCAGATAAGCAATTTTTGAAGTTTTAAGGACTTTTAAAATTTTGATTTCTAAGGGGTTGTTTGTAATTTTCTCGATTTAATTGCTTTGCATAATTTTTAGATTTTTAAGAATATTGTTTAAAACTTTTGGATTGTTAAGAATTTATTAAAAATATTTCTATTAATTAGAATAGGATCACAAGTAATGTATTATACATCTATTTAAAGCATTCTATTAATTAGGATAGGATCATAATGTGATATTTTAAAAAAATCAAGGGCAACATTATCCAATAAAAGTTTTTCCCAAACTCCCACTTTTAAAGGGAGTATGATACTAGCAAGCAAAGATTTTGGTTGTATAAGTTGATGTCATCCATTTGAACATGTAGCAAGCAAAGACTTTCATTGTATCACCCACATAAGCAAAATATATACTAGCAAGTAAAGACTTTGGTGGAAATGCACAAAATAGAAATCATAAAGAAGAATTCAATTAGTGAATCCTAAACTACACTTACCACAAACTCTTTGGTTATGTCACCCGCATAAGTGTCATCTTCTCACAGTTGACTAATCAGGAAGAACTCTATATCTCCGATTTTCTTTTTTCTTCTTCATTTCCTACCCATATTGTCACAGCAAGAAACACACATTATGACCTTTCCTGAAATAGAAAAAAATAAAAAAAATAGAGCAAAGAGTATAAATTATAATCATATTGCATCTTACTTTCTCATCCCTCTTTCTAGTAAAACTCTTGAATCCCATCATATGAAAATGTGTCTTACACTTTTGTTGATGTGAGAAAGTTGATGTGTGGTTTAGGAGAGGTAAGCATGATCTTGGGGTCCCTTAATCTCCTTTGATGACTGATCGTTCCTGTTGGAAATCTTGAGCTGTAATTTCCTACACATGTAGCAAAGGTTAGAGGCCCCGGAGGTTGTTTCTCCGGCGTGCCCTCCAACGCTCAGGTCAGTGACTGATCTAATTAATCTAAAGATAAAAACAGAGTATGTTCTTGTTGAATTTTTGTGTGTAAAATTGTGTACCTTGGTGTGGTGGAAGTTGCCATTATTTATAGAGGATTTATAGGGGCATGTTGGTAATTCGGCCGGGTTTGTGCAGTGATGGGTCAGACCATGCTTTACACGTGTTAGCAACTGGTCGGATGAGTCACCCCTGCAATAGTGATAAGGCTGTTGAAGTACTGCCGTGGTCCGAGGAGCTTTGACTCGAGAGGTCAAAATGACTGACATTGCATTAATGCTGATGGTGACTAGGTGGCGAAGTGTGAGTGCTGACTGACCATGTATTAAATACGATGTGAAGTTGACAGATCGTTCTCCTATTCAAGACACCCAGTGTCGGGTCCGAGTGGGGAACACCTTTCGTCTTGGATCTGGGCTCCTAGCAGATCCCAAGTTGAATACGCCTTTCGTCTAGGATTTGGGTCGCAAGATCGGTCGGCTAACTCCGTACCCGGGTCATGCTTTCAGATATATGTGAGTCGACCGGCTAGTTATCACACATGGCCGTTTCTTGAGGTTTCATTAGGCTTGGTAATTTCTAGGGCATAACAACTTTATTACATCTGTTCCCTTCGTAGATTTTGCCTAAACAAAAGTATTAGTTAATGGGAGGCTTACAATATGAGTGTATCAATGTTTAATTCAGATGTATATCTTCTTGGATATTCATTTGAATTACCTAGAAATCAAGTGCTATTTAGAAATCTATTAAATAAGGCTAGGCAGATAAAGTATAACTAATAAGATTCAATTGAATTAATAACACAATTCTACAATACACTTTACAATTACAAATGGATCAATACTGAATTCAAAAGAAGGATTTGCTCCTACGATAACTATACTACTTATGGATGGACTAGAATCTGTATTTTCACCACTTTTTATATCTGACTTGGTGACCCACATATAAAATTTTCCGTTCTTCTAAGTTATAGTAACCTCTAGGTAAAATTCTAATGTATTTTAAGTAGTTTTTAAATTATAGTGTCTCTGTGTATCATATTGCATCGTAGCATGTAGGTGTAACAAAACGTTTTTTGCTGATCACCTCTAGGTAACAGTCTTGTTGTTTTCCATTCTTTATGCTTGGTTTTGACTTAGCGCCCTCTATTGCCATTATTTTGATGGATCAAAATATGGCATGCATGATTTGAATCATCTGGGGAAAAAAATGCATGCATCAATCTAAGATAATTGATTTACCAACCACATGAAACAGGGGATGCTATCATGAAACATGTCAATGTTGCTTCCCACTTTATAAAATCATCAATATAAATACATTTCGTAGTTCATATTCTTAATTAAACCAAACCATTTATATTGATCATGTGAAATTAGTTATAACATGTATATACCTTGCCCTCCGGCGAGAACAAATGATCAACAATCTTTAATCAAACAAGAGGTGGGGTCCTATTAGTAATTAGTGGGGTCCGCCCAATTGAGTGGGTGAATCCTAAGTGGGCTCAAACTGGTTCTTTACTGAATCAATTCCTAATCCTAAAGGGTTAGACTTTTGTTCTCTACTCTTTATATATGCACTTATGTAGAGATTAAATAGACATACACAGAGAGAAAACATATACTTCTATCATCTCCCCTCTTCATCAATCATATGATTTATGCGTTAGTCACGGGGTGATATGCGAGGGCTTCTTGCCGTATTGGTGTGGTTGCCCTCCGGCCATTGTCCGGAGATCAAGACTAGATGTGTGGCGATCCTTCCAAAAGATCCTGGAATGGTAATCTCTAAACAATATATATATATATATATATATATATATATATATATATATATATATATATATATATATATATATATATATATATATATATATATATATATATATATATATATATATATATATATATATATATATATATATTCGTATTTATGCATGGTTTACATTGGTATCGAGCTAGGTTAGGGTTGCTCGCAAATTTGATCTTCTTGTTTTAGGGTTAAATCTATTTTTCTCGCATCTAGTGTTTGTGTAGAATAGATCTAGTTTCTTGATGATGTTTTTTGGTCACTGGAATAGATAAAGTTAGGATTTTTATTAATAAAGATTCCTTTTTATTAAAAAATTAAAAATTTGACACTGGATGTCGATCTACAAGAAAATTCAACTTTGTGAACTAGTAGGCAATTTTAATAATCATGGATAAAAATATTTTGAGATCTAAAAATATTTTTTTAAATTTTTAGATTTTAAAACATTTTTTTGTGTTTTCTAGTTTTCAAAAAAAAATTTAAAACCCTAGGTCGGATCCGCCGCCGGCGCCTGGAGGCTCCAGCGCTAGGCACTGTAGTCCATCCTCTAACCACCTCCGGTGCGGGGCGCAGGCGGTAAGTGTTTTTTTTTTTTGAAAAATAGTAATAAAAAAGGCCGATTCTGATCGGATCTCTTCGCCGGTGCCAGGGTGCTGGTTGGCGGCAGGATCCAACTATAGAGCCTCTGGTGATGGGCGTCGGAGATCCCCCTCCGACCATTGCCGCCACCAGTGGCGGTAGTGCTTTGTCAAAGAAAAAAAGGAAAGGGTGGACAGGGCCCGCGGGCAACGGTGGACCCGGATTACCACCTCTGGCAGCGTCGCCTCCGTCGCCACTGCCCCTTCTAACCCAAACCCCTAGTGTTTCTGAAACCCTAGGGGTATAAATGTAAATCTTTTTGCTTATAACTAAATATGAAAATTCTGCATAAATTGTTTTAAATTAGAAAATTATTTTAAAATAATAAAAATATCTAAAAATTTATGGGAAATTTTTAGATTTTATTTTATTTTTATTTTTCAAAATTTTGGGAAATTTCTGATGTGGGGCCACTAGATTTTATAATAGAGTTATATTTCTGGATTTTAGAAAATTAACTTTTGAACTTTGGAAGTTCGAAAAATTATTTTTATACACCAAAAATTTAGTTGTAAAATCCTAAATAAAATCTAATATTCCATTTCAAAAATTTTATAATGATTTTAAAAATTATATCTAACCTTCTTCTCTTTATTTGGGATGTAATTTTATTCTCAAGATAAAATGCTAGATGAGATAGAATGTTCTTCGAAAAGAATAATACTTCATGTAAATGCTAATAATCTTAACATATCCATAATTAGAGTGTCTTAATTCTTCTCTTAAGGAACCAAAATAGTTATTCTGATGTCAGTCTGGGACTGAGTAGTTTGATATACTTTTTGTCAGAAGATCCATTTTCTCTTGAGAGCAGGAGATTTTAGTGAGTACTGAGATGGTAATATTCGAGTCGAAACAGGGTTTAATGGGGACTCAGAGATTTAAGGTCGGTCAGTACAAGATCTAGAGGTGACAAGATTGTTCGATGTGGTTCACCGGCTGGACAGTGAAGAGAAGCAATCTTATCAAGAAGTACGAGGATAATCCGAATGCAAAGAGCTTCCAGGATGCTCTTAATGCTAGATTCAGACAAGTCTCGTAAATGCGGATCTGTGTTCTTATTATTAATGCTATAACCCCTAAATCAACAAATATTAATTTCCATAGAGAAGCCGACACGTGTCCCACATTACGCCTAATCAGACTAACTCAAGACCGAGATCTCCCCCGCCACATCACGGCAGGCTCGATAGGCCGACAACTCACGTAGCCGAGTCAAAAGGCGATACTTCTCGGCCCTTGACCAGATGAACACCTCAGCCGATTCTATCGATCGACAACTCGCGTAGCCGAGTCAAAAGGCGGTACTTGTCGGCCACCTTATTAGATCGACTCCACAAGCAACCCGCATTCGACCTACCATCCGACCGATAACTCGCGTAACCGAGTTAAAAGGCGGTACTTCTCAGCCCTCGACCGAACGAGTTGAGAGATGACGATCACCTCGAAACCCCCGCTAACAATCGATCACCATCACATTAAATACATGATCAGAGTCATCATTCCTTCAGCCCCGAAAGTCTTTATGACTCATCAGACCACGTCAGTGCCACTCACACCCCGTCACCATCACATTAAATACCTGGGTGACTCATCCCCCTCTGCAGTCGACACCTATAAAGCAGATGCTGACTAAGCCGCCTATTTGGGCTCGACCGAAGTTACTCTTCTGTCCCTTTGGATCTGCTATAAAAGGGAAGTGATGTCTGCTGCTTAGGGTAAGAAAGTTCTATCCAAGAAACTCTTGCACTTAAACTCTACTTCTCCACTCAAGCTCTATACTGACTTGAACGTCTGAGGAACCACCGGAGAACCCAACTACGCCCTCTTACAAGTTTTTTCATGTGCAGGAGAGAACAATGGATCCCTGAACTGGACATCTGAAGGAGTTAGAGGGCCTTACTTATCCTAAACACACATCTTAACCTCCTGTTTGATAACTAACATCAAAAATTAAGTTGGATTCAAACAAGATAACTGCTAGGTATAACATCAAATTAACCTTCGTATGATAACCTCTATGATCAGGGATCATGAGAAAGCTGGAACTGCATCGAGCTAGGAGCAGCAGATCCGGATGGTTATCTAGGCTACATAACTCCAGGATAGATATTTGCTACTTTTATTGCACATTGCCGATGCGATACATCTAGGGATGTACAAATAAAAGTAAAGTTGGAGTCTAAACACCAGGATGTGTACAAGTCTAAAATGTCTACCTCAGCTTTAGAAGCTGATCGAGGCACAAGGCTGAGAGTCTAGTTGCAATGGGTACACCGGGAGATTTTTCAGAATAGGTTTTGAAATAAAAGAAGCCAATTAAAAGGTAAAAAGTCTAACTAATAAGAGAAAGATCAATTGATTTTACTGCAAATAAGCTGATCATTTTGCGCATGAGGGTGCACAACCGAGAAAACTCGAGACTCACAGATTGCATATGTAGGGCAAAGGCGGTATTTAGTCCTGAATGGGAGTAGAAAGATCTAGCTGGGGATTATGTAACGATGTTGGGCACTGATACATAGAGGTCTCCTCTGAGTTCAGGAAACAAATAGATCTTTTAGAATATTCTATATGCTCTCGCTAAGAGTAAGAAACCGTCTCTCGGTAGTTAGACTTACGGGGTTCTAGTTGGTTTCCTATTTGTGGATAACTTACTTAGATTTGCATCAAGATTTCTCTACTTATATAAGCCAAGCTAATTGTTTAGTTAATTTTAGAATGTGACTTATTACTAGATAACTGGGTTATCTTCTATTTTATATTGTACCGTGAATTAAGATTGGATCTAATTTATGGTATAGTAAACTAAGTTACATTAGATGACACCTAAAGGCTCACCAAGGGCGGCCTTTGGCCTCCTTGGTATGTGTACTAAGGTATTTGTCTTTCCACGAGTACGGTTTCATAGATAAAATCACTAGAACGTCATTTAGCAAGGCTATGAGCACCTCAATTGTAATTTGTTCACTCTGATATATGCAGACTGATATTTATGAAGGTATAAAGTGGAGTACATTGATGTCTCATATTTATAGGCTATTACTCTATTTACGATCATGTGCATATGATTTCTCACCTAGTTGAGTGCTTGAGTTTGTTTCAAGCGCTAAATTAGTGAGATGGATAATCAATTAAGTAAAAGCATTAGGGTTTTGCACACTAATTGTGAAAGAGTATCTATCTTGAAAGTTTAGGGAACTATGTCAAGATAAAGGAAAAGTCATACGGTTGACAATATCCTATATTCTGCTATAAATGGTGTTGCAGAAATGAAGAATATCTCTCTGCTAGATATGGTTCAGAATAGCGACCCATTAGGTTTTGGGGAGATGTGTTGACATATATTCTGAATCGTGTACCTTCAAGATCGGTACAGTCAATATCCTATGAGTCATGGACGGCTGAGGGCTACTGTTGGATCATTATGTCCATGAGGGAGTGTTGCTTTCATATATTACTTTTCATTGGATGAGAAGTTTAGACCCCAGAATGTGGAAATGTATTTCTCATACACTATTTTAGACACTCTCCGGGTTGTATTTACATGTAAGCAATATGATGAGACTGTGACCAAAAGAGTTGTGGTATATTGAGTTTCTCAGGGAGGATTTCATGCACAAAGAAGAAATAGGTCAAGATTTGGGTTCATACAAGATCGAGGAGACTATAATGGATCTAGCAATGGAGGAGGAATTGGTTGCTCTACCAGCTGGGACAGTGGGAGCAAGATATTTTTAGATGACTTGGAGCCATCTATGGAATCTCAACTCCCTCAAAGATCATTCTATGGACTAGTACCAAGACTATATTTTTGAGATCGACAGGGAAATGCTCATTGTTGCACTGCATGTTATTGCGAAGCCTAAGTCATTTGAGGATACTATTTCTGGGTCTATAGTGAAAGAGTGGAAGACAACAATGAATGGGGAGCTTGAGTTCATGAGGAAGAATCAATTCTGGGACTTGGTGAATCTTCCAAGTGAATGCAAGACCACTGAAAACAAATGGGTTTTCAAGGTCAAGTAGGACAGGATATACAAGTGATGTAGGGCACACTTGATAGCGAAAGAATACACCTAAGTAGTAGGTGGACTACTGAAAGAGACATTTCCTCTGGTGGTGAGAATTGCTTCTATTCGCATGATATTTCCTCTTGAAGCATAAATGGATCTTGAACTAGCCCATATGAACATCGAAATAGCTTTTATCTATACAAAACTAGAAAAAGTGATATTTGTGGATCAACCTATGTTTCATAGCCAAAGGACTTGAGCACAAGGTGTACAAGTTAAAGGATCCTATCTATGGTTTGAAATATTTTTCCAGTGTGTAGTGTTTTTGATCCTATTAGACTATGCTGGGTCATGGTTTCTAGATGATCGATCAGATCTGTAAGTCCATACACACTAAGCTAAAAGAAGTTTGAGATCCGCCATCGTGATACTAATAGCAATTGCCGATCGGGTGCGATGGAGACCACCGGGATCCAATTGTTAAGAGTCGGCTCTAAGTATAGAGCAATGTCCCGACATCAAAGCAGAAGAAGCTAATTCTAAACACCCCTTCAAGGAGTGTAGTGGACGGTCTTGTATGCATACAATAATTGACACATTCTTTGCAGCTTGGACTGATGAGTAGTCATCGGTCCAATCTTGGTACGACTCAATGGGATGAGTCAAGAGGATCCTCATGTATTTGATTCAGACTACACCTTATGTGTTATGCTATGATAGCACAAACTCTCCCTATAGAGATATTCAGATGTTAACCGGGACAACAATGAATGGGGAGCTTGAGTTCATGAGGAAGAATCAATTCTGGGACTTGGTGAATCTTCCAAGTGAATGCAAGACCACTGAAAACAAATGGGTTTTCAAGGTCAAGTAGGACAGGATATACAAGTGATGTAGGGCACACTTGATAGCGAAAGAATACACCTAAGTAGTAGGTGGACTACTGAAAGAGACATTTCCTCTGGTGGTGAGAATTGCTTCTATTCGCATGATATTTCCTCTTGAAGCATAAATGGATCTTGAACTAGCCCATATGAACATCGAAATAGCTTTTATCTATACAAAACTAGAAAAAGTGATATTTGTGGATCAACCTATGTTTCATAGCCAAAGGACTTGAGCACAAGGTGTACAAGTTAAAGGATCCTATCTATGGTTTGAAATATTTTTCCAGTGTGTAGTGTTTTTGATCCTATTAGACTATGCTGGGTCATGGTTTCTAGATGATCGATCAGGACTGTTAAGTCCATACACACTAAGCTAAAAGAAGTTTGAGATCTGTCATCGTATACTAATAGCAATTGCTGACTGGGTGCAGCATGGAGACCACTGGGGATCCAATTGTTAAGAGTCAGGCTCTAAGTATAGAGCAATGTCCTGACATCAAAGCAGAGAAGAAGCTAATTCTAAACACCCCTTCAAGGAGTGTAGTGGACGGTCTTGTATGCATACAATAATTGACACATTCTTTGCAGTTGGACTGATGAGTAGGCATCGGTCCAATCATGGTACGACTCAATGGGATGAGTCAAGAGGATCCTCATATATTTGATTTAGACTACACCTTATGTATTATGCTATGATAGCACAAACTCTCCCCTATAGAGATATTCAGATGTTAACTGGGCCAATAATCTGGATGGGCGAGCGTTAATGTATGGTTATGCTTTCTTACTGAACGACGAGGTCATTTCTTGGAGTAGTAAGAAGGAATAATGTATAGCCCTTTTTCCACTTGGAGCTGATATGTGGCAATATACATAGTAATATTGGATGCGGTCTAGTTATACAAATTCTTGGAATTTAATTGTAGTGCTACATGTAGAGGATGATGTGATTCTCTATCGTAAAAGCATGTCGATTACTGGTTAGACGACAAGCCTAAATTAGTTTGAAAATTTGAATAAAATTCAGATTCGGTACCACTTCATTAAGAACTAAGAGAAGGATAGCTTGTGCTAAGTGTATCTCTATAAATCAGTTGATCGGGAATCTACTGATAAAGGGAATAGCTGAGGAGCGACTGATGCAGCATATTTGAGCCTTATGGGCTACGTCTTTAATGACAATTTTTTTACTTGAAGCCTCCAACACATAGGTTATTGCGGATGACAGTTTTATAAGACATTACATTTGATTTTATTGTCTTTTTCTCATCTATATGCATATCTGGGATTACTTATGTCTTATTATTGCTTGATTATCATGGCATGGAGTATATGAGTATATAGGGTACACAAAAGGCACTGGGTGCACTATTACAAAGTTACATCAGCAGGTAGGAGCTCTTATCACACAAGAGATCCTCTTCGGAGATGTGGCAGTTGTCGAATCTGAGACTGAGTGTCGGATATCATTTGGCTTGGAGCAATGAGTACATTATCGTGTTACTGGGTAGGATGATAGTGGGAGCACTCCATTGGTCGGTTTGACTGGGTCAGGATGAGGTTGTTGTGTACTTATATGTTGAAGTGACCAAAGTGAAAACCCCACGTCCACTTTGCATGTTTACTATCAGCCAGACTAAGGGTCTGACTTGGTGCATGAGGTGCAGGCTTGTCGAGAGATTCCAAGCATATCGCGGGATGATATGGTTGTACAAGTTCATTACGGGGTAAGGAAACTTGAGTATGTATAGTATTCACTTAATGATGTATGTTCTCAAGGAGAGAGAGAAGTAATACCGTACCATGTTGCCATACGACGTGTGTTTAGCCCAGATATAAGGAGGTCGAGGGATAGATCCTTGCTCCCTCACTGTGTGAGCCCTTATAAATGACCACCAGTGATGGAGGGCAGTCACTATACACTGGACTATCTGGGAAGGCAGACTATTATGAGCATTCACTACTTTGGCTGTTGTTTCCTGCTGCAATGAGACAATACCACACATACGGGACAGTCTCAGAAGAGCGGGTGATTAACACATTTAACAATATAGGGCTAGAGGAAGATCGATTGACATGTCTCCTAATTGCATCGCATGCGCAACTCTTATTTACGCTAGGGGCAAGTTTTTAAGAGTGCGATGAATCGAGGGTTGACCCGAGTGTTCATGTACACTTCTTCTAGGGATCAAAGGTACTTGAGCAGACATGGTTGATCAGATCTGGGGTGTGAGATACCGCATATTTACACTTTTGTTTGTGTATTTTTATTTTTTTAGGAAGATCCTTGTGTCGGTCCTTACAGATCTGACTGCAAGGCTACCGCTTGTAGGCTCTCAACAGTCCACGCCACACTAACAATGTATGGACATAGTATTGATAAGGAAGGAGAATCTCAGGGATATTTTGACTTGGGCAGTCAACGGCTCAGGGAGCAGTAGATGACACCCATTCGTTTGTGCGAGTGGGAGTATGTTAGTAATTAGTGGAGTTCGCCCAGTTGAGTGGGTGAATCCTACATGGGCTCAAACTAGTTCTTTAGTAAACCAGTTGCTAATCCTAAAGAGGTAGGGTTTTATTCTCTACTCTACTCTATATATATGTGCACTTATGTAGAGATTAAAGAGACACACAGAGAGAAAACATATACTACTGTCATTTCCTTCCTCTTCATCAATCCTATGATTTATGTGTTAGTCGCGGGGTGTATGCGAGGGCTTCTTGCCATATCGGTGTGGTTGCCCTCTAGCCATTGTCCGGAGATCAAGATTAGATGCGTGGCGATCCTTTCAAAATATCCTGGAAAGGTAATATCTAAACAATAGATTTATATATTCGTATTTATGCATGGTTTACAGATTCGAAGAGACACATTATTCTCCATTTCTTGACATGATGAGTTACCTTTGAAAGCCTTATTTTATAATTCAGCTTTGTATGCTCTCCATTTATTACCAAATGGAAGCATTGTTTCATTAACCTCTAAGGTCCGAGGAAGATCAAATTTGTCCTGAAAAGAGTCAAAAATAAAAATCTAATAAGTAAAAGTTACATGGATTAGTAAGTAATAAGTTTATATAGTTTGCAACTTTTAAGAATATTTTATATTGGAGACATTCAACTCCTCTTTCCTTTTTATATCCTTTTCTATATCTATAGGAACTTTTTTGGGGACTATTGGAACTTTTTCTCATTGCATGGTTATCAACATTTACTTCTTTCCTAAATTTATTATTCGTACTTGAAACGATTAACAAAATTGCTCTGCAGATATTAACAACCTCCGTAAACAAAAGAAAGTCAATCATGGTCCATCATGATGACAAAAATCAGTTTTGATTTCTTGTCCCTTTTTAGTTTTGTTGGATTTTGATCCACCAACTAGAATCAATCAAGAAGTATAAAGAAAATCATTGTGCCATGATATTGAGGTTTACACAACTGTGCACTAATGTCTACCTAAGGAGTACACGAAGTTGTGTTTAAATTGAACAGTTCAACTTTGTCATTAAGTAAAGGTAGATTCGGATAAAGATAGTCACCATCGCTTTCGAACATTACAAACCTTCGGTTAAAATTGTTCACCATCGCATTTATTCGGATAAGACTTTTCTCCTAAAATCTTGTTGAAGTTTTCTCCATAAAAAAATCTTACGGGAAGAAAGTACAAGTGTATATGTATTTCACATATTGAATCGATGCAACTAGGAAGAAATCAACACGATGGCCAATCAAACCTTCCTCCGAGCAAGGAACATATGCGAGTTTGAAAAATCTATTAGAACAGTTGGCATGCGAAGAGCTGTTCTAATCCATACACAGAGAAAAGTAGAGGCGGAAAGAGAGAACTTAATATCTAATAGGGGGCGAAATCTCAATTTTGCTCTCTACAGAGGCTCAAAACCGGCCAGTCGCACGCGGTAGTTTTTGCGAGAAAGCGTAGTCACTATGACCGGATTCCTATTCTGACATTTTAGTACTAAGTAACATGAGTGACTAAGTTACATGATTACACAACAACCAACCAACTTTGAACTGTACAATGAACTCCTCCTATTTCTCAGTTGTGTAATAAATAGGAATGGGCAACATCTACATGCAATCAAACTCCGCCTTCCAATCCCTTTCCCCTCTAGCAAACCTAGCATCCGATCACCCTCCCTCATCGATCTCCCCTCTTTCCACACTCCCCAGATCCCCATGGCCTTCCTCAATCTCCCAATCAAACCAACGACGTTCCCTCCAAAAACCATCACCTCCTCCTCCTCCATCCTTTCTCTCCACCACCACGCTCCCCGGCCTCCGCCTGGCTCCGGCCTGGCCGCGGCCGGGCTTCCGCCATCCCGGCTGCCATCCCCTCCCCTCACCCTCCTTCTCCTCCGCTGTCTCCGCCATCCACCGCTCCCTCGCCGACATCGCCATCCTTCCCGTCGAGTCCACAATCTCCGGCGCCTACCCCCGCAACTACGACCTCCTCCTCCGCGACAGCGACCTCCGCATCGTCCAAGAGATCAACCTCTTCGTCCAATACTGCCTCCTCGCCGTCCCCGGCGTCCAACCTCCGATCTCCGCCGCGTCATCAGCCACCCGACCGCCCTTGCGCACTGCGGCCGCTGTCCCGCCTCGCCTCCGCCAGGAGCCCGTTGACGACACCGCGGGCGCCATCAAACTCCTCCAGTCCGCGCGTCTCCTCGACACCGCCGCCATTGCCAGCCCCCGCACCGCCACCATCTACGGCCTGGACGTGATCGAGCACGGCATCCAGGACGAGAACTGGAATGTCACCAGATTCCTCCTCCTGTCCAAGAATCCCGAACCAATTCAATCACCAAATTCATCATCATCGTTCATGAAGACTAGTATTGTCGTCGCCACCGTGGCGATTCGATGCCTTCATTACTGAAAGTGTTATCCGCGTTCTCGCCGAGGAAAATAAATCTGACGAAGCTGGAGGTGAATAATCCGACGACGGATGGGGAATCGCCGGTGGTGATTATGGACAGACGAGGGTCGCTAAGGTCGTTTTGGCATGTGTTGTATGTGGATTTTGAAGGGTCGGTTGAGGATGAGAATGTAAAGGATGCGGTCGACGAGATTTCGAAGATTGCGGTGTTTGTTGGATTTTGATCCACCAACTAGAATCAATCAAGAAGTATAAAGAAAATCATTGTGCCATGATATTGAGGTTTACACAACTGTGCACTAATGTCTACCTAAGGAGTACACGAAGTTGTGTTTAAATTGAACAGTTCAACTTTGTCATTAAGTAAAGGTAGATTCGGATAAAGATAGTCACCATCGCTTTCGAACATTACAAACCTTCGGTTAAAATTGTTCACCATCGCATTTATTCGGATAAGACTTTTCTCCTAAAATCTTGTTGAAGTTTTCTCCATAAAAAAATCTTACGGGAAGAAAGTACAAGTGTATATGTATTTCACATATTGAATCGATGCAACTAGGAAGAAATCAACACGATGGCCAATCAAACCTTCCTCCGAGCAAGGAACATATGCGAGTTTGAAAAATCTATTAGAACAGTTGGCATGCGAAGAGTCGTTCTAATCCATACAGAGAAAAGTAGAGGCGGAAAGAGAGAACTTAATATCTAATAGGGGGCGAAATCTCAATTTTGCTCTCTACAGAGGCTCAAAACCGGCCAGTCGCACGCGGTAGTTTTTGCGAGAAAGCGTAGTCACTATGACCGGATTCCTATTCTGACATTTTAGTACTAAGTAACATGAGTGACTAAGTTACATGATTACACAACAACCAACCAACTTTGAACTGTACAATGAACTCCTCCTATTTCTCAGTTGTGTAATAAATAGGAATGGGCAACATCTACATGCAATCAAACTCCGCCTTCCAATCCCTTTCCCCTCTAGCAAACCTAGCATCCGATCACCCTCCCTCATCGATCTCCCCTCTTTCCACACTCCCCAGATCCCCATGGCCTTCCTCAATCTCCCAATCAAACCAACGACGTTCCCTCCAAAAACCATCACCTCCTCCTCCTCCAATGGCTCTCTCACCACCCGCGGCTCCCCCGGCCTCCGTGTCGCCTACCAAGGCTCCACCGGCGCCTACAGCGAGCTCGCGGCCAAGACCGCCATCCCCGGCTGCCATCCCCTCCCCTCACCCTCCTTCTCCTCCGCTGTCTCCGCCATCCACCGCTCCCTCGCCGACATCGCCATCCTTCCCGTCGAGTCCACAATCTCCGGCGCCTACCCCCGCAACTACGACCTCCTCCTCCGCGACAGCGACCTCCGCATCGTCCAAGAGATCAACCTCTTCGTCCAATACTGCCTCCTCGCCGTCCCCGGCGTCCAACCCTCCGATCTCCGCCGCGTCATCAGCCACCCGACCGCCCTTGCGCACTGCGGCCGCGCGCTGTCCCGCCTCGGCCTCCGCCGCGAGCCCGTTGACGACACCGCGGGCGCCATCAAACTCCTCCAGTCCGCGCGTCTCCTCGACACCGCCGCCATTGCCAGCCCCCGCACCGCCACCATCTACGGCCTGGACGTGATCGAGCACGGCATCCAGGACGAGAACTGGAATGTCACCAGATTCCTCCTCCTGTCCAAGAATCCCGAACCAATTCAATCACCAAATTCATCATCATCGTTCATGAAGACTAGTATTGTCGTCGCCCACCGTGGCGATTCGATGCCTTCATTACTGAAAGTGTTATCCGCGTTCTCGTCGAGGAAAATAAATCTGACGAAGCTGGAGGTGAATAATCCGACGACGGATGGGGAATCGCCGGTGGTGATTATGGACAGACGAGGGTCGCTAAGGTCGTTTTGGCATGTGTTGTATGTGGATTTTGAAGGGTCGGTTGAGGATGAGAATGTAAAGGATGCGGTCGACGAGATTTCGAAGATTGCGGTGTTTGTTCGGATCTTGGGGTGTTATGCTGCGGATCCGAATGTATATGATCTTCACTAGTCACAGCGAGAACTAAATCATTAAAGTTCTGATCATTTAAATATTTAGATAAAAAAATGATTTGAATGTATGCCATGTTAGCGAGATATGATGCACGAAAATCTGAAGTTAATTATACTGATGATATAATTAAATAGTGTGATTTTGTAGGTCCAGAGATTACTAATACGACAAAATCTTTTATAAACAAATGGATTTGGATCCTCTGCAGAAATTAGAGGACAAACTATTGAAGCTAGATGAGACCCTCTCCAATTAGGGGGTAGTTGGAGAGGGTCCAATTACCCAAATCTTAACCATATATTTCAATTTTAAGAGTTGGGATGTGGCCACATAAGAGTCCATTATTGTCTAAAAAATCACTATTATGAAAATCATTTTTGGGATAGTGAAAAATTCTATGTGGTTTCATCTTATCCCTTGAAATACAAATGAATGGTAAATATTGGAGTAACTGGAACCTCTTCAATTATCACCTAATTGGAGAGGATCCAAATACATTCAAATTGGATACAAATACGGTTAGAGTAGAGTTAGTAGATTTACTCCTCCTGAAATAGGTAAATAACATAATAGTATCTATAGTTTTCACCTTTTCCTAGAAAGAGAAATACAACTACCAAAAAGGAAAATGCCCCGGCACTGATCCTCTAGATATTTTTATTTCCCCACAAGCTTATTGTCTTGTAAATCATTTTCTACCAAAGTTGTAATCCATCACACGGTTCTTTTTTGTGCTCAAAATGACCAATAAAAATTCTAAAATCTTTCATAAATCAATTTTTTAAGTATGCAGTAAACCTGATTTCAACTAGGGGTAGGCGTAAGTGTTCAAACTGGATTTAACCGCCCACCGCCTTGGGTTAAGATTCGCCTTGGCTCTAGGGTCGGGCCCAACCCAGCCCATGATGTACCCGTGGACAAAGAGTAGGCTCGACCCATACCTAACCCGGCCCACGCTGACTCTGCCCGGCCTAGCCCGCCTTGGGTGAGAGTTATATTTTTTTGTAAAGAAATTCCAGCCCACCCTAATTATAGGTTTGAAATTAACTTGAACCAACCCACTTTATTTTTATCATATTCATGATATTCCATCCCATTAAAAAAACAAACCCATAAGCAATGGCCCATGGACCAGACTAATATGCAGTAGTTCATACTTTTTAATGTAGATTTTCTATCTTTTTATGGTCTATTGTCAACAAAAATAGTCCAAGATGCTATAAATGTATCACTAAGGTCACTATCTGATAAACAACTCACACTATGTAAAAAGATAGAATAATAATGTAATTCACGGTCCAAATTGACATAATTAAAAATAGAAATTTACCAATGTAGTTATTTGATAGAACGTTACCATCTATTTTAGATGTTTCAAAGATGATATGAGATGCAACTTAATTGAAAATTACAACCTCTAGGGGTTTGAGTTGTAATTTTAGTAGTAGTAGAGATTTTCTAAGCTATATTCACTATTTTGATGAATATTTATAGTCATTTTGATTTACTGAACATGGTCAAATTATTATGAATCTTTTATCCTTTGAGATAACATCATCACCAATTGTAAAGTTATATACATGTTTCCCTCTTTAAACTATACATACTAATTGTTATACTCTAAAAGTCATAAGTTTGATAAACCCTTGAGAACTGGCCACGTGTCAGTCAAGCGGGTTAGCTCATATGATCGGAGACCCAACCCAGTATAGCCACAATCCAATCGAATTGGTCGACACCTCCGACAATCCTAGTCCGAGTGGGGAGACATCTTCAGGTCGAACTCCGCCAGAGAGTACTCTTCATGAGTCAGAAGGATGTCCGACTGCCTTGTCAAAGACGCTCGCATTTAATATGTGACTAGGCATGATGATGACTTTTCGGGCATCACCCATACTCCGACACCCAGTCACTATCGTATTAAATGCAGGTCAGATATAATAATGACTCCTCAGACAACATCTGCACACCGTTATTCTACCACTTTCACATTAAATATGATATGGACGACTCTCGTGAATTCGCCTAACTAGTTGTTGATAGGTGTAAAGTGTAAACAAAACACCATTTCTGTCGGCCGAGTCAAATTACCAATCTACCCTCGATATCTCTTATAAACATAAGAGATCCTTACCATCCTCAGGCTTGAAGACTCTGGACCATAAACTTAGTCTTGCACTTTTTTCCAACCGATTCTATCAGTCGCTGACTTGAGCGTCGGAGGACACGCCGGAGGAAATCTCCTCTGGAGCCTCTAACCTTTGTTGCTTGTGCAGGGATCTGCCTTTCCTAACCTGATCAGACATCAGAGGAGATGAAATATTTCTACTCTCTCATTAATCCCAGCTCAATCCACATATTATTTTTTTGACATAAATAGTTTGACGCCCACCGTGGAGCCACTTTTTCTTCTCTTGGAAAAAATGGCTGATCCTAACCACTTTCAGATCCCTAACCTATGTACTGCCGGAGATTCCTCTGACGTCAGCTATGTCACTCAACCCTAGCTGGATGAATCCTCCCAGAGGTTAGCATAGTCGCTCTAGCATCAGTTCACCTCCTTCGCAAATGAACTCCTCGACTGTCTCCCTCTTCTTTAATATTCTCCGCCATCCGCTACTCCAACACCACGAGAGCGGTCTCAATGGTAGGGAGACGAAGAGCGAGTCACGGAGACCACTCCTCAACCACCAAAACACCAAACCCATTTTGTCATAAACACCCGGCGGGTCCCTCAACATCAGAACACAGTGTGCGAAAGCTCAAGCTGTGACCCTAGTCATGATCCCCGGGCTGCATCGCTAGGGAAGGGATATACCTACGCAACCTAGACCCCAACAACTATGGCCAACCGGACTTTCGGTTATGACCAAACTTTCAGTATGGTGGCCGACATTATCGGAGGGAACACCCCCCTTTCTGATGATATTATGAACGCCCCTTGTCCCAATTCAAGATGCTGCATTTTGAGAAGTACAAAGGCAAAGGCGATCCTACCGAGCATGCATAAAATTTCTTTAATTTAATGTGTATCTAGCATGTGATAGACCTGGTCATATGCAGGACTTTCCCTATCACTCTCAGCGGCAGTGCCAAGATGTGATGGAATTCTCTAGAGAGAAAATTCATCCATAGTTATGAACAACTCTCTCAAAAGTTTGTCCACTATTTCTTAGCGGACACCAAGAAGAAGGCACCTTCTGCCCTTCTACTACAAATCAGGCAAAAACTGGGCGAGACCCTTAGAGAATATTTCAAAAGATTCCAGGCCAAACGGTTAGAAGTGGATGTGTAACAAAAAGAAATTGATAATGTTGATAATTGAAATGAACTGCAAATATTATCAATAAATAATCAAACTCTGATAGGATGACCCTGGGAACATGGTGGCGATAGCTAGAGCTCACTCACATATGGATGTAGAAGAGTATCGCATCCACAAAAAAGCAGCCCAAAAAAGGGATGTAGAAGAGTATCAGACTCGGTCATATGAATCTTGTGGCTGACTTTGACCAGCTAATAGCTAGAGCTCACTCACATATGGATGTAGAAGAGTATCGTATCCACAAAAAAGCAGCCCAAGCGGTAGCTTTTAGGAGCAAAAAGACCGCACCGACTGATCCGACTCAAACTCCATATCCGAACGATCTGACAGGAGGGATGATGGAAGAAACAAGAGAAGAGATGAGCGGAGAGATGCGATGAGGGACCCACTTATGCTCCCCACAATGCCCCCTCTCGCAAGTCTTGCACCAATCCAACGGGAGGGACATCTCACTAAAACTACCCTATCCCCCCCTCCCCCCGCATGACCCCAAATTCCTATATAAGAGGGATTCCAAATAGTATTGTTGCTACCACAGAGACCATAACCATGACACAGACGACTACCAAATCCTACAGAGGGACATTGAAGATCTTATCAAGAAGGGACTGCTCAAGAAGTTCATCGAGGGTCGCAACAAGGAAGGCCGAAACAGACAAACTAGAAAGAAGGAGATCACGATCACCTCGACTAAACTAGCAAAGTGACCAATCGAAGGAGGGTGGCAACAGAGGTGCAATCAACACCATCAATGGTGGCCCAGCCTCTGGAGGGATGTTGAACAATGCTCGGAAAAAGTATGCAACGAGCCCTCGAAGTGAACATGTGCGAGAAGAAACTTAAGGTGGATCAATCCATAACCTTCAACAATGCTAACTTGAAAGGCGTAAAGACACCTCATAATGACCCTATCATCATATTCACCCAAATCAATGGGTTCTGGGTCAAGCGGATCATGGTAGACATGGGTAGCTCCGCCGACATCCTGTTCATGGACTCCTTCAACCAAATGAAGATTCATACATCCTATTCATGGATGCCTTCAACCAAATGAAGATTGATAGATCTACACTGCAATCATGTCTGAGCCCCCTGGTAGGTTTCTAGGGGTATTCGGTTCGGCCGGAAGGAGTGATCACCCTACTAATGGTAATTTGTGACTACCCTTGGCAGTCCACAGTCCGAGTCCAATTTATTGTGATGAATGTCAAGTCGCCCTACAACATAATCATGGGGAGAACCTCCTTGAATGACCTCCAGGTGATCCCCTCCACCTACAACCAGATGATAAAGTTCTCTATCCCCGAAGGAGTCAGCATTGCACGGAGCAATCAGCGCGAAGCCAAATCATGCTACATGCTCTCCATGAAGGGCAAGGAAATCTTAGAAACCCTACCGATTGAGAAGTCCTAAGCCAGCCCATAGAAGGATGAATAAAGGGAGTGAACCACCCCTATCAAAGAACTGGATGATATCATGATCAAATCGATTTAAACAAAGAAGGTGCTATTCGGGTCAGAGCTGCCCGAACCATAAAGGGGAGCGATCATTGAGTTCTTGCATGCAAACGCAGATGTTTTTTCCTAGGGACCAGAAGATATGCCTAGCATAGATCTTGAAGTAATGGTTCACAACCTATGCGTTGACCGACACTACAAACCTATCTGATAGAAGAAAAGACATCTCGGACCAAAAAGGCGGCGGTGGCGTGAAGAGGTCGATCAATTGCTAAAAGTAGGATACATCAAGGTGGCCCGACCTCGGAGGGATGTTGAACAATGCTCTGAAAAAGTATGCAACGAGCCCTCAAGTGAACATGTGCGAAGAAACTTAAGGTGGATCAATCCATAACCTTCAACAATGCTAACTTGAAAGGCGAAGACACCTCATAATGACCCTATCATCATATTCACCCA
>CM022701.1:79259867-79348831 GCA_012295165.1 Asparagus setaceus
AACTTCAACTCATAGTTGATGTGAGCATGAACAAATACTTAGCATTTTTATTTTTGGTGCTTTTTCCTTTTAACTAAGCAACATTGTTTTGGCATACGGCTTTGTCATCTTTATGCAAAACATGTAATTTGAAAATCAATAGTCTAGCTAATAGTCAAATATCATATACATTACATGACATGTGTTGCAATTTGATTTGTTATGTCTCTAACACTGCATCAAGCTAATATTTATCTAATACTTCAACTTCCTACATTTATACATTTATATTCCTAAGTAGAAATTTGTCA
The DNA here is from genome assembly GCA_012295165.1 of Asparagus setaceus. NCBI lineage: Eukaryota > Viridiplantae > Streptophyta > Magnoliopsida > Asparagales > Asparagaceae > Asparagus > Asparagus setaceus. Next base: position 79,260,158 of record CM022701.1, read on the forward strand.
TTCAAGGACGTACTAATGCTATAACTCTATTAGTTGTATAAATATTATTTATTATTTTACTTTAAATGAGCATCCTTTTAGATAAACGAGCTAAAAGTCATTAGCTTATTCTGAAAATAGGATACAAATATAATAATAACAAAGTTTACTCAAAGTTTACTAGCTCTTAGTTCTCATGAAAAGGAAGATGAAGGTAGTTGGGGAGTTTACGAGGAAACAAAGTACTTAATTAACGCTAGCAATGTATAAAAAATTTTAAAAAAGGTTATAATATAACTACGAGTTTCTTTAGAACAAGTCGTAGCCTGAGATTTACTTATAGAAAAAAGTAACTAATTAATATTTATAGAAATAGAATACACTAAAATGAAGATGTGTTGTTTGAACTTCCAACTCAAATTCCTCACTCTTAATTTATAGTCTTTTTAAGCTGTGGAATTGCTGAAAATTGATCTTCTATAGCCATTAGAAAGCTACAACGCACTAGAAATGGGTTGGAGCTTCTTTAATGGATAGAATGCAATTTTAAATACAATATTATAATATTTAAAATATTTTTGGTTAAAACTTTATGTAATTTTAATATTATCTAATACTAAAAATAAATTTACTCAATTTTCTCATTTTTACGTAAAAATAGAACATAAAACAGTCTATCTATGTGCAACGACGCACACTATACTAGTGTGTGTGTGTGTATATATATATATATATATATATATATATATATATATATATATATATATATATATATATATATATATATATGAAACTCTATGAACTTAAGTTAATAATGAATAGTGGTCCTTCTTTTTATCCACTCTCATCTTGTCTTGAGATTTGTGATGCACAAATCTCAAAATGGGCTTCATATCTTTCACGGATCAAAGCAAGATGAGTGGTTAGAAAAAGATTAGTTACTAATATAATTTTTAAGTTAATCATATATATTATATATATATATATATATATATATATATATATATATATATATATATATATATATATATATATATATATATATATATATATATATATATAATGTTAGATAACATATCTGAACTATCAAGAAACAAATTTTTATAGCATGTTTTTATTATATATCAAGGGCTAAAATTATTTGAATTTTATGAAAATTTTGAAACATTTATTTTGCAATATAAGACATGAGGTTAAAAGCATATGTTCAATCGTCCGAGTTGATCTGCAGATATGGATCAACAGTAGAGTTTTTAGTGCTGGTATCCAAATTTTAATTTAATTGGATATAAATTATCCATAATTTGGATACCAATAGCTTAAAAACTCAATCTAGTATCCTGAGAAGCTTCCAACTGTCTCGTTAACATCGTACTCAATACGTAGTCAAGCAATCACATAAGCACTAGGATCTTAAGCTGCTGACTCGGATCCACGCCCTCTGTTACTTATTTATATGGTGCTTAGTTTGGATTTTGTTAATGATGAGGTGCCTCTCATTATTTTAAAAAAAATTATTCAAATGAAAATTTCAGTTACGAGGAAGATTATGAGTGGTTGCCGTTAATTTGGCATTATTAGCGTTAAATTTTTTATTTAGGATATAAACATTGGCCTACGCGTTTGGAATTTTTGATTAATTAAATAAAAGTTGGTCTATATTTGATACTACAAAGTATTCCTTTTAGCATAAGAAAGTGATCAAAAAGGCTACAATGTTACCATTTAAATATCTTAGTCCTACTGTGGGTGATTCCGGCGGTTAAGAAGTTTCAATATGACTCCCACGATTTTAGTTTACACAATTAAATGTATGTCAATTGGTAATTTTCAAGTTAGGTGATTATTCAAAAGAAAAAAACCGAGATGATTTAACTGCTGAAAGCTACAAATAAGAAAAACTTTAGCCTCAAATAGGGTGTCCAAGCGGTAGTCCGACCCGATGCGCCGGGCACAGGCGAGGCAGGAGATCCGACTATTTTCCCTTTTTTTATTACAATTTTATTTTTTTGTTAAAAAAATTCAAGAGTAAATAACAATAAATTAGGCGAAATTTTGATAAAAATCAATCATATTATTAATCACTTGTAATTATATAATTTACAAATACAAAAAAACATAGAAATTAAAATGATAAAAATAAATTCTTTATTAATAATCACTAACAATTACAAATTTATTTTGGAATTTGTCGCATCACAATAGATGAATACATCCCAACTAGGTTGTCACCTACTCATCTATATCACTATCATTTGTAACTCTTTCCAAAATAATTTATCACAAATTTTCACCTAAAAAATAAAAATACAAACTAATTACTCTTTATCTCTATCTCCTATTCCCAAATCTTGAAGTTTGTCTTCAATGCTAGCCATCTGATTGATGCCTTGAGTTCTCTTCTCGTACCTCCACCAATCTTGTAGGCACATTACGCTGCATGCGGTGAAGCGGATCCAGTGATGTCACGTGGTGCGTCGATCAAGCGTCTTGATGTGTTGAGCGATTTGACTCTGGTGAGAGCACACGCTGTTAGTAAATCACGAGCCATGATGAAAAGTATAGGATATGAAACTGTTCCATATACTCTCCACCATTGCAAAATATCGAAACTATTATTTTAACTTTTAACTAAAGATGCAGTTAAATATTGTTCAATTTCAGAAACTTCCATTGATGATCCAGATCCACCAGTTAGCTGAGCTATCAATAATTCCCTATCAAAACTCTTACCTTTGTCTCGACTTGAACTTGTAGAAGCAGAAGCTGTAGGCTGATGTGTACTTACACCATATCTAGCTACATACTCATCATATAATCTTTGAAAATAAGTTCTAATAGTATTATGATGAGTAAGAATAGTAATAGTTTGACCATCATCAGTGTCTATTATCATGTTACCATATAAAGAATTTAACAAATTTCGAAGGCCAACATCCTTCAAACATGGATCAATAAGAATCCCCAAACCAAAAATAATAGGAATAAGCCTAAAATACTTATTAAATTTATTTTCCATTTAAAAATTATATTTCTAAAATAATTATCCATACAATAATTATTATAAACAGTTTGAATATTTAAAACTTGTAAAGCGGCTTGAATAATAATTGGATAATAACAACCGGATAATAGCATAGTAGCATCATAAAAACTTGTAGCATCTCTTTTACATTATATATAACTAACCATTCATCCTCGGTTATTCCATACATACTACGAGCTAGAACTAGAAGTATAGAAAGTAATAAAATTATTTACAATTTCTTTATGCTCTATTGCTACATTTAACATTGCATAGGTAGAATTCCACTTATGGTCAACATCTTTTGGAATTAATCTGGGTTTAAAATTTTTCTTTTACACAATTATTTCCATCTTTTAAGTCTTTGTTCGAAGCATTATGAGCATAAGTTACATTCCTAACCTTTTCTATCATGGGTTTAATTTCATTAAATGCACTTTGAACAATTAAATTTAAAATATGACACATACATCTAATATGAAAAATATCACCATGACATGGCAATAACAAAGATGATCGATATGATCTGACTACATTATTATTACTTGCAATATCTAGTGAAAGAGAAAATATTTTTTGAAATTTCTAATTTTATAAGTTCTTCTATTATTAAATTTGCAATATTAATACCCTGTGTGAATCTTCAAATGCAATAAAAGAAATAACTCTTTTAAACATTTGCCAACTATCATCAATCCAGTGTGCTATGATACATAAATAACCAGTTTGTGCTCTAGATGTCCAAATATCAAAAGTTAAAGAAAATTTACAGTTTAAATTTTGAAAATAAGAAATTATTTTTGCTTGTTCCTCGTGATAATATTTCAAAATATCACGTTGACAAGATTGAAATTTTTTTAAATGCGGGATAAAAACCATCTGTAATCATATCTTCAAATTCATCATCTTCTACTACTTTAAAAGGAAGGTTTTTAAAAATAATAAACCTGATGACGTATTTCCTGGCTTTAATTGCGTCATAGTTCCAACTACCGAGACTACTGGAGGATGAGGATTGGGAGAGTAAAAATTGTCGGATATCACCTTGAGGCGTTGCCTGACCTCTGTTGTGCTTTTCTAATTGGCGTTTGAGATGGTTGGTGCCGCTTTTATGATGAGCTTGGAAAATATGGCCGCACAATGCACACTTAGCCTTCTGGGTGAGAAGCCTACCGTGTTGATCCCTGGTGACGTCTATCTTCTCGAAGAAGTTCCACACATCGAATCTCGACCTTTTAGGAGCTCTAGGTGAGGAATCGTCGCCACCGGAGTCGTGATCAACATCGGTAGGATGAGTAGCTGTACCTCCTGTAGTAGTAGTATTAGGGCTCGTTTCAACATCGGGAGTTGGCATTTGCGCTTCATAATCGGAGGAGGAAGCCATTTGATTGAAGGATTAGAGAGTAAAAGCGAGAATTAGAGAGTATTAGAGAGAAGTAGATGAGTTTTGGATGAGAAAAACAAATGAAAACCCCTCTATTTATAGAGTCAGCCCCCTAGCCAAATGATCAAAATACCCTCAAATTTTGGCCCTTTTTTTTTTACCGTTTTAGGGGTTTTTTGGTCAAAACGGCCAAAATGGCCGTTATGGCTGGTCGGACCGGGTCGGATCCGGTCCGACCCGGCCACAACGGTCGTAAATGTGACCGTTTTGGCGAAGGGCTGGGCTGCGGGCCGCCCGATAACGATCACGAAGTGGCCGTTATGACATGGTCGGCCGGCCGGCCGGCCCGAGCCAAATGATCACTTTCATGACCATTTGACCAGGTAGAGCCATTCCTACGCCCATTACTAAACCCGGTCGGGCCTCGCTCGGCAGGGGCCGAGCTACGGTCCGACTTTCTGGCGGGCGAGGCCGGTCTGATGGCGTCGGCCGGCTTCGGACCGGGCGAAGCCCGCTCGCCCGGATTTCCGGGCAAAGCCCGGGCCTTGGGCCCAGTTGGATAGCCCTAGCCTCAAAGCGGGTGATAGTCTTTTCGTAGTTAAAGAAGTTTGATGGATGAGTAACTTGGTGGTTTATTTTTATTTTCTAACAAACATTGGTATGTCTGCAGTAATTAAAGGTAAAATATGTAACATATCTGCACAGAGATGCATCTGAAGTATCTTAAAAGTTCATTTCAAACTTATTTCTTTGTATTGACTGAATTGTATATACAAACTTCTATATAACTTTAATTTCATTAATGAATCAAGAACTCTAGTGAAAATAATTTTCGTTGTACATGTAGATGACACAACAACCCTCCAATGTATATTCAAACAGAGAGGCCTCCCTGTGTTTATTGTAATAACAAATTAGGATATTCACAAAAAATCATTAAATACCAAAGTAGTATAAAATGCATACTAAGGTAAGCATTCCTGTCATGTTTACTAAAAGTATTTACCATCATAATACAGAATATTTAAGAATCTGAAATGAATGGTTCAGATATAACCTAAAATGTTGAGGTCACCTCTAAAATTCCATATCACTTGTTGAAGTATCGATGCCAAACCAAACAAAGGTGGTACATAAACGTTAATGATATCACATTTTCGTCTTTGGTTTACGTAGAAATTCGGTCTTTTACTTAAACTAAATGTGATATCTCAATCCAACAAAGAAATAACAATCATCTGATATTCATAAAATAGTTTAGAGAATATAAATAATTACATCCCATAAGTAAGCGCATCTACAAAATTTACTGTGAAGATAGACAATTTAGTACTATCTCCACTAAATAAAGAGGAGTATGTACCATCCTAGTTCCTAAACAAGTACTACATGATTCCGTACAAAGAGAACTTCATATTCAAAACAAAAATAAAGGAACACTTTTCATTATAAGAGAATAATCTCACGTTGAATATGTGACCTAATTCCAGCTATGGGCAAATTTTGTTCTTGCTCGGCTCCTTACATCCTTATTTTGCTTAGAAGTACACAAATAGGTGCTTATTATTCATAATTAAAATGTTAGTTAAAGAGTAAAAAGTTAAAACATCATTAATTAATGCCTTAAATTAGCAAACCACTTCTTAATTAAATCAACAATGCCCCCTTTTAGACCATCACTCTCTGCACGCGCCACGTGTACTCTGACTAGGATCCACGTCCTTCGCTCAATCTCAACCGTCCATTAAAATCCGGCGCTCACTGAATCAAATCTAGCTCGGGCCCACATTTACACAAAAGCCCTTTTCTCTTTTAAAATTAACAAAAATTGAATAATAAACTAAAAAATAAAACTTGTGGCTGAGAAAAGCTCCACTGTTTGAGAGAACAAGGAAATTAAGCGGGTCCCACTACTATTGAGATATTAGCTGTGAGATGGAGACCGGATGAAAAAGCATCCAGTTAAATTATTAATGAAATATCTTTTGATTGGGACCTGCATTAAATTTTAATTTTGGGAAGTAAAAGCGAGTTAACTTTAACATAATTATTCCACGGTAGATAATTTTTTAGAACGAATAAAGGTAGTCCACGTGGATGGAACATGGCTCTGTTTTTTTTTTTTTAATAATTAATTTCTTATGGACTTTAGTTGAAAAATTGGATGCTTCTAGAGGGGTCTAGGATAACGTTCATAGATAATGGAGTATCTTATTTATGCCGAAAATACCCTTTGTTGATATACGATTCCTACTTGGAGGTGGGGCGCCAGTTGACACTGATGCCAATGCCGAGGCTCTTGAAGGTATGTATAATTTAATAAAAGGGCAAAATAAGAAACTCTTCCTTAATGTATGAGTGCTCTTAATTCTTACTCTAAAGTATAAATTTAGATACTTTTGTCATTTAAACTATGTTTGTGATTTTGATATGATCATTTTATGAGCCAACAGTTAAATATTTAATAAATTAATAACTGACAAGATTTCTTTATATGTCCTCGATGAGTTTTTATCATTCTATCTCCTTTTTCCCCGGACTGAAAAAATACATTTTAACTACTTTCTTTCAAAACTTTTTACTCTTTTATCTCCTTTTTGAAAGTGAAATTTTTAATTGCATAAAATAGAAGAAATAAAAATAAATACTATAACATTATTAATCTATTAAATATTTAACTTTGGGCTCACAAAATGATCATGTTGAATAAATATACATAGTTTAAAAATAAGCAAATAGACGTCTACATTTTTATTTATGTTGATGCTATGGATCACACAGTCAATTAATTGGAGTTTGTCAGGTGATTAGGGTCCCTTATCTCCCTTGATGGTTGATCCCCAGATGAACTATCGCTGCCGGAGCTGCCTGCAAAACTGCAACACGTTAGAGGACCGGAGTTGGGTTCTCCGGGTTTTTTCTCCGACAGCCAAGTCAGTACTTTGAGCTTGAGTGGAGAAGTAACCAAATGAACTAAAGAGTTCTAAGCCCTAAGTGTGCAGAGTTTGCTCAGCTTGGTGGTAAGAATAGTTCCTTTAATTATAGTAGTTGTAGAGGGGCAATTTCATAATTTTGACCTAGTTAAAGCAATGAGTTTAGTCAACAGTCACTTTACACGCGTCAGCTGCTGTGTGGAGAGACTCACCAATGATTTGATATGATGGTGATTGATGAGACATGGTGGGTGGTGAGTCATGAGGACTTTTGGGGCTAGAGTAATGATGACTCTGACAATGCATTTAATGTGATGGTGACTCCCCCTGGCCGGATGGATGGGTCGACTCCTTCTTCGAAGGGTGACACCTCCTTGCCGGATGGATGGGTCGACTCCTCCTGGCGGATGGATGGATCGACTCCTTGTTGGAAAGGTGACTCCTCCTTGCCGGATGGATGGATCGACTCCTTGTTGGAAAGGTGACTCCTCCTTGCCGGATGGATGGGTCGACTCCTCTGGCGGATGGATGGGTACTCTTTGTTGGAAGGGTGGATGGGTCGACTCCTCCTGACGGATGGATGGGTCGACTCCTTGTTGGAAGGGTGACTCCTCCTTGCCGGATGGATGGATCGACTCCTCCTAGCAGGTGGATAGGTCGACTCCTCCTTGCCGGATGGATGGGTCGACTCCTCCTGGCGGATGGATGGGTAGACTCCTTGTTGGAAGGGTGACTCCTCCTTGCCGGATGGATGGGTCGACTCCTCCTAGCGGGTGGATGGGTCGACTCCTCCTGGCGGATGTCGGATGGATGGGTCGACTCCTCCTGACGGATGGATGGGTCGACTCCTTGTTGGAAGGGTGACTCCTCCTAGCGGATGGATGGGTCGACTCCTTGTTGGAAGGGTGGATGGGTCGACTCCTCCTTCTTGGGATGGATGGGTCGACTCCTCCTAGCAGTGGATAGGTCGACTCCTCCTTGCTTGGGATGGATGGGTCGACTCCTCTGGCGGATGTCGGATGGATGGGTAGACTCCTTGTTGGAAGGTGACTCCTCCTTCTTGGGATGGATGGATCGACTCCTCCTAGCGGATGGATGGGTGACTCCTCCTAGCAGTGGATAGGTCGACTCCTCTGACGGATGGATGGGTAGACTCCTTGTTGGAAAGGTGACTCCTCCTAGCGGATGGATGGGTAGACTCCTTGTTGGAAGGTGACTCCTCCTAGCAGTGGATAGGTCGACTCCTCCTTCTTGGGATGGATGGGTCGACTCCTTGTTGGAAAGGTGACTCCTCCTTCTTGGGATGGATGGATCGACTCCTCCTAGCGGATGGATGGGTAGACTCCTTGTTGGAAAGGTGACTCCTCCTTGCTTGGGATGGATGGATCGACTCCTTGTTGGAAAGGTGACTCCTCCTTGGGATGGATGGGTCGACTCCTCTGACGGATGGATGGGTAGACTCCTTGTTGGAAGGGTGGATGGGTCGACTCCTTGTTGGAAGGTGACTCCTCCTAGCGGATGGATGGGTAGACTCCTTGTTGGAAAGGTGACTCCTCCTTCTTGGGATGGATGGGTCGACTCCTTGTTGGAAAGGTGACTCCTCCTTGCTTGGGATGGATGGATCGACTCCTCCTAGCAGTGGATAGGTCGACTCCTCCTTCTTGGGATGGATGGATCGACTCCTTGTTGGAAAGGTGACTCCTCCTTCTTGGGATGGATGGATCGACTCCTTGTTGGAAGGTGACTCCTCCTTCTTGGGATGGATGGATCGACTCCTCCTAGCAGTGGATAGGTCGACTCCTCTGACGGATGGATGGGTAGACTCCTTGTTGGAAAGGTGACTCCTCCTTCTTGGGATGGATGGATCGACTCCTCCTAGCGGATGGATGGGTAGACTCCTTGTTGGAAGGTGACTCCTCCTAGCAGTGGATAGGTCGACTCCTCTGACGGATGGATGGGTCGACTCCTCCTTCTTGGGATGGATGGATCGACTCCTCCTAGCAGTGGATAGGTCGACTCCTCCTTCTTGGGATGGATGGGTCGACTCCTTGTTGGAAAGGTGACTCCTCCTAGCAGTGGATAGGTCGACTCCTCTGACGGATGGATGGGTCGACTCCTTGTTGGAAGGTGACTCCTCCTAGCAGTGGATAGGTCGACTCCTCCTAGCAGTGGATAGGTCGACTCCTCCTAGCAGTGGATAGGTCGACTCCTCTGACGGATGGATGGGTAGACTCCTTGTTGGAAAGGTGACTCCTCCTAGCAGTGGATAGGTCGACTCCTCCTAGCAGTGGATAGGTCGACTCCTCTGGCGGATGGATGGATCGACTCCTCCTAGCAGTGGATAGGTCGACTCCTCTGACGGATGGATGGGTCGACTCCTTGTTGGAAAGGTGACTCCTCCTAGCAGTGGATAGGTCGACTCCTCCTTGGGATGGATGGGTCGACTCCTCTGACGGATGGATGGGTAGACTCCTTGTTGGAAAGGTGACTCCTCCTAGCGGATGGATGGGTCGACTCCTTGTTGGAAAGGTGACTCCTCCTAGCGGATGGATGGGTAGACTCCTTGTTGGAAGGGTGGATGGGTCGACTCCTCCTTCTTGGGATGGATGGATCGACTCCTCCTAGCGGATGGATGGGTAGACTCCTTGTTGGAAAGGTGACTCCTCCTAGCGGATGGATGGGTAGACTCCTTGTTGGAAGGTGACTCCTCCTAGCAGTGGATAGGTCGACTCCTCCTAGCAGTGGATAGGTCGACTCCTCTGACGGATGGATGGGTGACTCCTCCTAGCAGTGGATAGGTCGACTCCTCTGACGGATGGATGGGTCGACTCCTTGTTGGAAAGGTGACTCCTCCTTGGGATGGATGGATCGACTCCTTGTTGGAAAGGTGACTCCTCCTAGCGGATGGATGGGTAGACTCCTTGTTGGAAAGGTGACTCCTCCTTGCTTGGGATGGATGGATCGACTCCTCCTAGCAGTGGATAGGTCGACTCCTCTGACGGATGGATGGGTAGACTCCTTGTTGGAAAGGTGACTCCTCCTAGCAGTGGATAGGTCGACTCCTCCTTGCTTGGGATGGATGGATCGACTCCTCCTAGCAGTGGATAGGTCGACTCCTCCTAGCAGTGGATAGGTCGACTCCTCTGACGGATGGATGGGTCGACTCCTTGTTGGAAGGGTGGATGGGTCGACTCCTTGTTGGAAAGGTGACTCCTCCTTGGGATGGATGGATCGACTCCTTGTTGGAAGGTGACTCCTCCTTGGGATGGATGGGTCGACTCCTTGTTGGAAGGGTGGATGGGTCGACTCCTCTGACGGATGGATGGGTCGACTCCTTGTTGGAAGGTGACTCCTCCTAGCGGATGGATGGGTAGACTCCTTGTTGGAAGGTGACTCCTCCTAGCGGATGGATGGGTCGACTCCTTGTTGGAAGGGTGGATGGGTCGACTCCTTGTTGGAAGGGTGACTCCTCCTAGCAGTGGATAGGTCGACTCCTCCTTCTTGGGATGGATGGGTCGACTCCTCTGACGGATGGATGGGTAGACTCCTTGTTGGAAGGTGACTCCTCCTAGCAGTGGATAGGTCGACTCCTCCTAGCAGTGGATAGGTACACCCGCGTTGTAGCGGCATTAACGTGAAAACTATCGAAAATTTTGAACAAAGTATGTGGTTAAAAAATAAATGTCTAACCACTTAGAACAAAAATATATAAACTTACAACAAATTCAAATTGTCAAATAAAAATAGATTTAAAAATAAGTCACTTGAGTATTTTGTGTCCAAGAATAATTTTTAAAATGCATATATTTCAAGATAAATGGGTGTGAGCTTGGGTTTATAGGCAAAAATCTTTTAGAGGTGGGTGTAAAAATAAATGGGGGTAAACTTTAGGTTTTATGCTAAAATCCATCTATGATGTTGCAACAATAGTGTGAGAAAAACAAAGATAATAGTTTAAGCATGGTTTAAAAATACATTGTGTACCTAACAACTTACAACAAAATATAAAATTCTGACAAAATATAATAACTTACACAGTATATCAAACCACTGAAATATAAAGTGAATTTAAAATTAAAAAATTTCAGTTTATAGGAAAAATTACTCTTTTGGCGATGAATTTAAAATAAATATATGTAAAATTTTGCTTTAGAGGCAAAAATACATATATAGTAATAATGACTCCACATAGTTTGAAAAAATAATTTAAGTATTTGGTTTAAAATACATCACATATTTAACCAGTTATATAGTTTAACAAATTACAACAAAATATAGCAACTTACCTTTGTATAATAAATTGCTCAAATACAAAGTGCATTTAAAAAAAATTCGATGGAGTATCAAAAATAAATGAAGGTATTTGGGTTTATAGGTCAAAAATCCTTTTGGAGGTGGATGGATTTCAAATAAATGGGAGTTAAACTATGTATGGAGTATTTGGGACCAAGAGAGATATTGTCGATCTGTTTAAAGTAAATAAGCGTAAATTCAAGTTTATAGGCAACAAAACCTTTTTAAGAAGCAAGTGGGTTTAAAAATAAATGCGTTAAGACTTTGGATTTATAAGCAATAAATCCTATCCAAAGTTGCAACGTATACAATATAAAAAATCGATGAAATATAAAATGGGTTTAAAAGTAATTTATTAGAGTTGTTTTGGGTGCAAGAGTGATTTTTAAAGTGGGTAGGTTTGAAAATAAATGGGAGTGGACTTTGGGTTTAAAGATAAAAGCCTTTAATTATACTCATTATGTCATCATATTACTTTAGTATATTGATGGAGCATCTTGGGCTTGTGATTATCACATTTTAATTACATTTTATACCCTTATTACCTATGTTATATGAATAACGATATTACTAATAATCATTTTTATCTTATTTTGCGGCTAATAAAGAAATAATGAATAAAAGCCCAAATGACTCAAATTCTCGAATTTCTACCAATATTTGAAGCCCAAATCGAAGACAAACCAAGGCCCAAGATACCAAATTGATCCAAGAGAAATTCGTGAAGAAAAATCAAGAAAAGACAAATTCGGTTGGAAACCATCGGTTGACCAATAGGTTAATGCCGGTTAGCTAACAGGTTGGCTAACCGATCGACCAACCGATCGGTTCCCAACAATTCAGTTAATGGTGGATTTCTCTTTCTTTTGGCTAGGTTTGATCCAATGGTTCACATCAACTCCGTTGGGCTATAAATAGGGGTGAAGGCTGAGTGTTTTGAGTGTGAAATATTTTGTAAAAACTCCATTTGGAGAGGAGGGTCACTCTTAATTGAGAAGACCTTCCAAAATTATAACTTTTGTTACACAATAAATGAAATGTTTCACCTTCAATTTCCTTTCTCTTCTTCTAATCCAAGGACCAAAAGGAGGATTAGATTAAGATCGAGAGTTGTTGGTTTCTATTTTATTTCTTTTCATTTTCTTCTTTATTTTCTTGTTTATAGAATAGATTTACTTTCATGCAATTTACTTTCTTGCAATTTACTTTCATGCAATTTAATTCCTTGCAATTTACTTTCATGCAATGTATTTAATTCTTGTATTTACTTTCTAGAATAGATTTTCCTTTTCTTTAATTCACCTTGAGGCTAGAACCCTCTAGGGAATTACCCTTTTCTAAGTGTGGAGCTAATATTAGGTGGGATCCCTAGAGATTGTTTGAAACTAGCTAACAAATCCAACTCATTTTCATGAGATTGAGATAAGCTTGTAGGCGTTGAAAATTGCCTATAAGTCCCCGAACGTAGCTTCGTGATGGCGAGAATAATCGACAAGTCATCCGATGAAGTAATGGCAAACCGTTGGCGACACAACAAGTGAGCATAGCATAAGCGCTCTCCTCAAGGCATGCGAGTTTTTGGCGGTCGCTAGGGTTAGCGGTGGGGGTCAAGAGGCGGCGGCCCTTATGGGTCCGAGGCAGCTGAAATTTTTGAAAAGAGCTATCTCCTTCGAATTGTCGGTGATTCGGAACCTTGGTGAACTGATGCGCCATGAGTCGCGGCGAAGGGATAAACCCGACTTTGAAGCCTCAAATTAAGCTCGGAGGACAAGTCGGTCGAGCCAAATCAAGCTTCGGAAAATCGCAAGCCACGCGGCCTTCGGTCAAAACCGACACCAGAGGTGTCGCTCGGCCGAGACACCAGAGGTGTCTCGCCGGCCGAGACACCAGAGGTGTCGCTCGGCCGAGACACCAGAGGTGTCTCGCCCGGCGAACACCAGCAAATCTCGCTTCGAGAACACCCGGTCGCCCGGCGAGAACACCCGAAGAATGTCTCGCTGGCTTGAACACCGAAAATGTCTCGGCACAGGCGAGACACCAAACGAATGGGCTTTGCCCGGTTCGCCCGCATCCGCTGCGTACCTATAAAAGTGGCGGCTAGGGTTTCATTTGGGAGGTCGGCAGAGATAAAAAAGAGGAGATAGCCGCGAACTCTTGTGTGTGCCTAGGGTTAGAGAATTTCCAAGGGAGAGGAGATCAAGATCTAGACTTGCGGGGAGATTTGCGATTCGAGATCCAAAGTTTTCAGATCCGGATCTACAATAACAAACCATCCTTTGGATCAAGCTTGGCCTTGATCCGAAGAAAAATATGAAGTTAAGCTTGGCGATCTCGTTCACTACGCTGATTAGTTCCTTGGCGAATTAATCTCCGTATTCGTTTAGATCTCGGATCGATCGATCTAAGAATTCCCGTAAAAAGGAGGGATTTTTAGATCTAGATCCGAATCGGATCTCGTTCGATCAACACTTGGGAAAGGAATCGCGGTGGTCCACGGAATACATCCGACGCGAGGCAAAGAATCCATAGCGAGGATCCGATAAGCGGATCCGCGTTTGTTCTAAGGAGGAAAGTTGTAATTTTTATCAATTTTTTTCATTGTAAAAGCCTTATAAAAGGTGATTTTTATTGAAACTCATTTGTAATCCCATCAAGGTAGAATGATTTCACCAATGAAAAGATAGTGACTTTTCGAGAACAAAGCTAAGTGGATCTACTCTAGATTCCTCATATCTTTAATTAATCCTCCATACTTTACCTTCTTTATTTTCCTCTTATCCTTGTTTTCCATTTGTTTGTTATTTTCCTTTATTTTTGATTTCATTGATTTTTACTTCGTCTCAATCTCATATTTCCTTCTTGTGCATATAATCTCAAACCTAGTTTTGTTATTATGTGCATATAACCACAACCACATTCTCAACTTTATTTTCTCCTCTTTTGCACATAATCCACAATCCACTCTCTTTTATCTCTCCACATCCACTCTCACCATTTCCTCACTTTCATTTTATTTTAATAAACTCCTAATTGTCACGCGCATAATTTGAGAACCAAAACTTGAGCAAAACTCTTCCTACTTCCCGTTCCTCGTGGGATCGATAATCTTTTATACTATAACTTGATAAAGGTTGTATACTTGCAACTTAGGAGGTAATCATTTATTTCCCATCAAGTTTTTGGCGCCGTTGCCGGGGAACGGTGCATAAGTAGGATTTTGATTAATTTTGGTTCCTCAACTTGTGTGTTTTTCTTTTGTAGGAACTTGGAGCTTGAAGATCAAGAGTTGAAGATTCAAGATTGAAGAATTGCCTCCAACGAGGCTTTGCATTGCTTTTGCGTGGGTAACTTCTCTATCTAGTATTTTCAATTCCACCCTTTAGATAGTTCATATACATTAGAGACAATTAGGATAAAAATAAATAAATAAATAAATAAAAATAAAAGATTTTTACCCTTGTCGACCCTAATAAATTTCATTTCTTTGATTGTCGACCATAATAAAAAAATATATATAAAAGATTTTTTTAATTTTGCATCCTTTTAGTTGCTTTTAATTTCTAGGGTTGCATTTTATATAATAGTAGGAATTCACCAAAGTGATTTGAGCATCTTGATTTGGCACACACTTGAAAATATTTTAAGGGCAAAACCCACTAATCAAGATAAGGTGAGGGATTTCATCACCCTTTCCTTAGCCCAAAAATCACTAATTCCTCACTACACTTACCCAAGCCTCTTAAAATTTGATTAGGCGTTGGCCCCTAAGGATTGAGCTCATTAAGGAACAATAATTTCTTAAGTGAACCGGTCCAAGTTTATTTGGATTAATTGGTGTCTAAGGCAAGGTTTAGGGGTTATGTATACCAGAAAGGAAAGAGGTACTTAATTGATCTTTGATCTCCCTCTAGTACTATCCTTACGGCTAATTACCCAAGTAAACTTTGATCTTTTCACTAAGGGAATTTTTGGTTAGGAGCTGGTCTAAGTCAAGTTTAGGCTTAACCCTAGAGTTAGGGTGATTGGAAAGTGATTGCCTTGATTTATTTTTAGTTAGTTTTTCCTTATTTTTTTTCTCATCATCTTCTTAACTTTTTCTCTTATCCTTTTTCAAATAAAAAATTTGATTTTGGTGTATGCAAACTTGGGTTAGGGATAATACTAATCGTTTAATTAGTTTTGATTCATCTCTTGAACCAAGCGAAATGGCTAATACCAACCCACGTTCTTCAAGATGTTTGTTACCCACTAGAAATGCAATCCCTCTTGCATAAAACTCCCAGAGGTAAATGGAACCAATTTTGAACTTCGACCGCATTTCATAAACATGCTTCCCAAATTCTTAGAATTCGAAACCGAAGGCATACATCTTTATCTCAATTTGAAGAAGTTTGCCTCATGATTAAGATGAGGGACTTAGCGAAGATCGCGATCAAACTCGATTTATTCCATTTGCCCTTAAGGACAAAGCCAAAAATGGTCGTATAGCTTGCCCACGATTCCATCTCAACACGGGGTGAATTTGTAAAAGTTTTTCGAAAAATTCTTTCCTATCCACAAAGCGGTCAAGCTTAGAAGCGACATTCAAAATTTTAAAATTGTCGGGAGAACCTTTTGGAAGTATTTCGACAAATTCAAAGATCTTCTTATCAATGTCCTCACCATGGTCTTGAAAAGTGGCGATTATGCCAAATCATTTATGAAGGATTGGATTATTCTTCAAAACTTCCTTAGAGTCAATGTGTCAAGGGGATTTCATGAAGAAAAATGCCGATGAAGCTTGGGACTTTTAGAGAATTTATCAGAAAACTATGCGATGGGAACAACGTGATTCATCGATTACCCAATCCATTCTAGAGGTCCTTCCTTAGAGTCAAACATAGCCTCTGAAGCTAAGATGGCTACAATTCTACGCAGGTTAGAAACTTTAGAAACCAAAGAGCGAGCTCGGCTCAAATCAATCAAGTTTCTACCTCGGGTTGTCATAATGTCTTTCTATAGCCCATGCTTGAGCAATGTCCACTCGGGAAATACTCAATCTCTAGAACGGATGAATGTCGCATTCCAAAGATCCGATTAATGATCCATTTTCTCCAACCTATAATCCGGGTTGGAGAAATCATCAATTTTGCATGGAATCGGGGTAATTTCTGAAATAAAATTTCACTCCCTCTTCAAATCAACAATTCCCTAGGGGCAACGCAGTTTCTTTCAGTTCTCAAACCAACTTTCCACAACCAAATCAGCCATTTCCAAATCAGTTTCCTCATCATCAATCTACAAATCATATTCCTTCAAATGTTGAGAAGCGTCTTAATGTTTTGGAAAGGGGTTTGGAAGCCTTGATTAAAACCTCTACACGGACCACGAACTTGTTGACTCAAACATCTAGCACGATGAACTCCTTTATGCAATCAACGGGACAAATTCTCAACTCCAACACTCAAGCCATAGCTAGATTAGAAACCCGGCTTGGTCAACTAGCTAGTGCTATAAGTGAGAGAGAGAAAGGATCATTTCGAGTCAACCGTGAGCAATCCAAGGAGCGGGGGCAAGTTCAACTTTTCAAGATCAAGTGAATGCAATCCATTCACATGATCCAGTAACGGGTTAATAATCAAGTCCTTGAGCGAGAGAATTACGTTGAATACATGCATCTTGAAGCCAACATTTGAAGAACCCTTTATCAATGAACTTAGATTTTTGGAAAATGGAAAACAACAAGATTTCATTTTGATGAAATTTTTGTTAATAACGAATCTAAGTTCAAAATGCATAACACCAATAAGACCTACCTTAATTTCTTTGCAAAACACATTGCAACCCTTGGAATTTTCAGAATTTGAGAACATCATTGATTATATCATTTTGAAATTCTTTAAATTTCGAGGTAGAATTTTCAACAATAAGGTAGGATTTAATGTAGAATGTGAGCTTCTCATGTTTCATCTTTTATTCTACATTTTTATTTTTGTCTCATAATAATAAAAGAATTTATTCTTCTCTCATGTGAGAGTTTCTTGTTCTTTTCAATATGAAAAAAAAACATATGAAAAAAAGAGAATAAATTTTTGACTTCACCTTCTCATACCAAAGGTAATTCTGAATTTTTATCATTGTTGAAGTCGACCAGAACAAATGTAAGTGCTTCCATTCTTATCTGTTTTACTTTGTGCATAATAGAATTTGCATTGAGGACAATGCAAAATTTAGGTGTGGGGTGGGAATTAGTCATTTTATCTTTATCTTAGTTATTTTTTTCTTTTTCTTACCATTCTTTTATGTCATTTTTTTCCTTCTTTTCATCATAAAAAAATAGTCACTTACCAACTTAATAGAGTTGATTAATAATTGATCAATTTGATAGAATTTAAGTCTTCTAATCCTTAGTTAGTTCTATACTCAAGTTTACCTTTTATGACAACTCCAAATAAATTTCTTAAGAAATGATTTTCAAGTAGTATACTTTACTTAAGTTTTAACTTAGATTTTTAATTAAAGTAATGGAATTTTTGCATGCCTAACTTAGAGTTGAAAATAATTTCTCAAGTTGTCTTGATCCAAATATTGTTCAGAATATATATACATATACACATATATATATTATACTAACTTAATAAAAGAAGAAAAAATTCTCTTAAAATCATTGGTGGTTCTATTTTACTAAGCCTAAGTTGGTGAGTAATTAAGCCCGAGGAGTATTTCTATGCTTAATTACCTAAGCCCAATGGGTTGGGATTCATTGGCCCAAAACTCGCTAAATGGTCACTTAGAAAGCCGATTAAAAGAACAAAACCACCAAGGAATAAAGAGTTAAAAAATGTCATACTAATCATGTTTTTATATATAGTTATATTTGTATATGTTCTTGAAAATTAAATGGATTTAAAGACTTGAAGTTTGTTTAAAACAAAGAGTTAGCATGTTCTTTTCAAAACTTTCAAATTAAATTTTTGAGTTAAACTTGGTTTTGTATAACTATAATGAAAGGATTTTCTTAAGAAAATTACATTGGAGTTATGATAAAACGTTTTCTTGAGTATTAACCAACTTCAATTGGAATGTTTGAAGATATCAAATGAATTAACTATTTTATTAACTTCTTTAATTTGGCAAGTCGACTGAATTTTGTGGGTATAATCATGCAAACCCTCACGAGACTACAACTCGTCCACTAGGGTAACCTAGAGGTTTAAAGGCTTGTTGTATGTGCTAAATACAACCGCGATTCTACTTGAAAGTGAGTTATGTTTTCTTTTTATTTTCTTTGCTAGAGGACTAGCAAAAGTTTAGGTGTGGGGGTATTTGATTATCACATTTTAATTACATTTTTATACCCTTATTACCTATGTTATATGAATAACGATATTACTAATAATCATTTTTATCTTATTTTGCGGGCTAATAAAGAAATAATGAATAAAAGCCCAAATGACTCAAATTCTCGAATTTCTACCAATATTTGAAGCCCAAATCGAAGACAAACCAAGGCCCAAGATACCAAATTGATCCAAGAGAAATTCGTGAAGAAAAATCAAGAAAAGACAAATTCGGTTGGGAACCAATCGGTTGACCAACGGTTGGCCAACCGGGTAATGGTTGGCTAACCGATCGGCCAACCGACGGTTCCCAAATGATTTCGATTAATGGTGGATTTCTCTTTCTTTTGGCTAGGTTTGATCCAATGGTTCACATCAACTCCGTTGGGCTATAAATAGGGTGAAGGTGAGTGTTTTGAGTGTGAAATATTTTGTAAAACTCCATTTGGAGAGGAGGGTCACTCTTAATTGAGAAGACCTTCCAAAATTATAACTTTGTTACACAATAAATGAAATGTTTCACCCCTTCAATTTCCTTTCTCTTCTTCTAATCCAAGGACCAAAGGAGGATTAGATTAAGATCGAGTTGTTGGTTTCTATTTTATTTCTTTTCATTTTCTTCTTTATTTTCTTGTTTATAGAATAGATTTACTTTCATGCAATTTACTTTCTTGCAATTTACTTTCATGCAATTTAATTCCTTGCAATTTACTTTCATGCAATGTATTTAATTCTTGTATTTACTTTCTAGAATAGATTTTCCTTTTCTTTAATTCACCTTGAGGCTAGAACCCTCTAGGGAATTACCCTTTCTAAGTGTGGAGCTAATATTAGTGGGATCCCTAGAGATTGTTTGAAACTAGCTAACAAATCCAACTCATTTTCATGAGATTGAGATAAGCTAAGTGGATCTACTCTAGATTCCTCATATCTTTAATTAATCCTCCATACTTTACCTTCTTTATTTTCCTCTTATCCTTGTTTTCCATTTGTTTGTTATTTTCCTTTATTTTTGATTTCATTGATTTTTACTTCTCTCAATCTCATATTTCCTTCTTGTGCATATAATCTCAAACCTAGTTTTGTTATTATGTGCATATAACCACAACCACATTCTCAACTTTATTTTCTCCTCTTTTGCACATAATCCACAATCCACTCTCTTTTATCTCTCCACATCCACTCTCACCATTTCCTCACTTTCATTTTATTTTAATAAACTTCTAATTGTCACGCGCATAATTTGAGAACCAAAACTTGAGCAAAACTCTTCCTACTTCCCGTTCCTCGTGGGATCGATAATCTTTTATACTATAACTTGATAAAGGTTGTATACTTGCAACTTAGGAGGTAATCATTTATTTCCCATCAGCTTGAATTTTGGAGGTAGGTGGGCTACATAGTAATTGGGGTAGAACTTTGGGTATAGATGCAAACATGCATTTATTTATACCTTTAGAACTACACACTAAGCTACTGGACTTGCACTGTAGAAGTTACAGTGCAAGTCCCAATAGAAGTTACAGTGCAAGTCCCAATAGTTTTAGTATATAGATAAATGAGTTAGAAATGAGACTAAGAAAGCAATTAAGGGAAAATATCTATCAAATAGGAACAAGTATGTATAATTATTTGTACTGATCAGATTCTCCTGAGGTGCCCTTTTCATTAAGAATAAAAAATTGTGTACTTAGGGCTTATTTGCACCAAAATACCCCCAAATTTAATTTACACCATTTTTCTAAACTTTGTTACCATGCCGTTTTCAAAAAATACCCCCATAATTAAAATAATTAAACGAAACCCTTGTTAAGTCGTTTTAGGATATCAAAGTTCATTTTTTGAAGTTTTAAGTAGATTTTGGTCAAAAAAATCACTTTAAGGCGTCGAAGTTAAAAATAGTGTAAAGTATGGATTATTTAAGTGTAAGGAATAGGGGTGCAAAACGGTCCGGATATATCCGGACCGACCGCAACCGTATCCGTTTAGAAAGCGGATATGGTAGGAAAAAATTGAAACCGGTCGGATATGGTTTGGATACGGTTTTGGTTTTGGTTTTCATCCGGATATGGTTTGGATACGGTTTTGGTTTTGGTTTTCATCCGGATATGGTTTGGATACGGTTTTGGTTTTGGTTTTCATCCGGATATGGTTTGGATACGGTTTTGGTTTTGGTTTTCATCCGGATATGGTTTGGATACGGTTTTGGTTTTGGTTTTCATCCGGATATGGTTTGGATACGGTTTTGGTTTTGGTTTTCATCCGGATATGGTTTGGATACGGTTTTGCACTTTTTGATGTTTTGATTAGACTTGAGAATTACATGAGGACTAGTATTTATGTCTATGAGGTGACATTTTTATATAGTTGAATAAACTTATCTTGATTATGTTTAATAGATGAATGTTTTTAGTTATATTTAGTGTGCGAAATATTATAATCATATGTATTTTTTGTCATATCCGATTCATATCCGTTTCCCAAATATCCGATTAATATCAGTATTATATCCGTATCCGCTTATCTAATATCCGAACCGTATCCGTTTCCGTTTAGTGCGGATATGGTTATGTTTTTCTTACCGATGAATATCCGTATCCGCTTATCTAATATCCGAACCGTATCCGTTTAAGCGGATATGGATATAGTAAGTGTCATATCCGAACCGTATCCGAACCAATGCACCTAGTAAGGAACCCTGGCCTGTATTTAATAACTTTATTTTTTGATCTTTTTCAGCATTAACAAGGCAGGTCGCCTAGTTGCATGCCCATAACCTGAAAGGCAGAATATTTTTACTAATAAATCTTCACCAAATCATCAAAAAAAAAAAAAGGGAAGCACACTAATCACTATTAGAGGATCCAAACATTTAAGGGTATATATATATATAGAGCAAGGCTCCTATGAACTTAAGTTCATAATGAATAGTGGTGCACCAACTTTTCTAACCACTCATCTTGCTTTGGGATCCGTGAAGATATAAAGCCCACTTTGAGATTTGTGTGCATCTTGGATTTCACGGATCTCAAGGCAAGATCAATGGATATAAAAGTTGGTGGACACTCCTCCTATCAATTTAAGTTTATAGAGCCTTGCTATATATATATATATATATATATATATATATATATATATATATATATATATATATATATATATATATATATATATATATATATATATATATATATATATATATATATATATATATATATATATATATAAAAGGAAATATGTACCTAAGGAGGCTTCTTAGGTTGCATCTAAGGATGCATCTTCAAAATTACATTATATGCAATCAATTTATTTGATCCATTCCGTTCATTTTGATCTATATGTTTTGGATGATGTATAAATAAAATAATTAGGTATATTGGGTTGTAGTTACTCATGCATCAAGTAATTGTAAAATTAACGATTTTACGACAATACAACTAAAGTGACATTGAAAAATATGTGTTAGAAGTATTGAAACATCATGATTTTTGTTTTATAGATGTTTTAAGATATTTAGATCATAATGAATGGAGTGGATCGTCCATTGGAATAGTCCAATCCTTACATCGAGAGGCATCCTTAGATTCAATCTACGATGACTCCTTAGGTATATATATATATATATATATATATATATATATATATATATATATATATATATATATATATATATATATATATATAAAAGGAAATATGTACCTAAGGAGGCTTCTTAGGTTGCATCTAAGGATGCATCTTCAAAATTACATTATATGCAATCAATTTATTTGATCCATTCCGTTCATTTTGATCTATATGTTTTGGATGATGTATAAATCAAATAATTAGGTATATTGGGTTGTAGTTACTCATGCATCAAGTAATTGTAAAATTAACGATTTTACGACAATACAACTAAAGTGACATTGAAAAATATGTGTTAGAAGTATTGAAACATCATGATTTTTGTTTTATAGATGTTTTAAGATATTTAGATCATAATGAATGGAGTGGATCGTCCATTGGAATAGTCCAATCCTTACATCGAGAGCATCCTTACATTCAATCTACGATGACTCCTTAGGTATATATATATATATATATATATATATATATATATATATATATATATATATATATATATATATATATATATATATATATATATATATATAGTAAAGCTCTATAAACTTAAGTGGATAGGAGCACTTTCCTAAACTTTTATCCATTCATTATGCTTTGAAATTTGTGCTACACATCAATGCTATCTTTGAGATTTGTACATTTATTTTTATCACATGCTAGCACAAATCTCAATGCAAAATCAATGGATAAAAAGTTGGTGGACAAATAACTCTATCCACTTAAGTTTATAGGAGCTTTACTCTCTCTCTCTCTCTATATATATATATATATATATATATATATATATATATATATATATATATATATATATATATATATATATATATATATATATATATATATATATATATAGAGAGAGAGAGAGAAACTCTATAAACTTAAGTTTATAGGAATAGTTATACACCAATTTTCTATCCATTGATGTTGCTTGGGATCCATGAAGATATGAAGGCCATTTTGAGATTTGTGCATCTCTTGATGGCACAAATCTAAAGGCAACATCAATGGATAAAAAGTTGGTATATACTATTCCTATAAATTTAAGTTTATAGGAGATTTCTACTATATATATATATATATATATATATATATATATATATATATATATATATATATATATATATATATATATATATATATATATATATATATAAAAGCAATAGGGTGAGATGGTTTGCTTAATGTGAGATGGACATTCTACAGATTAGATTCAAATTAATGGTTAGATTTAAACCAATATGTTAATTAATTAAAGATATGTGGCCCCATATTTATTTGATTTTCTGCCAAATTTTCTCTATGATTTCCCATATCCTCCCTTAGCATCCTCTCTTTCTTATTTGGGTTGGGTTAGGGTTAGGGTTAGGGTTAGGGTTAGGGTTAGGGTTAGGGTTAGGGTTAGGGTTAGGGTTAGGGTTAGGGTTAGGGTTAGGGTTAGGGTTAGGGTTAGGGTTAGGGTTAGGGTTAGGGTTAGGGTTAGGGTTAGGGTTAGGGTTAGGGTTAGGGTTAGGGTTAGGGTTAGGGTTAGGGTTAGGGTTAGGGTTAGGGTTAGGGTTAGGGTTAGGGTTAGGGTTAGGGTTAGGGTTAGGGTTAGGGTTAGGGTTAGGGTTAGGGTTAGGGTTAGGGTTAGGGTTAGGGTTAGGGTTAGGGTTAGGGTTAGGGTTAGGGTTAGGGTTAGGGTTAGGGTTAGGGTTAGGGTTAGGGTTAGGGTTAGGGTTAGGGTTAGGGTTAGGGTTAGGGTTAGGGTTAGGGTTAGGGTTAGGGTTAGGGTTAGGGTTAGGGTTAGGGTTAGGGTTAGGGTTAGGGTTAGGGTTAGGGTTAGGGTTAGGGTTAGGGTTAGGGTTAGGGTTAGGGTTAGGGTTAGGGTTAGGGTTAGGGTTAGGGTTAGGGTTAGGGTTAGGGTTAGGGTTAGGGTTAGGGTTAGGGTTAGGGTTAGGGTTAGGGTTAGGGTTAGGGTTAGGGTTAGGGTTAGGGTTAGGGTTAGGGTTAGGGTTAGGGTTAGGGTTAGGGTTAGGGTTAGGGTTAGGGTTAGGGTTAGGGTTAGGGTTAGGGTTAGGGTTAGGGTTAGGGTTAGTGGGTTTGGGTTGGGTTCGGGTTAGGGTTAGGGTTAGGGTTAGTGGGTTCGGGTTTAGGGTTACGGTTCGGATTAGGGTTCGAGTTAGTGGGTGTGGGTTCGGGTTAGGGTTAGGGTTAGTGGGTTTGGGTTCGGGATAGGGTTAGGGTTAGGGTTCAGGTTCGGGTTCAGGTTAGGGTTAGGGTTACGGGTAGAGAAGATTTGGTAGGGAAATCAAATAAATGTGGGGGTCACATATCTTTAATTAATTAACCTATTAGTTTAAATCTAACCATTAATTTAAATCTAACGGTATAGAATGGCCATCTCACACTAAGCAAACCATCTCACCATATCGCATATATATATATATATATATATATATATATATATATATATATATATATATATATATATATATATATATATATATATATATATATATATATATATATATATATATATATATATATATATATATATATATATATATCACATAGTAATGTTCTATGGAAAAAGATAGAATATTACAAGTGTTCTTTACATAAATTTAAAGCAAGCCTATACAAATAACTAATTATTCAAATACTTTGAATTATATTATGTAATGCATATTACATAGACTTGACATTTGGGTTAGCTAGACCACGCCACATAAGCAGACCACTAAAAAACCAGGTAATCAACTTATCCTATCATGTGTAGGACATCTGTATTTGGTTGAATTTACTAGGACTCAGCTCTTAAGCCCGACCAATAAGCTCGGCTAAGGCAGCGATGGGTCATGACAATTGAACTTGTCTCAGTCTAGATATCATACCTTGGTTCAACCTGGCCCAGTTCTATGGAAGCTCGTCTAGTTTAAGGATGATTGAATTAAATCATATCATATCCTTATCCTTAACATTCCATGTTAAGGGATACTGATTAATAACTAATCTCTTTAAGTTAGCGAGTACCGTAACGTAATAACCTCAATCAAGACACAAATCAGAGGTACCTTCTCATCCAATGATGTCAGACACCGAGACTTACTTGCAAGCCAAGTAACTACCATGACTACATTGCAGGGCAAATCCTTATAAATACGCTACCCCCATTCCTAGGTAAGGGGATCCTTCATACCTGAATTATCTGCACCGCTGACATAAATCTATGAACCCCATCCTAAAACCCTATCCTAAATTCCTATTGTTTAGTCTTCTTCATCAAGAGGCTAACTTAGGTATTGGAGGAGCGTCGGTGGATAACCCACCTTCGTCAATTTACTGTTTTTCCTTTCTTACTCTCGGACAATCTCAAGTTTAGATCACTATTAGTCAAGTAGGTTGACAATCAAGGGCCGCAGTGGCTAAGCCAGGAATTTCGACAATGGCGGTCTAAGAAATAATTAAACTCTCACCCATGAAAAAAGAAGATAATTGACATCTTTTAAGAAATCGTTTCATAATTGAGTCACCATATTCTGTTAAATCTTTCATATTTTGAAATTAATACCTCAAATCATGAAAATTGCAATTAGGTCCCCCAAAGTTTTACTTATTTTGAAATTAGTCCCTCCATTGAAGCATATAAATCTTTATTGGAGGGATTAATTTGAAAAAATTATGAGAATTGGGGAGCTAATAGTCACAACAATATATTTTACTTAATAATCCCTCCAATTGCTGCTTGTACTCTTGAATGGAGGGACTAATTTCAAAATAAGTTAAGAATTAAGGGATCTAATGGAAACATTTGAGAGACTAATTTTAAAATAACCTAAGAATTCAGGGACCTAATAGTGATTTATATGATTTGAGGGACAGATTTCAAAATATGAAAGAGATATATAACAACTAATAGCCAAAAAAAAAATCTAATAACCATTTTTGGGTTTCTGTGGTGGGGTAGGCCTAAATCTCGAGTTTAATCTAGCAGACTCAACCCAAATCTCGAGTTTAATCTAGCAGACTCAACCCATCAGGTTTTTTCCTTGCCTAAACATATTAAATGACCAATGCATATATAATAGAAATCACGTAAAGCCATTCATATAATCACTCAATACATATCTAACGTGAAATTAACTTGTTCATGAATATCTTGATTTTTGTCAAATTTGTAATGATTATATGAGCAATGCACCAGTTCGTTATTGGCTTTTGTGACTGTTTTGTCAGCACATTACATTGTTTTCAAGTTACGTATGTATTAATCATATGAACGATTGCACTACTTTTAAACTGTATATATGTTCTAGTTATTTTTAGCTCATACGTACCTTGAAATCTTTACGTTTGCAGTCCTCACACCTCTTGTATGATAAAGCAATCCTACAAGCTAGTGTGTATATATCTGTCTATACAACGTATTTGAGAGAAGCTCCTTTTGGCTTGTAAGTGATATTTTTAAAATAACGAAAATGCTCAAACACTTAAAGAAACTATAAAATAAAAACGCCTTTGCACTTTGAAAAACCTATAGAAATGCCCTCTCAGTTAAAAAACCTTTAGAAATGCCTCACACTCAGAAAAATTTAAAGAAACATTTTACAGTTGAAAAAATTTAACGAAAATACTCTCATACATGGAAAAATGCAAAAAATTCTAAAAAACCATATGCTCCTATGACAACTTGACTTTGACGCTCATCCACGTCCTGTGTCATGCACACATCGCATGTATCAAAATACTAGTCAACAAAGAGTAAAGCTTATAAGGTTCTCAAAGTTGGGAATTATCTCAAAATAGATTCAGAAAAATACAAAATTTTGCAGCTTTCAATGAGAAAGTTATCTCAAAAGGACCAAACATGTGGGGTGTTTTTGAAAATTACCCATTAATAACAAGAACTGACTAAAACAAATGAGATGAGATGAGATGAGATGCATAGGTGGAACTCCTATCCAGAAATCAAGTTCATCTTTCCTCCAAGATCAATTAATTTATCCACATAAATCCAAAACATTTCTGCTGACTCATCACTCCAACTCATTATTTAACTCCCACATCCATTTTCATTTCGCAATAACAAATTCCAACCTGTCATGACGAGGTTTCAGTGAGAAACACGGTATTTAACCCCCCTCAGGGGCAAATTAGTCATTTCACATCCACTAATTAATCGCACTTCCTATAAATAAGCATTGTTCCTCCTCTATCCAAATCCTATCCTCGATTGTCACAAAAAGGAAAAGAATTAAAAATCTCATTTTTACTAAACGCTTCCTTCTTCTTCTTCCTCCCCTTGAACCGAAATTGGAAATTCTAGGGTTTTGGGAGCAGCTAGGGTTTTGGTCGATGGGCGCTGGTGCTTCGAGCGCGCTGGGGCCGGAGGTTGAGGGTGGGGCCCACGAGGTAGGGTTGGGGGACTTGCCGGAGAGCTGCGTGGCGGAGGTGATGCTCCGCCTGTCGCCGGCGGAGATCTGCCGGCTGGCGAGGCTGAGCAGGGCGTTTCGAGGGGCGGCGGCGGCCGATTTCGTTTGGGCGACGAAGCTCCCCGAGAATTACAAGTATTTGATGGACAGGGCCTCGGCCGAGAGCGAGAGCGATTCGAAAGGGGTTTTGACTAAGAAGGAGATTTATGCGCAGCTCTGCAGGAGGAATCCCTTTGACGGAGGGACTAAGGTGAGGAATTTTGTGATTTTTGGGGGCAATTTGGGATTTTGTTGTTGATTGGTGTTTTGGTTCGGTTGATTTTTGTAGGAGTTTTGGATGGAGAAGAGAAGCGGTGGGATTTGCATGTCCATTTCGTCGAAAGCGTTGGCGATTACGGGGATTGATGATCGGAGATATTGGAATTATATTCCAACTGAGGAATCTAGGTATTGGTTTCGCCCTTTCATAATCTTATTTATCATCAAAATTTTGATTTTAATTGGATTGTCCAAGAATTTAATTGCATGCTTGATGCCTTAGTTCTTGTGCAATAGATTGCGAATAATCACTTAGCCATGTTTATTTTATTTTGCTTGGATTCTTGAAATTTTTATATTATTTGAAAATTTTGGATGGAGAATGGTGATCTTGTCTTAAATATGCATTTTTTTTTGTTGTTAAATTGCATTGTAGGTGTGTGTGATCTGAAGATTGATCCTCAGAACTTCACACCTTATTAATCTCTATACAGGTGTGATATTGATTGCTTAATTTCTCATTTAGTATCTTCAGCTGGAGACGTTAGAATTCAAAATGCGCAATTATTTTCAATTAGCAATTTGGATTGCCTTCTGTTTTTCTTTCCAACAGAACTACGGGGAGGATGATTGCATGTTGCGTGATCGGATCTTCTTGTATATTTTGAGATAATTCAGGTTATTTTGGAATATTTCTGTTTAGGATATTTTATGCCCTCAAAAAAGTATTCATGTATTGTTTTTTCATGTTTATGTGCCTTTTTTAGATCTTTTTTTTTCCTGTTTGTTTTTTTTATGATGCCCTTAAAACAGCAGAATGATTTCCCTTTGTGGTTCGGGAGTTGGATTATATTGGGTCTTCTCCTCTAATGCAAAGGAGTATGATTAGAGTAGATTCCTCACCTCGTAGGATGTTTTATGTAATAAATGAATTGTCCATTGATGTGTCCATTTCTCTGTTTAAGATCTTGAAGCGTTCGGTTTTCTTCCAACTCGTTTTTGTCCGCTTACTCCTTTTTCCTTTTCTTGTCTTTCAAGTTGTGAAAACCTTTTGACATTTTGTTTGTCATCTTGAAAATTCTTTCTTCTGATAATCTTTTTAAGAGATTTCTACGAATATAAAATTGTTCAATCAAGAAAACATAGAGAAGTTATAGAAATGAATTATTATAATATTCGTGTTAAGCAAGTAAACTCTTTTGATCCCAGCAGCAATCTTGACTTTTCTTGTTCTGGAGTATATTATAGACGGATTGTGACAGTTGCGCACATAGTATTACAATGATGTTTGGACCAATCATGTAAAACCTTGAAAGAGGCGAAATTTCTTGGTTTCTTAGTATTTTTACTGGTCTGATTTTATCTGGAAATAACTGTTTAGTTAAACTGTATTTTCTCAGTCTAAAGATCTGGTTTTAAGTCCTTTTCCTTTTCATCTTTTTTCCGTGGGCAGTTGTAAGGGGTTTGCGGGTGGGTTGATTCACAGTCAATTTAGGAAGCAAGCTGATGACTTTAAAGAACTGTTATATTGAGAAATAGTTGCCGTCTCTCGAAGTCCCTTTCAATATTTCAACCCTCGACCACTCTCACCATCTTTTATTCTTATGTTGTTGCTTTGAAAATCTGAGCACCTCATTGTGGACCTTGAGCAACTGTTATGGGGAAAAAGGATAGACTTTCTTGTTTGTTGACTGGTGATCTTGATCTTTCGCAACATTTCTTTTATCAGCGCTGAGCACCTTGTTTTGGACCTTGGGCAACTGTTAATGAAACAAAAGGATGAACTATTTTCTTATTTGTTGACTGGTTGATCTTCAGATTCTTAACATTATTTGTATCAAGTGTGATTAACATAGTTGTTTATTAGTTTTGTGAGAAGGTGTTACTATATTATGACATATTTTAAAGTGCATTCATAGTCCTTTACCCTCTTTCAACCTTTTGACTCCGAAGATGCCTCCAGTAGTGATTCCTAAGTCTAGAACTCTTATCAGTCATGCTTGTCAAGTCAATAGGGTGGATTTCTCAAGGGGGGAAAAAAGAGTTATTCATTTTCACAAACCAGCTCATTATGTAGCCAATCTGTCAAAGAAAACGACCTTCTAGAATACTTATTATTATCCCTGATAACAAATAAGCTATCCGTTGCTGGAAAAACTTTAAATGCTTGCAGCTGTTGAACTCTGAATACATCAGTGTATTTCTTTTTGTTTGTCTATTGTCATATATCTTCACCTTGGCTTTGTGAAGTTCAATTTATGCTTTTTTATTGGTATTTGTTATTCTTTTTTTTTTTGGAACATTGATAACAACTTCAAATAAGATTACTGCTACACTTGTTAAAAGGCCTTTTATTATCACACCTCTACCATAGAGCTGCAGTTTTGTATTCAATATTACTTCTCAGAAATGCTAATCAAACAATTGGTCAAAGGCTAATGATTTTCCCCTGCTATCTACTAATTTAGGATTTATACCATTTTCTACTAATGAAATGAATTGTGATTTGTAATTTGTTATGTTTATGATTTGGCATTGTTGTGTTGTATTCTGTTTTGCTCCTTTTGTGAGGTTGCAGTAAAACCTCATTTACCAGTTCATTTTTTTTCCTCAGGTTTTATACTTCTATTTATCATTGGTTTTAGATATCTCCCATTAAAAGGAAAATCCCAGTAAGAGGAAAACCGAGATAGGTGACATTACACCACATGATTTAACTTATAACAGCTGCCTACTATATTCATTACTACAGGAACTAAGATATAAATTGACATCACCTCTTATTTCAGATACCACCAATGATTCAACTTATAACTGCTGCCTACTGTATTCATTACTATAAGATATAAACTGACATCATCTCTTCTTTTAGATTCCACACAGTAGCCTACCTTCAACAAGTCTGGTGGTTAGAAGTCGCTGGCGAAATTGACTTTTGCTTCCCTCCAGGCTCATACAGTCTATACTTTCGACTCCACCTCGGCCGAGCCTCGAAAAGACTCGGCCGGCGAATCTGCACCCTCGATCACGTGCATGGATGGGATGTAAAGCCCGTCAAATTCCAGCTACGCACATCCGACGGTCAGCATTCAGTGTCGGAGTGTCACTTAGATGAGCCAGGTGTCTGGAACCGATACCATGTAGGCGATTTTGTGGTAGAGAAGTCCAATGTATTGACAGTCAAGTTTTCGATGACCCAGATCGATTGCACTCATACTAAAGGGGGGCTTTGTGTTGATTCTGTGCTAATTTATCCTAAAGGGTTTAGACAGGATAAAGGTTTTCGGTCTTGTGTGTAATTTTTGTAGAATCAGAGCAAAATCACATATAGAAGATGGTTTTTTTTTAATATCTTTCTTCTACATGTTTGGTATATGTTAGTTTTTGGGAGGGTTGTGAGGTGTTTTGTACTGTAAAGACTGGTTAAGCTGTTTGTTAATCAGATGCTTCTTGATGAAAAAGATTTGTAAGATAATCTGAAATTTCATGAGAATGAGATACGACAGGAATGACAGTATTTCTTTTGTTCTGTAGTTTGATAGAGATATTGTTCTGAACCGCAACCCTGAGGATGAGAATGCTGATAAAATGGGAAAATCTTTAGTGATGGTGTTGTCTGCTTGTTGTTTCATGCATTTCCTGAAGTTCTTCTGGATCTTCTCACAATTTGGATATCAGATCTCTTCGTAAAGGATAAGAGATCCTTTGATAATTTTGGGTACAAATTAGAATCTCCATATTTTCGTAAAAGAAAAAAAAAAAGATTCGCATAGGACAAGAGATCTTCTGATAATTTTGGGTACAAATTAGAATCTCCATAATTTCCTATACATAAATAGGGTTATTCTATAAAAACCATATAATTACCTTTAAATGGTTTTTTTGTTGCAATCAACCGCATGGACTGACTTTTAAATCAAATTTTTTCGATTTTGCTGGGATAATTAGTTGTTAAATGCTCAGCATAGTAGAGAGCTGATCTTTAATTGAGGTTAGATGGAATCAATTTCTGAAAAAAACTTAGCTGAAAAGTGGGTTCAGGCAGTTGGTTGCAACATTAAAAAAAAAGACTTTAAAGGTGGTTTATGTATAAATTGACAATGAAAGGTGGTTTCAATAGAATTTTAAAGATGGTTTCTAGGATAAAAAAAAACCCTTTTCAATACATATTGTATCGACTAATCGTGTTTTGGTATTAGGCAAACATCAATAGAGTTTGTTAATTCAAAAAGATCAGGTATTCAATAACGTCAACCTAGATTTGCATACTTTTTTTTTGAGAGAAAGTGAGTCCAAAAGATGGACTCAATTAAATTGCCTCATAGATAATTTGATTACAGATACAGTCTGGACCCTCTGGAAGGTCTGAGAGAAAGGTACCTTTGTATCTGAGAGCAAATTGAGCTAGGCAATGAGCACAGGTATTACCACATCTCCTAATATGTCGAACACATATAACCTCGAAATCTTTGAACAATTACCAACAATCACCAACCAATTGATTCAGTGCTTGGGGGATATGCACAACACCATGAAGCATATGAACAAGGCCTAAAGAATCACATTCAACATTAATTCTCCTCCAGCCATATGATTTTGCAATTTGGAGAGCTTTGAGGATTGCCTTCGCTTTACCAACAAGGGTCGGTAGCAGAGGGTCAAACTCACCAAAAGATAATAGGTTACAACCCAAACAATCTCTGGCAATGACCCCGATAGCAGAGGCATCAGGACGGATGGCAACATCAGAATTGATCTTAATCATATCATGTGGGGGAGCTGACCAATTAGTGGGAGATGGCAAGTTAAGGCATGCTCCGATATCTG
The DNA here is from genome assembly GCA_012295165.1 of Asparagus setaceus. NCBI lineage: Eukaryota > Viridiplantae > Streptophyta > Magnoliopsida > Asparagales > Asparagaceae > Asparagus > Asparagus setaceus. The sequence continues at coordinate 79,293,211 of CM022701.1, forward strand.
TCATCTTGGGACTGTGTTGTTGTGCATAGACTTCTGAACTAAGATAGTTGATGGCGATCTTTTGGTGCCTTTAAAGACTATGTCGCATCTGGATTTCCATGCAAACCAAGTAACATTAGCAGCAAAAGCAAGTGCATTGAGACCATTATGAGAGGATGAGAAAGGATACTTAATCCACATCATAAGCCATTCAGGAAAGGTAGTAGCTGTTGGAACCAGTGAAGAAGCTTGAGCATTAGACCAAACTTCTTGGATGAAGGCACAATTAACAAGCACATGGTTGATGGACTCTTGTTCCGAGTCGCATAATGGACATATTCTAGAGTTCAGCACACCAATTCGAGTCAGCACATCTCGGGTAGCAAGGCCATTATGCAATGCTTTCCAAATGAACATTTTAACCCGAGGATGAATCAGCTTTGCCCTTGTGATAATTTTGGCGATATGGTCGACATGCGAAGAGGACGAGGCAGCCGAAAGTTTATCCTCCCAAAGCATAAGATAGGTTGAGTTTGAGGTGAATTCACCATCTATAGATCTTTTCCATCTCAATCTATCTCCTATACTCTCATGGTCCTGAGTAATTGTAATATTTGTATTCAAAATGGCTCCTGCAATAGGTGGGCTGAAAGTGGCTTGAATAAGCTCAGTGTTCCAACTTCTAAACTCAGGGGTCAATAAGTCACTAACCCATTGGATAGGCAAGGGAGTGATATCGGGTTTCATGAGGGGTTCACGTTGATCCTTGAACCAAAAAACATTCCATACATCAATGCTTTTACCATCAACAACAAGCCAAGTAGAGCCTTTTTTTGATAAGCTCACGACCTTGAAGAATCAATCTCCAACAATGTGAAGCATTAGTAGTGATCGGTGAAGTCCATAAGTCTCTTCCTCTCAAATATTTGTCAGTAAGACAAGTAGCCAATAGACTTTTAGCATTCTTATGAAAATTCCAAGTGAGCTTGGCCAGTAAGCTTCGGTTGGCTTCACGACTACTACGGATGCCTAAACCCCCCATAGAAGTCGGAATTTGGATCTTCTTCCATGCCACATAATGTATCTTGCCGTCAGTTGGATTATGACCCCACCAAAAATAGCGATAGATGCGATCGAGCTTGTCACACACCTTCATTGGGAATTGCGCTGTGCCCATAAGTTAAATAGGTAGAGCAGTTAGAGTAGACCTTATCAGCACACCCCTATCAGCTTGAGAGAGAACCATGCTTTTCCAACCCGAGAGACGAGATTGAGTGTTCGAAATTAATTCCTTGAAGTCTCTATTTTGGGCTAATTTGTTGATGATGCGAGACCCCAAGTATTTGTCCTCTAAATTCATCGGTTGCACATTGAAAATGGAAAGAATGCCTTGTTTCATCTCATCGGAAGTTGAGGAGCTGAAATGAATGGAGGATTTCACATTATTGATCTGTAGTCCCGTGGTGCTAGCGAAGACGGCGAGTGTGGCTTTCATCACTTTGCATTCCAAGATGTTACATCTTCCAAAGAGTAGAATATCATCCGCAAACATCAAATGGGTGAGTACACGTCCATTTCTACTGATTTTGAGGCCTTGAATTAGGCCAAGATTTCGATTCTGATCAAGCATCTTGGAGAGGGTTCCATGATTGAAAGAAAGAGAAAAAGAGATAAGGGACATCCTTGTCTCAGTCCTCTCTCGTTCCTGAAATGCCCTTCCGGTCTACCATTAATTAACACCGAGAAAGTAGCCGTAGAAATGCAACTATGAATTAAGGACCTGCAAGTCTCATCAAAACCAAAAAGATGTAAGATGTAATCCAGAGTGCTCCACTCGACCCTATCGAAGGCTTTTGACATGTCGAGTTTAAGAGCAAAAAAGCCAGGTTTTGATTTTGTTAGTTTAAGAAAATGAAAAATCTCCTTTGCTAGCAAAATATTGTTGACAATACTTCTCCCCTCAAGGAAGGCTCCTTGGTTCTCAGTAATTTTTGATTGAAGGTGGTGTTTAATACGGTTGGCTATGATTTTTGTGGTGAGTTTATAGGTGACATTGGTGAGGCTAATGGGTCGATAGTCTTTTGGAGTTTGTGGACTGGTGGTTTTGGGTATGACGGCTATATGTGTGTGGTTGGTTCCATTAGGAAAAGAATGATTTTGAAAGAAACCTTGAATGAGAGAAACAATATCGTTACCCGTGATATCCCAAGTTTTCTGATAGAATAAAGCTGGGAGACCATCAGGTCCTGGAGACTTCATCGGTGCCATAGACGCAAGAGTAGCATGAATTTCGAATGGAGAGGGGATGGCAGAGATAGTTGCGCATTCATGCAATGTTAGCGGAACTCGTCTCCAGAATCTGAGGTGATTTAGGTCGTCTCCATGGACATCAGACATGTAGAGGTTTTTGAAATAATTGACAAAGGTGCTCTTGATCACTTCCGGTTCCATAGAGATAGTACCATCATCTTGTAAAACTGTTGAGATTCTGTTAACTTTTGTTCTATTCATCGCAAAAAGATTAAAGAATTTTGTATTTTGATCTCTATCGACTGCCCATTGAACTCTAGAGCATTGCCTCCAATGCATCTCTTCTTCATCAAGAAGTTGCTCAAGATTCTCATGCATTTTTTTTTCTTTTGACATGTTTTCACAAGTCGGAGGAAGCTTTTGGACATCACCAATTTGTAAACGCAGATTTGCAATTATTCCTTTACTGTTATCATAAGTTTTAATCTTCCACTTCCAAATTTGCTTCTTGAAGGATCGACATTTTTGATTAAAATCTCCGATCTTAGTCCAAGAACTCCTTAGAATTTGTGAAAATTCAGGGTGATTGCACCATCTAGCTTCAAGATGAAAGGGTGCTTTTTGCCTTCTACTACTGCAGCAAAGAGACACCAATATCGGACAGTGATCGGAGCTGGTGGCTGGAAGATGAAGTACTGCAACTCGAAGGTAATCAAGCCGCCAATCAGTAGAGGCAAAGCCACGATCGAGTCTCTCTTTAACATTCAAATGGGCTTCTCTTCTATTCGACCAAGTAAAAGCTGGCCCTGCATAACCAAGGTCCATGAGTCCTGCCATGTCGACAAACTTATTGAAATCTCTAAGCTCCGCTGTAGTCGGAGTATTACCTTCAAACTTTTTTGAGGGATTGAGAATGACATTAAAGTCACCGAGACAAAGTCAAGGAGTGGTGATGCAAGCTGTTACTTGAAGGAGTTCATGCCACAATTCTTTTCTTTTCTTCTTTGAGGGAGGTACGTAAACACAAACCAAAGTCCAAGGATTTGGTTGACCAACTTCAGCAACAATATAATGAGACGAACAAGCTTTGATTGCGGTGATGTAAGGATTGTTCCAGAGAAGGCACAAACCTCCTGACTAACCCAAGGATGGTATAATATGAGAGCTGGTGAAGGGAAGACTAAGAAGGAGACGACTAAGATGGTTAGAATCACACTTAGTTTCGGAGAGAAAAAGAATTTGAGGAAGGGAAGACTTGAGATGGAGGAGAAGATGGCGACGAATTGTAGATGTACTCCTCCCTCCTCTACAATTCCATGACATAATTCTCATATTGTCGCGTGCGGCCCAGATGGGGTTACCGCACGGTTTATTTTAGTGTTATGTTGATCAAATGGTTAGTCAAAGTTGACAATAGTTGGGTTTTGAGGCGTTTTGGTGAAGATGGCTCTGGAGATTCATCATCTCTTGCTCTTTTATGTGTAGTTTGTAGAGGAAAATATTGAGTTGGAGATGGATTTTGAGATGGGCTTTCAGAGTGAGGATGATGCACTTTATGGTTTGTGTAGGTTTTATGGGCTTTCTTGATATTGTTAATGGGGGCTAAGAGAGTTGAGATGATCAAGTTTGTATTTAGGCAGAGACTTGTGGGTGTCATTAAGTAATGAGCAGAGAGGGCCCATGTTGATTGTTTTGGGATTGATTGTGGCTGGAGTATTGGTTTTGATGAGAATAGAAGTTTGAAATTTTGTATCTTTGGACTGTAGTGGTTGGCTTGGAGTATTGTTGATGGCAGATTTTTCTAGGTAGCTTTTAGGGAGAGAATTGCTTTTGTTGCCCAGTGGTTTTTGATGAGGTATGGTAATTTGTTGAGGTTTTGTGGTGGGTTCTTCGTTGGTTTTGGAGGAGGATGGCAGATTGGCAGAGCTTTGGGAGGTGTGTTTTTGAGCTGGCGATTTCTGGTTGGTGGGTGTCTTGGTAAGAGTGGATGGATTAGATTGATGGGGGCATAGGAGTTCCATTGTTCTGCGGGTTGCTAAACTAATTCAACGGGTAGATTGCAGATGGTAGGGAATTGAGATTTGATTGTACTGAATCTTAGGCCTCTGTGAGGAAGAAGTAGCACCAGGTTTCTTTGGATTTGCTTGTAAGTTCATAGGAAACTTTGGGAGGATTAGGTGCTCAAATTGTTGTTTGAGCTCTAGAGTGGAGAGGGTATTAAGAGTTTTGAGAGCTTTCCCTCTTTGCTTGCAAGTATTCGTCGTGTGCCCTATGATCCCACAGAAGCAACAATATCTCGCGAGACGCTCGTATTGGACTTGGATATCAATCTCCTTCCCATTAACTAGGATGAGAGGGATGACAGCACGAAGGGTTTGATCGATTTGCATGCTAACTTTAACTCTGAGAAATTTATACCTCTATCCTTTGCCATGTTAAAATTAACATCCTCAACTTTGCCTATCAATGCACCCACGTTCTTAGCAATAGTAGGACAAGATAAATCTGGTGGTATACTATGTAGTTGAGCCCACAATGTAATGGTATCAAACTTGTAGTCTTTTGGTAATATATTGGCAACTCCTCTTTGGGTTAAGATGATATCACCTTGGAAGGACCATGGACCTCTAATGAGGATGTCCTCTAGAGCATCGCTGGATTTGAAGTAGGTGAGGCCAACTTTAGAGAGGGCCTCTGAGATGGTGACTTCTTCACCTAAGCCCCAATGCTAGTAGTAGGTTGTTCTTGAAATTGTTTACAGAAAGATGTTTGTCGGTGAGGAGCTTGAAGAAAAGCATTCTCTCTGGATCAAGAGCATCTACTATGTCACTCTCAATTATTAGGGCACAATTTTCCTGTTTGTCGAAGGTGGTGAGGGATTTGAGGAGTTTAATCAAATCCTCATCAACTTCACAAGTGTTGGGGTTGTGGTTGGAGGAGTTATCGGCCATTACGACGGTGATTGTCGAAAGATTGTGGTAAAAAGGATGTTGGTTTGAGGATGTGGGGTTTGGTGTATGCTTGGTGAGGGTATTGGTTTGGAATGGGGGGAGGGAGCAACGGATATGGTTGAGGATGTGAGGGTTTTTGGGTGTTGATGGTGATAGAGATGAGGGTTAGATAGGGTATGAGAACCAAGGGGATCTCAGGGAGAAGGAGAGCTCTGGTTGGGGTACCAGAGAAGGTTATTGGGGACCCTTTAAACCTGATTAGTTAATGGAAGTTTTTATCATAGATTTGCATATTGAAGACAATCAATGTATGCATGGGTAGTAATTTCTCATTTTGTCCTCTAATCAGCCTCTTGAAGATGAGAAAACAAGCAAAGAAATTATAGCTTTCTTTTGTTTGTAGTTTCCTCTCACTAAAGAGGGTATCTTATAAGTTTGTGGGTAATAACCTTCCTCTTCATGGGAGTCACAAGTTTTTTTTTCTTTGGGGAAACGTCAATGCAGATCTGCATAATGAGGATAGATGTATGCACTAGTGGTTATTTCTTGTTTTGTCCTCTGATACGTGAGTCAGCCTCTTGTAGATGAGAAAACAAAAAAACAAATTATAGGTTTTGTTGGTGTGTCGTTTCCTCTCCCTAAAGAGGGGCATCTTATAAGTTTGTAGATAACAACCTTTCTTTTCATGATAATTACGATAATCTAATTGATTCGTCAGTTTGACCTGTAAGCGACTAGCTAAATTGTATGTTCTTACCTTTTCAGCTGTAATTGCAGAAGATTTCATAATCCATGATTTGTACAACCGTCATATCTATCTTTGTTGTACCCTTCTCAATTTAGGGGTTGTTTGGTTCAAATCCTAAAATTATATGATTTGGAATCTCATTAAGAATTTCAAATCCATGTGTTTTAACATATTTTGGAATTCCTAATCTTTTGTTTGGTTCAACTTGATTAGAGGAAAACAAATTCTAGAATTTATAATTTATTATTTGGTTCAAACTCTAAGATATAGGAAAGTATATAATGTATGGATATCTAATGCCAAAACTTTAAATTTTTAGCATTTGGCAAATCCTCTCTAAATTGCAGGATTTGGCAAATCCCAAACGCTCCTACTTTTTTTTATTTTAGGGATACCTAATGCCAATTTTTTTTTGAAACAAACACTCTATATGGAATTCCATAAATAAAAATGAGACACTTTTTGCTCCAATAATTTCAAATCCACCTCAAATGCTAAATTTTTTTGAACAAAATAGCCCCTTAGGGCCTGTTTGTTTACTCAGAAGTAGCTATGAAGTAGCTGAAGTAAAAGAAGTAAATGCTACTTTTGCTACTTCTGAGCAAAAAAAATTATTTATTTCTTCAGAAAAATTACTTTCTCTACTTCATGAGTTGCTGATGTGGCGCCTACGTGTCACCTCCACTTCCCAAAAAAGTTCCCGCTCCTTCGGGCTCAAAAATCCTTCAGAAGTGGTGAAAATAGTCATGGGGCCCACACATGAGAAAGATGACGGCTGTTAGTTAGGGATCCGTTTAGATTCTCTTTCCAGGGATGAGTTATATTGACATTTGTTTTCGCATATAACCCCTACTAACAAAAGGAGTCATATTCATATCAAGGATCTAATTTGACACTATTCTTACCGATGTAGATATGCTGCTAAATCAAAAATTCAATGGGAATGTATAATTAAACTATCATATGGTTTATTTTTGTGATACTATAAATTCTAGAATAAAGATACACGAGAGAGTTGCGAACGCCATTAATATACTCTGGCAAGCCATGCCATCTCCTTTATTTAACCAATTTGCTTCTAAAATTCTTCATACACTGAAATATTCCAAGCTAACTTTTTTAAATAAAAAATTCATGCTAATGCAGTGTAAAGTATCTTCAATTGTCATAGTTCAATCTAAAATGCTATAGTATTTGTAGAGTGTTTTGGTTAAAGTATAATAAATAAAGGGAGGTAATATCACTATGGTTTATAACTTATATTAGCTACTTCCTAACAAATAATTCAATTGCTATCCAAATAGAAAAGGTGAAAGAAATGGATGAAGTGCTATTTCTATTACTTCTTTAAACACGTAAAACAAACAAAAAAAAAGTTTTAATTCTGCGACTTCCTACATCATAATTTAGAAGTTATTTCTTTCATCTACTTCTTACTTTCGGTACTTCTTGTCATCCAAACGGGCCCTTAGTGTCTTACAAAATTCTTTTAGGTTACAACTTGTGGATAACTATCGATCTCTTTAGCCAACTTCTTTTTCCCCTCATGGGTAGTCTCACGGCCTCCTAAGATTTTTTATGTGTTCACGATAGGGGTCGATCCACGTAGGCCCAAGTGGGTCACATGACCAAGAACCACTTTCACTTGAAGCCCACCACTCCAAGAAACTAATCCTACTAACAACCTAGGTGACTCCACTTATAAAACCATAGGACCCACCCAAGTTTCCAACTTCCCACCCGATTCCACCCAACTAGAAAATGGAAAATTCCACAAAATCCCTCTTAAGTTTAGGGGTTCAGATAACTCTCCTTAACTTTTAAAATGTCACAAAACTCCCTCTTAAGTTTTGAGATTCTAAAAAAACTATTAGGATCTAGATGCAAGCCTAGAAGGAGGGGGGTTGAATAGCGTTGCTACACTCTTTTTATTAAACAAAAAATATTGTTTGATTAACAAATATTGTAGCAGAAATAATCAATCAAATCAACCAACAATGCAACAATAAGATAATCAACCACAGAAACAACACAACAGGACAAGAGAATTGTTATAGTGGTTCGAAAAATTCCTACCTCCACTCTTCCTTCTTGAAGGGGCTTCCACACTAAAGCTATTGTTGACCTAGATTATAAACCCTAATCCAATAGGCTTTACAAGGCAGCTCCCAGGATTTACCCTAATATAGTTATCTACACCACAATAATTCTATCTCCAGTGTGTAACCTGTTGATTTTCATATTCTCAAGTTAGTATTTTGATGATAACAATATGTGTTCTATATATGTGTTTTGTGTGTATTATAACTTGTTGATGCAGATATCATTATTATCAAATTTGGACAAGTGCAAGCTAAGCTCAAGGCATTATGAAGTATCGAAGATGATGAGAAGCAAGTTAAATGTAAATTTTTTCTCTTCTTTACTTAGAATTATTGTACAAGCCTTGATCACACACACACACACTTAGAACACACTAACACATGCTTAGTGTGTTGGTTAATTATAGAAATCCCTATATTAACCATTAGAGTTATTAGTTATTTTACAAGTTTTAAAAATATTGCATTAACATCATTTTAATCTTTAATAGTCGACTAATTAGTATAGTAGTCGACTAGTCATGTGTTAATGTCAAATTAAAGTTTCGTCATTTTACGTAATAGTCGACTAATGACTACAAGATAGTCGACTAATTGAGACTTAGACACTTTTTCATAATTCTGTAAAATTACAGAGTAGTCGACTACTAGTATAGTATAGTCGACTACTAAGGGCTTACACTGAAAATCAAGTTCTGTCATATCACAGTGTAGTCGACTACCTTTACAGTGTAGTCGACTACTAAATTATAAAACTGATTTTCAACATTCTGTCAATTCAGAGTAGTCGACTAATGACTACAGTATAGTCGACTACTAAGCTACAAAACTGTTTTTATAAAGTCTGTTTCTTACAGAGTAGTTGACTAATGACTGTTTGTAGTCGACTACAGATACAGTTTTCTGACTTTTCAGAATTTGAATTTATGAACGTTTTGTTCAGTTAATATCCGTTTCTTGGCTTTCAAAAGTGTTTTTCAAGGGACATATATATACAAAACTTCAAAAAAATTTTTTTATGCATTCTTTTGAGTTTTGAAAGTCCAAAAGAGAGAAAAAGAATTCTAAAAAAAGTTGAATCGATATTGCTATTGATTTCACTACATTCAAAATAAGATTTAGGCAATATCAAAGATTAAAAATTCCTAAGCCATCACGCACATCACCAACACTTCAAGGCTTATAGGAATTGTATTTCTTCTTCAAAAAGGAACTCTCGGGTGTGAGAGTTGGTGATCTCAGGTTTGAGATTGTTACAATTTGCATGGGCTTGCAAATTGGTCAGGTTTGCGTTTGATTTTGTAATTTGTTTTCAAAATCATAGTGGAAACTCTCAAGCGGGATTTGCTTGGGGACTGGATGTACACCGGGAAGGTGGAACCAGTATAAAATCCCTGTGTTTGTGATTGTTCAATTTCTGTGATTGTTGCTATCTTATTGCAATTTATTATCTATTTTGCATAAAATTTTATAAAACACTATTCACCCCCTCTAGTGTTTAAGTGTGTTAGATCAACGATCCTACATTTGGTATCAGAGAAAGGTCAAAGATGGCATCAATTTCAGATCAATCTTCACAATTCAAAGAAGGTCACTCAATAAATCGTCCACCGATGTTTGATGGACTTAACTACAACTATTGGAAGTGCAGAATGAAGATTTATCTTCAATCAATTGGATATGAACTATGGAATGTCGTGGAGACGAGATATGAGAAGCCAACTACTCCTTTTGCAGAATGGACTACAACACAAAGGAATAATGCAAATTTGGACTCTAAAGCAATGAATGCTCTATTCTCAGGCACTTGATAGGAATGAGTTCAACAGGTGTCAACGGCTACATCGCATACGATATTTGGCACACACTCGAGGTAACACATGAAGGTACAAATAAAGTTAAGGAATCTAAAATTTCGTTCTTGTACACAGGTTTGAACTGTTCAGAATGAAAGAAAATGAGACTATTGGAGAAATGTTTACTAGATTCACCGCTATCACAAATTCTCTTATTGGACTTGGTAAAACATACACACAAGTGGAAATGGTGCGAAAGATACTTCGTTCACTAACTCTGAATGGGAAAAGAAAATCAACGCAATAGAGGAAGCAAATGATCTTTCAACCCTCACGGTGGAGAACCTTATTGGTAATCTCATGGCATATGAAGTTCAAATTGAAGATAGAAAGAATGAAGATGAAACAAAGAACAAGAAAGTGCTTGCATTCAACATAACATCGATAAAGAAGATTCAGATAATGATGATGAAGAGATGAGCATGTTTGCATAAATTTGGAAATTCATAAAGCGAGGTAAGTTTAAATCCAAATTTTCAAATTCAAATAACTCACTCGTTTGTTTTAAGTGTAATAAAGCGGGACATATGAAGAAAGACTGTCCATTATTGAAGAATAAGCAAAAATCAAACTTCTTCAACAATACACAAAACAATAAGAAAAGGAAGGCGATGGCAAAGAACTTGGCCGACAAAGGATGATTCTTCATCCGATGAAGAAACTGAAGAAAATGAAGTTGCACATATGTGTTTCATGGCACAAGATGAGGTAAATGATAATGAAGAACTTTTAGATGCATTTAATGAATTATATAAAACTTTTGTAAGATTGAAAGTTTCACATAATTTTCTTAAAAGTGAAAATAAAAGATTATTAGATGAAATTTCTGATTTAAATTCTTCTAAATTTAATTCACAAGAAATTAAATTAAAAGAAGAAAATGAGAATTTACTTAAAGAAAATTATTTTTAACCAATGAAAATTTATATCTAAAATCAGAATGTAATGATTTAAAGATTCGCATTAGTATTTTAGATAAAGATATTTCTTTAATTAAATCAAAATATGATGATATATACTTAAATGTTAGTAAATTTAATAAAGGTAAAGAGAATTTAAAAACTTTACTTTCTTATCAAAAAGAAACTCAAAAGAGAAAAGGTTTGGGTTTTCAAGTTGAAAAAGACATTTGTAAGAAAACTACTTTTGTAAAATCATCATCAATAATTTATAAACAAAATGTTAAGGATAATGTTTCAAATAAAACAAAACCAAAATACTTATCTATTTGGGTTCCTAAAGTTTTAAGTTATAATAAGAAAAAGTCTTATATTTCTAATTTTATTAAAGATGTTTGTTTATCATCTAATTATATAAGTAAATTAAACTTTTCATGGGTTTGGTTTCCAAAAGACTAATTATTATGGACCCAACATAAAATGGGTACCAAAATTATAAATATTTATTTTTCAGGTACCAAAGAAAGATAGATGGATTCTAGATAGTGGTTGTTCAAAACATATGACTGGAAACATTCATTTATTATCCTCCATTCAAAACAAGGATGGTGGTACAGTTACATTTGGAGATAACAATAAAGGAAAGGTGATAGGTATTGGAGCAGTTGGTAATATTACTAAACCTATTATTAATAATGTTTTATTAGTTGATGGTCTTAAGCATAATTTACTTAGTATAAGTCAACTTTGTGATAAAGGTTTTAAAATAGTGTTTGAAAAAGAATATTGCTTAATTTATGATGTTGATTTGATAACTATATTATACAAAGGTCATAGAAAAATAATATATATGTTTTATCCTTAGAAAATGTTTCAAATGAACATTGTCTTATTGCATCATCTAATGATTCTATATTATGGCATAGACGTTTTGGTCATGTAAATTTTAAACATATTTCTAAAATTTCTAAAACAATTCGTAAATGGTCTACCTAAGATTTCATATAAAGATAATTTTTGTGATGCATGTCAAAAGGAAAAATGCATAAATCTTCTTTTAAATCTAAAAATATTATTTCTACAAGTAGACCACTAGAATTAATTCATATTGATCTTTTGGTCCTTCAAGAGTAGCTTCAATAAATGGAAGTAAATATGTATTAGTAATTGTTGATGATTTTTCAAGGTTTACATGGGTAATGTTTCTTAAACACAAAAATGATGCTTTTAATGAATTTTCTATTTTTGTAAGAAAATACAAAATCAAAAATCTCTTTCTATAATTACTATACGTAGTGATCATGGAGGAGAGTTTGAAAATAAACTTTTGCAAATTTTGTGACAAAATGGTATTTCTCATACATTTTCTTTTCCTAGAGCAACTCCACAAAATGGAGTTGTAGAAAGAAAGAATAGAACTTTACAAGAATGTGCTAGAACCATGTTATGTGATAGTAATTTACCTAAATATTTTTGGGCGAAGTCGTATCTACAAAGATGCTATGTTCTAAATAGAGTTTTATTAAGACCTATTTTAAAGAAAACTCCTTATGAATTATTTTATAATAAAATTCCTAAAGTTTCTTATTTTAAAGCTTTTGGTTGTAAATGTTTTATATTAAATACAAAAGATAATTTGGATAAATTTGATTCCAAATCGATGAAGGAATTTTTGTAGGATATTCTAATCATAGCAAAGCTTATAGAATTTATAATAAAAGAACTTTGGTTATTGAAGAATCTATGCATGTTTCTTTTGATGAAAGTTTTCAAAATCACCTACTATTTTAAATGATGATGATGATTTAAGTAATAATTCTAATGATACTCCAATGATAGATATTTCAAAGAATAATGATTTACAAAATGATTTACCAAAGGATTTTGTAGAAGTCAAAAATCATCCACATGATTTGATTATTGGAAATATTTCGATAAAGTTACTACTAGATCTCATTTTAATTTAATTGCTCATGTTGCATTTGTTTCGAAATAGAACCTAAAAATATAAAAGAAGCTTTACTTGATAATTTTTGGATAGATGCTATGCAAGATGAATTAAATCAATTTATAAGAAATGATGTTTGGGATCTTGTACCTAGACCACAAGATAAATCCATTATAGGAACAAAATGGGTATTTAGAAATAAACTAGATGAATCTGGACAAGTTATAAGAAATAAAGCCGATTAGTTGCTCAAGGATATAATCAAGAAGAAGGAATTGATTATGATGAAACTTATGTTCTGTTGCTCGTTTAGAATCTATTAGAATTTTACTTGCATTTGCATGTTTTATGAATTTTAAACTATATCAAATGGATGTTAAAAGTGCATTTTAAATGGTTTTATAAAAGAAGAAGTCTTTGTAGAACAACCTCCTGGATTTGAACATGAAAAATTTTCGATCATGTTTATAAACTTAAAAGGCTTTATATGGTCTTAAACAAGCACCTCGTGCTTGGTATGAAAGATTAAAAAATTTTCTTTTAACTTCTGGTTTTGACATAGGAAAAGTTGATTCTACATTGTTTATTAAGAAAATAAATAAAGATATATTGTTAATACAAATATATGTAGATGATATAATATTTGGTTCTACTAACAATAATCTTTGTCAAGAGTTTGCTAAGACTATGCAGGATGAATTTGAAATGAGTCACATGGGTGAACTTAACTTCTTTCTTGGACTTCAAATCAAACAATTGAAGGAAGGGATTTTCATCAATCAAAGCAAATATGTCAAAGAATGACTTAAACATTTTGGAATGGATAATACATCAAGTAAATGTACACCAATGAGTACTACAACATCTCTTGATAAAGATAAAAATGGTAAGAATGTTGATCAAAAGCTATATCGAGGTATGATCGGATCACTTCTTTACATTCTTGCTAGTAGACCGATATTATGTTTAGTGTTTGTTTATGTGCTAGATTTCAATCTAATCCTAAAGAATCACATCTTAAAGCTGTTAAAAGAATTTTTAGATATCTTAAAGGTACTTCAGATTTTGGTTTATTTTATCCAAAGAATAGCACATTTGATTTATTAACTTATAGTGATCTTTGATTTTGCGGATGTAAATCGATAGAAAAAGTACAAGTGGTACTTGTCATTTCTTAGGACACTCACTTGTATCTTGGTTTAGTAAAAATAAAATTCAAGATCATTATCTACAACCCAAGGTAATATATTGTCGCTAGTTTAGCATGTGCACAAGTCTTATGGATGAAACAAACTTTATCTAATTATTGTATTAATTGTCCACATCATCTATAATGTGTGATAATTCTAGTGCAATTAATTTATCTAAAAATCCTATTCAACATTCACGTACAAAACATATTGATATTAGACATCATTTTCACGTGATCATGTTCTTAAGGGTGACATTACATTAGAATTTATATCTACTAATAAACAAATAGCGGATATTTTAACAAAACCCTTAAAAGAAGAAATTTATGTTAAATTAAGAAGAGAATTAGGTATATGTTCTATTACAGATTTAAATTAATTTTTAAATGAGTACATATGCATATATTCTATTATTAGTCGACTAATAGCTTGTCTAGTCGACTACATGCATAGTTATACATATAGGACTAGAACATAGAAATTCTTTTCTTATTAGCCGACTATAGTTTTAAGATTGGTCGACTATTATATAGTTCTATAGATTAGTCGACTATATTATTTTTATTAGTCGACTACTAAAATTCAGAACAGAAATGAATCTTCGTTATAACTGCAGATTAGTCGACTACACACCAGATTAATCGACTACTAGTTCCAGATTTTTTAACATATAGCTTATTGGATCTCAGTTTTTAGAACCCAAAACCCAATATCCAATAACTTAAGTTATCTTGAATCTCAACCATTCATTCAACTTTGATAAATCCTAGCCTTAGAAATGAAACAAATCTAAACCCTACATTAAATTTTACATTAAATCTACACCTTTCATTCTTTTTAACCCTAAATAAACTACCCTAACTCCTTATTCAACTCACTTCTCCCATTTCCTCTCTTCCAAAAACCGAAACCAGTTCTTCCAAGTTAGGGCTTCTCTGTTCCAGGTTAAATCTTCATCAAATTTGATTTTTTGTTTTCTAATTGTCAGTTCCTTTTCTGATTTCAAGCTGTATTAGTCGACTACCTTGATCCATCTTAGTTGACAACCGACATCTATCAGTCGACTACTCGGTTCATGTAAGCTTTCTCATTCTACAATTTTCTTTTAAAATTATGTCTAGATCTAAGAGATCTCGTTCTGGTCCTTCACAACCTGTGGAGGATTATACAATTTATCTTAAAGATCCAAATCTCTTAGATAAATTTAAGGAATTACAAACTTTTGAAATACTCCCTGGTAGGTTTATCAAATATGAAGACTTTGTACTTCATAATTTTAGGAGTTATTTTGAAAATGTGGGATTAGCACATCTATATTCTTCAGAAAATCGAAAACCTTATTATCCAACTCTTGTTCAATTGTTTTATGCTAACATTTCCCATAAAAAACTTGATAATAACAAAGATGCGATAGTCAATTTGGTGAAAGGAAAAGAAATTTCATTTACACCTAAACTTTTAGGAAAAATGTTCAACATTCCTTATAGAGGAATTAGTCTTCATGATGTTTCTATGGATGATGAAAATATTCTTCAAAATTTAATTTTCTTACCGGGTCAAGGAGGAGTATTGAATCATTCAAACAAAATTCGCCCAATTCCTCGCTTTATCGCTAGAATTCTAGCATATAATCTATATCCAAAAATGGGGAGTTTTCATTTCATTTCTTTAGAATTAGCTAAAGCGCTATACGAGATTATGGCTAATATTCAAGTTAATTGGGCTGAAGTTTATTTCGATAATCTTCTTGTTATTCCTAGAGGGTCTATTCCATTTGGTGCATTCCTAACTAGAATTTTTGAGGCTTTTTGTGTGGAGTTAGACTCTGAATCTTCCATGCTTCGTTCCATCGAGTTCTTTGATTCCAATGCCCTAACTAGGATGAAAATTCTAAATTTTGAACTTCCTCAACAACACCAACCTGAACCTCAACCTGAAGAACAACATCATCATGACCCTCAACCTTCACAAACCCAAGATATCCCTCAATCGTCACATGACGCTGGACCATCTTGGAGCAATATTCCACCACCTAGGCAACCAGATCCTTCTTGCTTTTCAGATGCACAATACAACACCTTGTCAGCTCGAATCTTAAACTTGGAAACTAGTCAGAATCTGATTTTTGATCAGAACATCGCAATCATGAACAATCAACGTGACTTTATGGAAAACCAACAAGTCATGATGCGCATGCTAGACGACTTCAACAAGAAGCTAGATTCCTACTTTCATGGATATCAACCTCCACCTTCAGGACCTTGATTTTAGACCACTTGTTTTTAATAGATTAGTTCGTTTGGTATGTTATTTAGTTCTATGATATTATGCAACTTTGTGTGGTGTATTTTTCTTTTTATGACTATTATTGTTAAGTAAGTAAGACATGTTTGTTTTTATTAACCAGATTGTGGCAATGGATGTTATCGAAATTCTGGTTTTCATGGCAAGTCTTTGCTTACCTATATGGATGGGTGAAGTATTGGACTATGTTCATAATCTGGATGATTTATTTGAAGTTTTAGCTCATACTGATGAAATCTTAAATTGCTTATCTTATATGTTCTCTTCTTTTTGTTGATAACAAAGGGGGAGTAAGTCTAGTGTGTAGTGTATTTGCATAATGTATTTAAGTCTAGTGTGTAGTGTATTTGCATAATGTATTTATATACAGGATAATTGCATATGCTTATATTGTGTATGCTTATATGCAGGGGGAGTAAAAGTTAGTATTTATATGCTTATATGCTGGGGGAGCAAATTTTAAAATGATTACGTATTATTGTTTGTTATCATCAAAAGGGGAGAATGTTGATTTTCATATTCTCAAGTTAGTATTTTGATGATAACAATATGTGTTCTATATATGTGTTTTGTGTGTATTATAACTTGTTGATGCAGATATCATTATTATCAAATTTGGACAAGTGCAAGCTAAGCTCAAGGCATTATGAAGTATCAAGATGATGAGAAGCAAGTTAAATGTAAATTTTTCTCTTCTTTACTTGGAATTATTGTACAAACCTTGATCACACACACACACACACACACTTAGAACACACTAACACATGCTTAGTGTGTTGGTTAATTATAGAAATCCCCTATATTAACCATTAGAGTTATTAGTTATTTTACAAGTTTTAAAATATTGCATTAACATCATTTTAATCTTTAATAGTCGACTAATTAGTATAGTAGTCGACTAGTCATGTGTTAATGTCAAATTAAAGTTTCGTCATTTTACGTAATAGTCGACTAATGAACAGTATAGTCGACTAATTGAGACTTAGACACTTTTTCATAATTCTGTAAAATTACAGAGTAGTCGACTACTAGTATAGTATAGTCGACTACTAAGGGCTTACACTGAAAATCAAGTTCTGTCATATCACAGTGTAGTCGACTACCTTTACAGTGTAGTCGACTACTAAATTATAAAACTGATTTTCAACATTCTGTCAATTCAGAGTAGTCGACTAATGACTACAGTATAGTCGACTACTAAGCTACAAAACTATTTTTATAAAGTCTGTTTCTTACAGAGTAGTTGACTAATATTTGTTTGTAGTCGACTACGATACGCTTTTGACTTTTCAGAATTTGAATTTATGAACGTTTTGTTCAGTTAATATCCGTTTCTTGGCTTTCAAATTGTATTTTTTCAAGGGACATATATATACAAAAACTTCAAAAAAAAAATTTTTTTTTATGCATTCTTCTTGAGTTTTTGAAAGTCCAAAAGAGAGAAAAAGAATTCTAAAAAAGTTGAATCTGATATTGCTATTGATTTCACTACATTCAAAATAAGATTTAGGCAATATCAAAGATTAAAAAAGTTCCTAAGCCACTGCTGCACATCACCAACACTTCAAAGGCTTATAGGAATTGTATTTCTTCTTCAAAAAGGAACTCTCGGGTGTGAGAGTTGGTGATCTCAGGTTTGAGATTGTTGCAATTTGCATGGGCTTGCAAATTGGTCAGGTTTGCGTTTGATTTTGTAATTTATTTTCAAAATCATAGTGGAAACTCTCAAGCGGGATTTGCTTGGGGACTGGATGTACACCGGGAAGGTGGAACCAGTATAAAATCCCTGTGTTTGTGATTGTTCAATTTCTGTGATTGTTGCTATCTTATTGCAATTTATTATTTATTTTGCATAAAATTTTATAAAATACTATTCACCCCCCTCTAGTGTTTAAGTGTGTTAGATCAACGATCCTACATAACCTAGCTCCCTACTAGTAACCCTCACGCTTAATTATCACTAGCTTGAGTACGTCATAAAAACTGATCAAAAAAATTATAAAAAGAGTATTTGAATTACAATAACAATATCAATTAAGCTCAATTGAAAAGATTTTATAGTCATTGTTGATCAATCCTTTCCTCTAAACTTAGGAGTTTAGATTTGGAAGAATGATGATGAAATCGGCGATGAATGTAGATGACTGTAGATCCACCGATGATGAATGTGATGACTATAGATCCATTGATGATGAATGCGATGACAAACTGGTCGGATGAGCTATAGGGTGATCATGATGATATTTAATCTTTCTTCTTCAAAACCCTAGCTCTTCTCTCTCTTCCTCTCTCTATTTCTTTCTCAATTAGGCCAGAAAGATTTATTAGAAATGAAATAGGAGAGGAGGTATCTTAGCTACAATGAATAGCTAAGATTACATCTCAAAAGCTACTGATTTGATGCAGCCTCATCGATAAGCGGGCTCGCTCATCGATGAGCATTGCCTCATCGATAACAAACAATCTTCTGGTTGTTTTCTTCATTGACGGGGTGCTTTTAAATCGATGGCTATTAATCCAGGCTCATTGATGAGTGATGTGCTCATCGATGACCAGAGGCTCCTTGCATTTTTCAACCATCGATAGGGAGTTGCTGATTGATTAGTGCAAGAACAGATTCATTGATGAGAGGACATGCTCATTGATGACCAAGTGCTCATCGATGGGTATTATCATCATCGATGACTCTGCTATGTTGATTCATCTTTTTGGGCTGAAACTTCTCCTGTTTGATCTCGATATTGATTCTAACTTGTTGATTAACACGTTTTATTGTATTTTTATACTCTCAACACTTATGATTTTTATATATTTTTATTGCTATTCGGGTGTTTTTTTATTGAATTTTTAGGAAATAAAGAGTTAACAAGGAGAAGCCAAAATGAAACCTCAAGAGAAGCCCAAGAGAGCCTAAGAGCAATAATGAAGAAGCCCAAGGGATTATTGACGATTAATTACAAGCTAATTAAAGCCGACAAGCCCATTTCTCAAAGTCTTAGAGAGCAAACTTGATCCAATGGCTAAATATAATCCGTGGAGAGCAAGTTGATCCAATGACCAAATGTAAGAGAGCAAGTTTGATCTAATGGCCAAATATAATACACTAGTAGAGATATCGTCATCCTAGACAGCCCATCCTAGACGGATGCCAACCCGTCTAGGGTGTGAGCAACTTCAATAGAACATAACCATCTAGGATTGCCCGTCTAGAATGGTGGCATCCTAGAAAGACCAGTCATCTAGGATGCCTTCCTAGATGGTTAATTATATATAAGAGGTGGGGTCCACTATCCTAGATGGCTCATAATTAAAAAAAGAAAAAAAAACAAAACCCTAAGTGGGTCCTTTGGTGAAAAATAAAAATAGCGCCGATGTTTTCAAATTGCGCCACTATTTTCATTTTTCACCCAAAAGTCTAGCTTCTTTAACTCCCCCTTCTCTCTACGTACAAAAATCGGCCGCTGCCAGTTCGAACACCGTCGATTTTCGCTACCGCCTATTCAAACACAGTTAATTTTCGCCAACATCCGTTCAAACACCGTTGATTTTCACAACTCTCGTCTATTCTCTCTATGTGTAGAGTTTCGTCGCCACCCCTTCTCTCTCTACATCGAACTTCGCCGCCGTCCTTCACTCTCCACATCAAAGTTTGCCCCAATTACTCTCCTCCTCAGCCCCGCTCCTCGTCTTAGATCCGAACATAAAGAGGGCCGTCGCCTCCTTATGATGTTATTGATTTTACCTTTTCTTGGGTTTTCTTTGCATAAAGATGAAGTTTTTAGTGTTAAATAAGATTTCTCATTATCATTTATTTCTCATTAGTTTTTTTATTCAGCAGAAAGAGGGTCGTTGCTCAGTTTCAGTTCCCGCCGACGGTCCTTCTATATCAGATCCCACTGGAGCTTCTCCTCCATCAGATCTGGACCTATTTAGAAAAAATATAAAATTTTAAACTTTTTTGTCACTTATTTTCAATTGTAACCCTAATCAACACTCTAACCCTAAATGGAATGATTCAATTTGAAATCATTAAATCTAACATTAACTACCCTAAAACTAATTTAAAATCAATAAACCTAGCCCTAATTAATGTAATTAGCCAAATTATAATAAGCCTAACCTAAACATTGCAACATTATTAATATATCTTGTCAACCTTAACTCTAAACACTAATTAATAAACCTAACCCTAAATGCTCAGATAAACTTAACCCTAATTACTCTAATAAACCTAACCCTAATTAAGCTAGGTTTAGGCTAATTACCCTAAGCCTAGCCCTCATCATTGAAACACTAATTAAATATCTTTTAATTTCAACTTTACACCTTAATTCATGGACCTAACCCTAATTACTCTAATTATGCTAATAACTCTAATTTGCCTAGCTCTAATCATTGTTACAATAATTACCATATCTTGTTAGCCCAAAAGCAAAATATTAATTATAAACCTAATCCTAATTACTCTAATCCTAGTTATTCAAATTAGGCTAATTACCATAATAATCCTTATGACATTAGACTAATTACTCTAATAACACCAATAACATTATTAAGACCAACTTTGACTCTAATAACTCTAACATCACTAATGACACTAATTAAATTACCTTTAACCCTACTTACCCAATAAGCTATATATATGTGATATATGTGTGTTTTAGAAGTTTGTTTGTGATGTGCAAAGTGTGAGTAAATCAAACAATGTTTTTCAAAAATAGAGTGATATATAATACAATAATGTGTTAGATATCCAACTTAGGTGAATGAAAAGTTAACGTAATTCGTAGACACCTATCCAATAATTACTGTCAATTATTTGGACTTCTAAAATAAGATAGACAACTTAGTTTGGCTATGAAATTATGTTTTTCTATCCAAAAAGGACCGTGTACTTTATGTTATAAGTAGAAAGTGATGGGCATTTAAAATCGTAATTATTTGATCTATCCAGTTCGGACGGATTACGAATATAGTAGTGCAACATCTATCTTTGTAACTTTGAGCATTTTTATTTCTAGGAAGTTTTAATAGCATTTATTATTTGTTCACGTGTACAATAAGCATGTGTTATTATGTGTTTCGGTCCATTACCGTTACGCATAATAACATCCGTATAGTGTACTCAGAGAACACCGAGTAGGTGCTGCCAAAAGTTTTTAGATATGAAAATGCACAAAGTATACAAAGATAGATGTATGTACTACTATATTCTTAATGAGATAGAAGTCTTTCCTATGATAGTCGCTAGAAAGTTTAGATCAAATTCTTTTTTTGAAATTAGAATTTATTTTGTCTTGATAAATTATGAATGTATATAATGGATGCATGTATGTATTATAATGAGAAGCTAATAATTTGACATAGTCTACAGATGAGGATAATTCCAGATAAGACATGGATAGATATTCCTCATGTTCAAAGATTTCGTGACAATCGAAAAAAGGACAGATGTGAAGCCTTCATGCAGTTTGCCATGATGAATCCAAAGAATTTAAGTAATGGTGCGATGTACTACCCTTGTTGTACATGTAGAAACTTGACATTGGTGCATAGTAGTGATATACCGAAGCACTTAGCAAATTCAGGATTTGGTAAGAGTTATAAATACTGTTTATTTCACAGGGAAGGCTACATCGAAGAACAAGAACCGGATGTGCATACAAGCGCATTAGACCATGGTAGGATAAATGATATAGAAACAATGTTCAATGATATCTTAGCCATTCCTCCAGAACATGATACCGAAGATGATACTGAAGATGATACCAAAGATGATATTGAAGATGTTGAAGAGGTTGAAGAGGTTGAAGATCTTGAAGGTGAAGAAGATTTTGAAAATGTGTGCACTTTCGAGGATTTGATTCGAGTAATGAAGTTATTAGAAGATAGTAAAAAGGGCCTTTATGACAGTTGTACTGAGTTCTCCAGGTTCTCATTTATGTTGCGGCTCTTGCATATTAAAAGACTTAGCAAAATGGCTAACAAATATTTTTAAAATGCTTCTTGATTTGTTGCGGACAGTAATTTTGAGTGGAAATGATAGCATACCCAAAACAACTCGTGCGGCTAAGAAGATTGTTTCCACATAGGTCTTGATTATAGTAGGATCGATGCGTGTCCCATTGATTGTATCCTCTACTATAAGGATAAGAAAGGCCTCAACAACATCCAACATGTGGAGTTCCTCGGTGGAGACAACGTACACACACTTCATCACTAAAGGCAACAGAAACCGAGGGAATGGAGAGTAAGATTCCAACAAAGGTGCTTCATCATTTTTCCTTAGTTCCTAGATTGCAATGACATTATATGAACAAAGACACGACTAAGAGCATAAGGTGGCACAAGGAAGGTTGCGTTGATGATGGTAAACTAAGACATCCCGTTGATGCAAAGGCCTGGAAGCATGTTAATAAATATTTTTTTTCCTGGATTGCATGTGAATGCAAAAATGTCAGATTGGGTCTATTTAGTGACAGTTTTGATCTGTTTGGGCTTATGAGTTTAGGTTGGTCTATGTTGCCAGTTGTATTAATGCCTTATAATTTACCTCCATTGCTCTGCATGAAATAACTGTATATGATACTCTCATTATTGATACCAGGCAAGCATGCACCGGGAAATGACATTGATGTGTATTTGGAGCTGCTTATTGATGAGCTAAAGCAATTGCGATCAGAGGGTATATTGACCTATGCCCATTCTAAGGAGTCATTTAGACTACATGCTATTTTCATGTGGATAATTAATGATTTTCTAGCTTATGCTAACATGTCTGGGTAGTGAACTATAGGCACATATGCTTGTCCAATATGTGGTCCAGAATTCAAAACGATTCATTTACCAGATATCTAAAAGTGTTGTTATTGGTTTAATGGACGATGATTGCGCTTGGAACACAGATACATAAAATTGCCTAATAAATTTGATGACATGGTGCAGAAGAGGAAGGCGCCACATATATTGAAAGGAGATGATATTGTGAAGTTGCTTAAGAAGTTTCAAAATGTTAGGTTAGGAAAGAATCAGTATTCAAAGACCAGTCTACTAGGAGTAAAGAATATAAAGATTCTGAAGTGTAAGAGATCAGTTCAAAGGGTTGAAGATGACAACGAAAAAGGAAAATTACCCACATGTTAGATAAAATTTAGTATCTTCTTCTAGCTACCTTATTGGCAAA
This sequence comes from Asparagus setaceus, assembly GCA_012295165.1. Classification (NCBI taxonomy): domain Eukaryota; kingdom Viridiplantae; phylum Streptophyta; class Magnoliopsida; order Asparagales; family Asparagaceae; genus Asparagus; species Asparagus setaceus. The sequence continues at coordinate 79,316,624 of CM022701.1, forward strand.
AGCTTAAAATCTTACACAATTTAGATGTCATGCATATTGAGAAAAATATTTACGACAATCTATGTCAACACTCATACAAGATGCCAATAAATCGAAGGACAACCTATGGGCTCATTGAGACTTGGTTGCATTGAATATCCAAAAAGATTTGCAATCATGTGAAGTTAGACCTAACAAATATGAGTTGCCTTCTTTCCTTATTACGATGCCAAAAGAGCAGATGCAGAGATTTTGTGAAGTCCTCAAATCAGTAAAGTCACCTGATGGATATTATGCTAATATATCAAATAATATCCATGTACAAGAGAGGAAACTCTTAGATTTGAAAACTCATGATTATCACATCCTTCTTCATCAATTGCTCCCAATTGCACTTTGTAACAATATGGAGAAAGAAGCATCCAAGATTATAATTGAATATTGTGGATTCTTCAGAAAATAATGCTCAAAAGTTATAGATATGGCTCAAGTTAAAAACTTAAAGTAGAAGTGGCTGCAGCTATGTGCAATATGAAAGTAGTATTTCCTCCTCTATTTTTTTTACGGTCATGGTCCATCTTACATAACATCTAGCAAGTGAAGCGATATATATATCTCTATCTTTATATATATATATATATATATATATATATATATATATATATATATATATATATATATATATATATATATATATATATATATATATATATATATATATATATATATATATATATATATATATATATATATATATATATATATATATATATAGAGAGAGAGAGAGCAAGGCAAGATCAATGGATATAAAATTTGGTGGACACTCCTCCCTATCACTTAAGTTTATAGGAGCCTTGCTCTCTCTCTCTCTCTATATATATATATATATATATATATATATATATATATATATATATATATATATATATATATATAATATTTAAATCTGAACACTATTATTGATAATATCCTTTTCATTTTGTAGATATTTAGGTTTTATGAAAGGCCTAGTCGTGTCGAGCTCGTCCAGAGGGTTTGGTTGCTAAAAGTTATATAGCCAACGAATGCCTTCAATTTGCATCTCATTACATGAGTAGTGGAAAACCAACACATAAGGCACCAGCGAAGGAATAAAATTGTTGTTTAACCTAGATCTGTCTTAGATCAGCCTCATGCATTTATACTGAAAAATCTTGAAATGTCCGATGTCTACTGAAGGTAACATAAAATATAGAATATGAAGGTTTTTAAATCATTTACTTTAATTTGCCAATCTAATCTCTATTTCTGTTAATATTAGACGACATCTACAGAAGCTTAAGAAGAAATAATGGGTAGAAAATCAGCACATGATATTAAAACAAAGCATAGGAAGGATTTCTAAGACTGGGTCTGAAATGAAGTAAGTGTTTTTTAATTTTAGTAGTCTAAATATTTTATAGTTTAAGTTCAACTGTTAAATGTGACTGATGCATGTTGGGTTTAGGTCGAAAAAGAGCTTCTCAACGGTACCTCAATATCAAAAGAAATTAAGATTCATACACAACGTCCTTACTACGAAGTAAGACAATACAAAGAACATCGTGTTAATGGATATAAATTTAGAATGTTAGAAAACAATGAGAATAGAGTAACCCAGAATTGCGGTGTTATGGGATGCTTCACTCAAGATTATTTTTCAAACACAAGAGATCAAGATCTCGTTGAAGCTGACATACTATATTATGGACAATTGGAAGATATTGTGGAGATATTTTACGAATATGGTAAAGAAAGCCAATGTAGTTACATGATGTTTAAGGTTCGGTGGTCTCCTGCAAAACCGTGCCCGGAACATTCTGGGTTTACACCTGTCAATATTGATAAAAAGTTTATCTAGATGAGAAGTTCATCTTCACAGAACACGCAGATCAGTGTTCCATGCGAAAGATCCGAAGGTTGTAATTGACTGGGTTGCTTTGTATAAAGAGCCTAGGTCCGTTATTCTCCCTACTGACAACAAAGATGATGATGAGGCTGAAAAAGACAATAGCAATGAACCTATTAATTTATTTGTTGATGTTTGGAAAAACTACTCCTATTCGCAGAATTTCATGCTTGAAATGTTTGATTCTGAGACTCGAACTAAAATTTTGGTTTTAATTGAAGGTAACAATTGTGGCTCAAAGTCTAGGAGCAAATGGAAAAAGCAAAAGCAAATAGTAAATTTAGCCAAAATGATACAGACTCAATCCCGTACAATATAAAGAGAAAGATGTAGTAGGCATGAAATTTTAAATTTTTAAAGTTGAAAAATGAGAAGTGAAAAATTAAATTGCATGCATTTCTTCTTATGCATCTTAACAACTTAATTAAAGCTACAGATTAGAGATAAAAGGCTTTTTTCTGAGAGGCGTGATCGATCATGATCCATGACCCCATGCGACGGTTATTTTGAAGAGACATTGTCACCACCATCACCTCATATAGATAATTCATTTTTTTGTTTTTTTATTTTTGCATTATTCATGATATTTTCTTGCTTTAATATCTTCTTCAATTTTTCAGGCGATCAATCCCATTTGGTGACTCCGGAATCGGGTCATTCTGTACCTGGATCCTCTAGAGAACCATCAACATCATCTCCTCATACTAGTACTTAGTAGATTACATAGTTTTTTAATAATGTTTGTGTATTGATTATCATCTTTAATTTTGCAGGCGGTTCTTGGACACCATTTTTCTTGTTCTAAACTGCCGACCATTTGTTAGCCACGTACACCTGATATTCACCATCTTCCATTGCTGCCAGAAGCATTTAAATATAAGTCTAGATCTTAGCAGTTCAATCCACCTGCAACAAGAAAATTATTGGAGTGGGGGTAATTTAAAAAAGACTAGAAAAGATAATGCAATTGCAACGAAGAATGGAGAGATTGAGAAGGATAAATTTAATAATTCTATTTTTTACAATTTAAAATTTAAAGTTATTAATATATTTTTTGTTGTCTTAGCAGGTAGTGATCTTCCACCCAAGAATAATAGACGCGGTGCGAACAAGCCTCAAACAAAGCAAACAACGAAAAGACAACGAGTTGTTCTTGATTAGAGTGACGCGGGGGTGCCAAACAGGCCATGGGCCACTAAACTCAATAAGTATATTAGAGTTTTAGTACGGAGTGCAAATATTTGTAACCCATTCTTCAACTACCCTGAGCTTTCATGGTCAACCTTCACTGATATATGGAAGAAGCTCATGGTATATTTTGCTTATTACTCTTTCATTTATTTTTTTTGTTGCGTATTCCAATTATATGTATACAAATTTGCAAAAATGATATTGCCTTGAGGATGATCCCAATAGATGGAACTATGTTTTTGGACCCGATGGGAAGGTTCTAGCTGCATTCAAACGGTGGAGACATGAGCTGAAGCACAATGTCTATAAGAAATTATACACAGGAATGCAAAGGTTTTATGTTCTCGATCCTAGGGTGGATCAGTATTATTTCATAGCTTCTCTTCTATTGGGACACTAAGAAAGCAGAAGTTAGATTTTAGTTTTGTTAATTTTAGCATTGTACTTTTATTATATGTATTACTAAAATATTTTTTTATAGAAAGCATCTTTAAATGGACATGAAAATCAGTTACGCCGGAAGTACAACCACCACACGGGTTCACGATCTTATGCTACTATCGAGGGTCAATATTACCGATCTACGGTATAGAATATTTAAAGTTTTATATTCTATAAATTCATATTACAACCACCACTTCTACTAGCTTTGTAATTTTATAGGGCAAGTCATCAATGCCAGTCAATGAATTGGTGAAGGTCGCTTATGGTACCTTTAGGAGTAGATATGGTAAGAATGATAAGAAGAAGGATAATCTCGATTCATGGTAATGTATATTTATTAAATTAAATCTAAAATTTCTCATGTATTATTTACATTATCTTTGTATTGATATTATATATTTATTGTTGGTTGTGATTTTAGGAGAGCTTTAACGTGGAGACAACTCGGACAATACTATAAGTGGCGCAGGGTGAATTGAAAGGTGATCCGGACCCCCATGTTCTATCTATGGTGGAAAATGATATGATCACCACGATTATTATCGAAAGTTAGCATAAGAGCAGATACCCATTGGGGGGTTTGAGCTCGATGGTGCCGTTTCATCCTCCACGGCATCTATGGTGGCACCTTCGAATTTGATGGGACCCATAATACTGACATCAGCACCATCTTCATTTATGAAACCATCTATCATGTCTTCAGGCTTGGAACTCATTAATCATGTCACATTCTATTTGGTTGGTAAGATTGATGCGACACTCTACCGCCAGGTGATGACAAAGATATTTTCGATTTTGTCTCGATCCACGGTTGGAGGTCATCCTACCTCACATCATACCTTCCTTATCGGTTCAATTCCGATGACTTATTTGTAGAGATTACATCTTAGTTGAGCTTGGAATCGATTTATGTAGTGGTGCAATGTATTGGTTATATCATTTGTAGTATTGTTCGAATCCTAAAATTATTATTTTACGTAGTATGAACTCTTATATCCAAATAGCTTGCTTTCTTATTCTCTAGTCTTTTTAGCTATTGTGGACACTAGCTATTCTGAATTTCTAACTGCTTGAATCTTGAAGTCTGTTTCAATTATAGAACACTTTTTAAGGATGTTCATGGCGGTACATTTTAATTATAGATGAACATGTTCTGTTTCCAGAGATAAGCAAAGAACTTAGGCCCGAACTAAAGTGTCAAACCTTATCTTTGTGCTTGTAAATACTTGATAAGTTAAAGTGTTCAATCATGACATATCCCTTTATTCTCTTTTAACATTAACAACTAAACTATTTCTTCAAGATTTACATACATAGTGGTTGTGTTAAGTTGATATTAGACTTGAACAACAATGAGATATTGGATTTTTAGTACGGAGTGCAAATATTTGTAACCCATTCTTCAACTACCACGAGCTTTCATGGTCAACCTTCATCGATATATGGAAGAAGCTCATGGTATATTTTGCTTATTACTCTTTCATTTATTTTTTTGTTGCGTATTCCAATTATATGTATACAAATTTGCAAAATGATATTGCCTTGAGGATGATCCCAATAGATGGAACTATGTTTTGGACCCGATGGGAAGGTTCTAGCTGCATTCAAACGGTGGAGACATGAGTCAAGCACAATATCTATAAGAAATTATACAAGGGAATGCAAAGGTTTTATGTTCTCGATCCTAGGGTGGATCAAGATATTTCATAGCTTCTCTTCTATTGGGACACTAAGAAAGCGTAGTTAGATTTTAGTTTTGTTAATTTTAGCATTGTACTTTTATTATATGTATTACTAAAATATTTTTTTATAGAAAGCATCTTTAAATGGACATGAAAATCAGTTACGCCGGAAGTACAACCACCACACGGGTTCACGATCTTATGCTACTATCGAGGGTCAATATTACCGATCTACGGTATAGAATATTTAAAGTTTTATATTCTATAAATTCATATTACAACCACCACTTCTACTAGCTTTGTAATTTTATAGGGCAAGTCATCAATGCCACCAATGAATTGGTGAAGGTCGCTTATGGTACCTTTAGGAGTAGATATGGTAAGAATGATAAGAAGAAGGATAATCTCGATTCATGGTAATGTATATTTATTAAATTAAATCTAAAATTTCTCATGTATTATTTACATTATCTTTGTATTGATATTATATATTTATTGTTGGTTGTGATTTTAGGAGAGCTTTAACGTGGAGACAACTCGGACAATACTATAAGTGGCGCAGGGTGAATTGAAAGGAGATCCAGACCCCCATGTTCTATCTATGGTGGAAAATGATATGATCACCACGATTATTATCGAAAGTCAGCATAAGAGCAGATACCCATTGGGGGGTTTGAGCTCGATGGTGCCGTTTCATCCTCCACGGCATCTATGGTAGCACCTTCGAATTTGATGGGACCCATAATACTGACATCAGCACCATCTTCATTTATGAAACCATCTATCATGTCTTCAGGCTTGGAACTCATTAATCATGTCACATTCTATTTGGTTGGTAAGATTGATGCGACACTCTACCGCCAGGTGATGACAAAGATATTTTCGATTTTGTCTCAGTCACAGTTGGAGGTCATCCTACCTCACATCATACCTTCCTTATCCGGTTCAATTCCCGATGACTTATTTGTAGAGATTACATCTTAGTTGAGCTTGGAATCCAGATTTATGTAGACGGTGCACGGTATTTGGTTATATCATTTGTAGTATTGTTCAATCCTAAAATTATTATTTTCTCAGTAGTATGAACTCTTATATCCAAATAGCTTGCTTTCTTATTCTCTAGTCTTTTTAGCTATTGTGGACACTAGCTATTCTGAATTTCTAACTGCTTGAATTTTGAAGTCTGTTTTAATTATAGCATTGTACTTTTATTATATGTATTACTAAAATATTTTTTATAGAAAGCATCTTTAAATGGACATGAAAATCAGTTCTGTAGGAAGTACAACCACCACGGGTTCACGATCTTATGCTACTATCGAGGGTCAATATTACCGATCTACGGTATAGAATATTTAAAGTTTTATATTCTATAAATTCATATTACAACCACCACTTCTACTAGCTTTGTAATTTTATAGGGCAAGTCATCAATGCAGTCAATGAATTGGTGAAGGTCGCTATGGTACCTTTAGGAGTAGATATGGTAAGAATGATAAGAAGAAGGATAATCTCGATTCATGGTAATGTATATTTATTAAATTAAATCTAAAATTTCTCATGTATTATTTACATTATCTTTGTATTGATATTATATATTTATTGTTGGTTGTGATTTTAGGAGAGCTTTAACGTGGAGACAACTCGGACAATACTATAAGTGGCGCAGGGTGAATTGAAAGGTGATCCGGACCCCCATGTTCTATCTATGGTGGAAAATGATATGATCACCACGATTATTATCGAAAGTTAGCATAAGAGCAGATACCCATTGGGGGGTTTGAGCTCGATGGTGCCGTTTCATCCTCCACGGCATCTATGGTAGCACCTTCAATTTGATGGGACCCATAATATCGACATCAGCACCATCTTCATTTATGAAACCATCTATCATGTCTTCAGGCTTGGAACTCATTAATCATGTCACATTCTATTTGGTTGGTAAGATTGATGCGACACTCTACCGCCAGGTGATGACAAAGATATTTTCGATTTTGTCTCAGTCACAGTTGGAGGTCATCCTACCTCACATCATACCTTCCTTATCCGGTTCAATTCCCGATGACTTATTTGTAGAGATTACATCTTAGTTGAGCTTGGAATCCAGATTTATGTAGACTGGTGCACAGGTATTTGGTTATATCATTTGTAGTATTGTTCGAATCCTAAAATTATTATTTTCTGTAGTATGAACTCTTATATCCAAATAGCTTGCTTTCTTATTCTCTAGTCTTTTTAGCTATTGTGGACACTAGCTATTCTGAATTTCTAACTGCTTGAAATTTGAAGTCTGTTTTAATTATAGAACACTTCTTAAGGATGTTCATGGCGGTACATTTTAATTGTAGATGAACATGTTCTTTTTCCAGAGATAAGCAAAGAACTTAGGCCCGAACTAAAGTGTCAAACCTTATCTTTGTGCTTGTAAATACTTGATAAGTTAAAGTGTTCAATCATGACATATCCCTTTATTCTCTTTTAACATTAACAACTAAACTATTTCTTCAAGATTTACATACATAGTGGTTGTGTTAAGTTGATATTAGACTTGAACAACAATGAGATATTGGATTTTTTTCTAATTTTGTCCTTTATATATTTTGGATTCTTTCCATAGCAAATACATTCATGTATAACATATTGCCAAATTTTGTGTGATTCTTATACATAATTGTTTTATGCTAAGGATGTGGATGCTATGGAGCAACAGTAGCATGATTGAGAGGGATGCAACCGCCAAAGACGATGAGGAGTTTGAGTTCGGTACCTAACTTTTTATTTCTAACTTATCTATCTTTTGTGTGAGATATTTTATCTATCAGTAGGAGACTTAAAACTTTGCTTATATCATGTTTCTAACTATGATTGATTTCTCATACTATGACTTATTATCTATGTGTGTATGATGGATTTATTGACTTTTGAAAACATGTGTGAGATAGTTGTTTGAGTGATGAAACTAAGTGAGACAGTTATTTTAATTATTGTTGGTTAGTAGATTGTGTTGTGAATGGGTGTGATGTGATATTTGAAATGATTGTTACTTTAATCATTGTTAACTATTTTGTTTAATTGTGATTTAATAATGTGTGAGATGCGATAATTGAAATAATTCGATATTGTGTTAGATGTGGATATTGTTGGATATTGGAAATATGTTTGTGTGTGGATATTGTTGGATATTAGGTTCGATATTGTGTTGGATGTGGATATTGGAAATATGATTGTGTGTGGATATTGGATTCGCTATTGTGTTGGTTGTGGATATTCAATATGTGATTCGATAATCTATCTGGGTTTAACTGTTGATATAGGTATCACGCTTGTTGCCTGTTTGCACATCCTAGACAGCTTTGCCGTCTAGAATGTCATAGTAGACGGTGCAACTGTCTAGGATGTATTTTAGCATCCTAGACGGCTACCATATCTGGGATGTCATCATAGGTGGCCCAGCTATCTAGAATGCATTTCAGCATCCTAGACGGATACCCCGTCTAGGATGTCATCGTAGACGGCCCAACCGTCTAGGCTACCATCCTAGATGATTCGCCATCTAGGATGAGAATCTACATCCTAAACGGACTGGCCATCTAGGATCTATAGCCATCTAAGATCCCTTTTTCTCTATTTTTCCATTCCCTCTTCCTATTTCTTTTCATTTTCTTTACTCTTGCATTTATTTTTCCTTTCCCTTTTTCCTTTTTCTTATTTTATTTATATTTGTTTCTCTCTTCTCTCCCTTTTTCTTGTTTTTATTTTCTTTTTATGTTGAAGAAGCAATCTCCAAAAGCTCATTTCCAACCTATTCTCTACAACCACTTTTCAATTAACCTTTCTTAAAGGAAAATTTTCAACTTAAAAGGAAAAATCCTTCCTTGTGGGTTTGACACTTATCAATACTATAACCTTGTTTTGCACTTCTAACACACTTATATTTACACTACACTTGTATAACCTGCAAAAATCATCTCAAACACAGATTAGACTCAAATACATGTTTGTTATTATTTAACAAGAGCAATTGTGTGGACACAGACCTAACAAAAGCCTCCTTCAACTTTTAATATTTTTAAATAAACTTCCTAAAAGTGTGAACCACAAGTTTCAATATAAAAATTATCTCCATGTGTAATTTTTACCTATCCACGTGAAAATTGTGGTTAACAACGTTAAGAGTTTTATTTAAAGATGTTGAAAGTAAAATTTCAATGTTTTTAAAAAAAAAACTCCCTCAAAGTGTGAACCACAAGTTTCAATAGAAAAACTATCTCCATGCGTAATTTTACGTACCCATAAGAAAATTGCGATTAACAATGTTAAGGATTTTAAAGGTGTTGAAAGTTTGGGGTTCTGAGAACCTCAAAAGTTAAGGATGATTTTGTGTCATTTGAAACTTAAAAGAGATTATCTAAGAAACCCCAAAACTTAAGGGGGTTTTCCCGCTAAAATTTATCACTAAAAAACTCACTTTTCAATTCAAGTTTATAGCATAAGAACCCTTTACTAGTGACATAATTAAGAAATATGTATTTGATAGTGTTACTAATAATGACATTATGTACTTTTAAAAATATGAATACTTATTAAGGGTAATTATAAATTTTTTTAATTATTAACTATGTAGTGACTCCATTTTTTCAGAAATATGGGCTCTGCCATTGCTTCACAGGTTATCCAAGAAGCTTCTTTGCATGGAAATATAAGGGTCGTAGTTAGACACATAAATTTTTATTTTTAGTAGCTCATTTTCCTAAAGTTTATTATACTAAATGGTATGACAATTCATATCTAATATCCATTTTAATAAAACATGATGAGTCCAAATAGGTTCATATTTTAACAGTTTGTTTGGCAACCTCCCAAAATAGGAACATAATTGATCATAGTCTCATTTTCCTATGAATCTTATTTGGAAAATATTGGACCAATGTTGACCCAACTTTTCCCGGGCTAAAAAGACACCTAGAACTGGCTTGATCCACCCTTTTCTTGGATTAAAGTAGAATAATTTATCTCAGTATTGGGTCAATCCTAGACTTGTTTGGAGGAGTTTGCCAAGCTGACCTCAAGGCTTTTCACAAGGCTCAGCATACACATGATTCATTCTCATTTATCCATGTGTAGCTTTTGTTATGATATGGTGGAGTCTTTGTCCATTGTTCTCCAGATCTTTATTTGCTATGCAAGTTTTTTGTTGAGGAGAAAATATTTAGGCATGCCTTTATAATTCTTAGTTCTCATTTTAACTTCGGTGTTTTAGTATAGTAGAAGATATACTTAACATAATATGAAAGCAACATATGTTCAATTTTCATTGACCACAAATTAAAAATGGATTTCAGAATACTGTTAAATGAGTCCGTGTCTTGGCTCATGAAAAAGACGCTTAACCTTGGAGGGTATATTAGAGTATAAAGCAATAACCCTCCACACCACAACTTTGAATATTTTGGGTAGTGGAAAGAAATTTGGTTTCAGTCCATGGAAATGGTAGTTAGCCTACATGGCATGTTAGAACATATAAATATTGATACATGACTTGCCTAGTTTATAAATGTCAGTTAGATTTATTTATAAATCTAAGCTCATTCTTTATATCCATAAAAATATTAATGGATTCTGATTTGATAAATTTTAATGAATATGGAAATTTAGATTTATTTATACACGACTTGCCTAGCTTTTTCTTTATATCTATAAAAACTTTAGTAGGGTTCTTAATTGACAGTCAGTTTATTGCATAGCCTATATCTTATCAATTTTCGTCAAATTCACTTCGTATCCGTATATGTTTCCTCTTATCCAGTTTGTATTTGTGTTTAATTTTAATGAATATGGAATATTGAATTAGACATGTGTTGTGTCGGCACGGATGGGTTTGCTTTTTTTCCTTATTTTGACTAAAGTTAATGTAAGTGGTAAAGTTGAGGGAATAAAATAATTTGGGGATAAATTTATAATTATCATAATGTGGGGACAAATTTAAAAATATGTACAATTTGGGGATTATTTATCAAAAACACAAAATTAAAATATGGATCAATTTTATTAAATCCCAAATAAGTTTAGGTGTTTGGAACTAAATAGCTAATATTTTGAAACTCTCACTACATCTCTAATAGCGTTTGGCGAAAACCCTTCATTATTAACATCATTAGTTCATGTGTAGTTAAATGACCAAAATGCCCCAATAAATTTTAAAATAATCTCCTATAAGTTTTACATCTCTTCACTTAACTTCAAAAAATTTGGAAGAAACCACCAACAATAGATATTTATAGCTTTCAGATTTTTCAGAGGTTTGATTGTAATTTTCAAAATTTTCAAATTTTCTAGAGTTTATTTATCAATTTTTCGGATTTTAAAAGGGTTTGTTCATAATTTCAGATTTTTGGGTTTTAAATTGAATGTAATGCCCAGATTTTTTGATCTAATTATATATTTAATTGAGGGATTTTACAAAATTATATAAGTATTTCAACTTGATATGATGAAATTGCCTAAAGTATAAGTTTATTAGAATGTGATTCATGACTTAATCATAAATTGAACTTAATAATAAAATTGATTAGCATATATAACCCTTAGGGTCATAAGAGTAAATTTGCAAATAGATCCAATGCTTATAAATATCCGGATTCTTAAGGTTTCTCTTCTTTTCTAAAATGTAACTTTTGGAGTTCTACAGAGAGGATAACCAGAGAGAGGTAACCTAATAGGAGAAAAAGATCTTCAATTTAGGCTAAGATTTTCTCCATATTGTTTTCAATTCATGGGGGTTTTTCTTTGTTTATCTCTCTCTGATATTATTCTTTAGATCTGTTAAACTCTAGAAATTCATCCTAGAATTTAGTAGGGTTCTTAATTGATGTTTCCCTGATGTTTTAGAGAAGTTATATTCAATCTAATATGGTTTGCGCCTACACAGATTGTTAGAATTTGAAAATATGCACAAATCATGCACGAAACCCTAGTTCTTCATTTTTCTTTATTGTTGATCTTGAAAAACATGCAAAAACATGAAAGAAACATGGTGTTTTAGTCCTTATAACAATTCTAAGAAGTCATGAAGAGACTGGAGGTGAAATAGCGAAGAAACGTGTCATAGTAGATCAATTATGCAATAGCAGCATCGATTCATCCATCTGATCGAGTGATATCAGAAGTCTGTTGAAAATCAGACGTCTTGTCATCCTATGGTAGATGTCTAATTTAGCTATTAGATGTCTAGTTGAGGTAGATAGACGCCTAATCATGGTTTCATAGAAATCTAAGTTCTTGTAATGCCCACAAATATCGTATCATGTATTTATACAGATACTAATACCTTTGACCGACTTGACCAAAAGTCTCGATCTAAATACCCTACGTTTGGGCTAGACCAAACCATCTTTATGGTTTTAGACTTGAGTTAGGATGACAAGAGGGTCAACCCAAGAGCTTAGAGAGGCTAGATTAGAGTATGAGTATAAGTTTTGCCATGAGTGGCATGGTCATAAATATTAGGAAGTTAGGATGAGGGTATTAGACAATAAATAGAAGAGATAATTCTCTTCTAAAAATCGTAGCATAGTTCTAGGGCTGTCTCCATAGAGTGAGTGTGAGATTGAGAGAGAAAAGAATGAGTTTTGAGGGAGAGAAGACCCTTTGATGAAGGAGATAAGGAGAGGGAGAAGAGAGAGGAATGTAGGCAATAAAAAATTGCCTTAATCCCTACACAGCAACTCGGAATGAGCAAAAGAGCTTAAGGGTCCATCTGAGTGAAGTCAGGTCCGCCTAAGGGTTAAGTTCACCTGAATGCTTGACTTTACAAAATAGACAAAAGTGCTGATATCTCTCAAACCGGAAGGAATTGGGCAAAACGACCGAAGCAATTGGCTCCGTCTCGTCGAGATAGTTGATTTTCATATATAATTTGTCCAATTCCGACATACGGTTTGAAAGTTACGACCCGCTCTTCGTAGCATGTTCTGAGGCTCGCCCGTAGAGCAGGCTCGCTTGCAAGGGAGCTTAGATCACCTCAAGCACAAGCTCGCGTGAAGACTTGGAGCTCGCCTGCGTGCTTGAAGCTCATCTGCATAGGCCAAAATGCCCACAACCTCAAAGTTTGACGAGGCTCGCCTACGACATCATTGCAGCGAGGCTCGACATTCAACCGAGGTTCGTCATCGCAGCGAGGCTCGACATTCGACCTCAGCATTCAACCGAGGTTCGCCTGCAGCAGTGAACCTCGACATTCAACCGAGGTTCGTCGTTGCAGCGAGGCTCGACATTCAACCGAGGTCCGTCATTACAGCGAGGCTCGACATTCAACCGAGGTTCGCCTACAGCAGTGAACCTCGACATTCGACCTCAGCATTAAAACAAGGTTCGCCTACAGCAGTGAACCTCGACATTCAACCGAGGTCCGTCATTACAGCGAGGCTCGACATTCAACCGAGGTTCGCCTACAGCAGTGAACCTCGACATTCGACCTCAGCATTCAGCAGGGTTGCGCTGCGGCGGTGAATCTCGACATCCAGCGAGGTTCGTCGTTGCAGCGAGGCTCGACATTCAACCGAGGTCCGTCATTACAGCGAGGCTCGACATTCAACCGAGGTTCGCCTACAGCAGTGAACCTCGACATTCGACCTCAGCATTAAAACAAGGTTCGCCTACAGCAGTGAACCTCGACATTCAACCGAGGTCCGTCATTACAGCCGAGGCTCGACATTCAAGGAGTTACTTCTGGCGGTGAACCTCGACATTCGACCTCAGCATTCAAACAAGGTTCGCCTACAGCAGTGAACCTCGACATTCAACCGAGGTTCGCCTACAGCAGTGAACCTCGACATTCAACCGAGGTTCGCCTACAGCAGTGAACCTCGACATTCAAACGAAGCTCGCCCGGCACCAGAGTCTGACGAGGTTCGCCACCCGCGTTTACTGCAGCAGCGCCGCTTTACTGTAGCAGTTCCGCTAACTGTAGCAGCCGCGTTACTGTAGCAGCCGCACGATTACTGCGGCAGCTCCATTAAATAGCTAAGAGCCCAACTGGGCTGGGGGCAGCAGAGGGAGAGGTCTGAGAACTTTTGGAGCTCTACACTTGTGCGCATAGGAGAGATCAGGAACCTCTCCAACAACCTCTTGATCACCCGCAGCCTTGGTCTGATCGTCAACGGGAAGCAACCTCGACTTGAGCATCGAGCGAAGCATCCTCTCGCCACCAAGAACCCATACAAAAGAGGAGTCAAATCAATCTCCTCTTCCTCTGTAATCGAGAGAATTTGATTGTAATACTTCCATTCAATCAATAAACTTTTTTCGACCCTACAGAAGATGGCGACCACAGTGGGAGCAACCGTTCATTCTGATGAACTGGTGGTGGCGCAATCAGACAAGGTTGCAGTCGGAACCGAGGTTCGAACCTTGGTTATCGAGTTTGATCAGAGTAAGTACGAGGAGTTCCTCTCCTCAGGGCATCTAGCCGGTGAAGACACGCAAGGTCGTCGAGTGAGTCAGTATGAGACTTCACCGTGGCTGCCTGAATCCTCGGCGAACCTCGACGGTCGCCTTTGTCTCTCAAGGACAAGGCTCCAAGAGCTAGCCGGGCTAAGAAGTGGGTTGTTAAGCAACCCAAGTCAACTTCGGATGTTGTTAGCCAAGTTTTGGCTTACGAGCCTCCTGCCTTTATGAAGAACGAACCTTCTAACGGTTCACTCTCAAGGCGTGCGGACAACGTCGGTGAGAACCAAGCTTCGCCGGCGTGCTCGAGCTTTGGTCTCGTTGGGGATTCCACTATCGTCCAAGAAAATCAAGCGAACCTCGTTATCATCAAAGGGTTCGTTCAAAACAAACGAGCATTAAGCCCTGGCTGCGACCCGTCCAGTGGTGAACCTGCGCCAACAATGTGAGGTCCCCTTGAAAGAGGCGAACCTCGTCTACAAGATGAGCGTGCGATGCGAACCTCGTCTACAAGGCGAGCGTCGCCCTAGCTGCGGTCCCGCGTCGGTGGCGAACCTGCAACAATGTGAAGTCCCCTTGAAAGAGATGAGCCCGTGCGCTTGGCGAATTTCGCCAACAACATGACAAACGTCACTCTGTTGACGAACCTCGTCATGGCAAGCGTCACAATGATGAACCTCGTCATCATGAACCTCGACATGGGGTGTCATCAAAGCAAGTGGGCGAACCTGCGTCAGAAAGCGTCGAATGGCGAACCTCGTCATCTTGAACCTACCCAACAACATGAGGTCCGTTCGAACCGAGGCGAACCTCGTTGGACAAATGAACCTCGCCATAAGCTTCATAGCGAGCCAAAGGAAGCGGCAGCCTCGCCGAGGTCGCCAAACTCGACTCGAAGCCCTCTCATATGAGGCTCGTCTTTCAGAATCAGTTGGGGGTACACCCACTTCCGATCTCCGTGATTACCTCACTCGCAAGCGTGATGCTAGTCATATGCAATCTCACTGCTTCTGCGAGAAGCTTATCTCTGCGATGCGCGCCCAATGTTCATCGACACTCCAACCTTCGGTTTTTGAGCGATTATCGAACCCGTCAACTAGACGAAGGCGGTTTCGCCATAAGAAACAAGCAGCCCGCGGTGGTCATTCCCCCGGAGTGACTATTAACATGGTTGGGAGAGGCGGGGGCAAGACCCCAACAAGTAGTCCAGAATCGTTTGACCCTGAATATTCCCCAGGGTTACGAGGCGCATTAATCAATAGCCAAGGCGCTTATCAAGAAACCCGTCTTCGTACCGGAGTGACGATCCCGTTTGACTATAGCCAATTGGCTGGGGGTACCTCTGAAAAATTTGAGAACTCCGGCATCGCTACGTCTCAACCTTCGAATACTGATTTTAGCGATCAGGCGAGTGTCCTCATGGCCGAACGAGAAGAAGAGATGACACGAAGAATAGAAGAGCAACAAGCTACTATTCTTGCGCAACAAGAATTTATCAGACGCTTAGAAATGATGATGGAAAAACTTGTGGGCAAGAAGAAGATGGATGAAGGAGGATCCAAGTCGAAGCAAGAAGGCTGCGACGGGGATCATGATGTTCATTCAATGTCATCTGGCGAGTCGAATCCGCGATACAAAGCGGATCATCGTTCTGGGATTTCCAAAGGCATTTGGATGCCCTTAAACTCTAAGGGCAATCTAAGAATTTGGGGGTGGCGAGGCCATATCCTATAGAATGGGATGATGTCCCATATCCTCCAAAATTCAAGCCACTTAACCTAGCGCAATTCGACGGAAAAAGTTCTCCGTGCAACACATCTACTATTTCAAGCGCAAACCGGGCATATAACAGTACGATCCTATTATGACCGACTATTCATCGGCACTCTTAAAGTCGCTTCAGTGGTTTCGAAGGTTAGAGCACGGTTCTATCGGCTCTTGGAAAGATGTGCGAGGCTTTTATGGCCCGATTTTCGATGATGACGAGGTGTCTATGGCCACTTTGGGCGAAAAGCAAAAAGGCAGTCTGTAGCACTTCGTCAGCGATTCGAATCTGTCTTTGCATTCGGGACCGAGGCCTCGGGCGACATTCATCGGGATGTGCGAGCCAACCTCTCGCTCAACATACTTTGAAGATGGGTGCGGTTGAAGCACACTCTTGGAGATTTGGTGAGGCAAGGGGAGCAAGTTGAGAACATGCTTGGAGGATCGGCCGAGGAACCCGGGATTCTCGTCATAAAAGGGGTAATCGAACAATTTTATTCCTCAAAAGCAATCGAAGGGGAAGGAGACTTTGGCCGTGGAGACCCAACCTACCGAGACCCTTCAAGTCGAATGTTTTGGCCAGTCCTCGAGAGGAAGTATGATTTTAAGGATGACCGAGTCATACCAATCCTTAAAACTTTACTCAAAATGAACAAGATCACGCAGGAAATGAGGAAGCGGAGGAAGCTTCAAGGACGGACGATCAAAATCTTGCATGTACCATCGAATGGTACACCACCGTGAGGTCATGCTACGTTTTAAAGGACAAGATCCAAGTCTTGTTAGAGGCGGTGTTATGACTCTGCGAGAGGATCGAAGAAGGTGTCTGCAAACATGGTAAGCCCTCCATTTGGTGATTTTTGAATTCCAAGTGCAAGATGGGGTAAAGCCAATCCCTCAGCGGAAGCGAGTTGTGAACTTTGACCTCCAGCAGCGGGAGGAACAAGGTATGGTTCCACCCAGCAGAAGTAAATTATGGTTCACCACGACTTGTTATCGAGATGAGCAATGGACTTCTTCAAAGTCCAAAGGAAAGACTTAACGCCACCTCTGCTGCGGAAAAGAAGCAATCGTCCGACCCGCGCGACACATACCGGCGTTAGCCACCCGGTGGAAAGGAGTTCTTAAGGGAGTATCGAGGCAACACCGACATAGACAAAGCGCGGTTGGTGAGCCCAAAACAAGGGAGGTCCGTACAACAAAGCTCGGGAAGGACACACCAACTTTGAAGGCCCTTTCGGTTCGATGTTTTAGCCCAACTCTCCAACATCCGGCGAGGATCACTTTGTTTGAACTCTTCGGCTTTCTCAATCTACCGAGGCTCTGCGAGAAGCATTGGCGGACAACGAAGCCTTTCGCTCATTTCCCGAAAGCTCAGCGAAGTTTGCCCAATGTCACCGAGTCTTGAGGGCCAATACCTTGCATTACCTTCTCCTCGGAGGACATGCAAGTGAAGAGCCCGAAGCATGATAGGCCATTATACTTTACGGTTACATTGGCTCTCGGATCAACCGAGCTCAAGTTGACCCGGGATGCGCATTGAGTATCATCCCATTGAGAATTATACAACATCTCGGGATACATTTGCATCGTTTAGCGACAGGGACTACCATCTACGGTTTCAATGCCACCATTCGTCCCTTGGGCAAAATCAAACTCGGATGCGGATAGGAGACTTGAAGACGAGGCGTCACTCGTCGTTGATTGCATACATCCTATAATTTGCTATTGGAATACGGATCCATGAAAACTTGATCGTCCGTCTACATTGCATCAATGCATGAAGTATGTAGATGAAGAGGGATGGTTAAAACATTGGTCGCGGAAGGCAACCATTCAAAGGTGTGGAGAATTATTTTCTTGATTCGTCCACTACCTTGAGGAAGGCCAATGATGAACCACGGTCGAGGACTATGGCAATGAAATGAGGTGACATAGAGTCCGAATAAGGAGTTGTATTCAATGATGTAAAACCCTTTGTAATCGATCTGAATGATCCTGATGACGATGTCGTCGTTTTCAATGAAGATTATGATTTAGCTTACGCACCGGGTGTTAAAAGTCATACTGACTTAATGTCGAGAATTACGCCGGTTGTATCTTTGAACCTACTTGCACATGCCAATTCGGTCGTCGTTCATGATGACCCAAAGGCATAATGACTCTTCGCGAGCGGTTTTTGTGGTACCAGCCAGGAATAGTGATCAGAAAGACATTATCCTTGGGAAGGTCAATCAGCCGTCGCAAAACGAGCTAGAGCAGCCCAAAGCAGAGGAAAAGGAACCCCAATTCTCATACTTCTCGCCAACGGCGCGAAATTTGATGAAGAAAATGGGGTATGATTTCCTTCACAAAGAAGGACTAAGCTACGGAAAAGGTATCAAGACACCAATCCGATCTGCTTATGTCCGGAAGGCCAGCCCGATGATTATTATCATAAAACTTCGTAAAGGGTTGGGATATGAATCACCATCGTTACTCATGGCATGTCGGTGAGGCGATTCAGCACTCATCGTTTGGGGCAGTTTCACAGGATTCGAAGTCGACAGGACATGAATTCGGTCCACGATGGCCAATATGGCTATGGCCGATCAACTTGAGATTCAAGAGGATGATCATTGTCATTATTTGAAGATCCACTAAGTCAACATTTCGGGATGCAATGGGAACATCGTTTTGAACAACGAGCCATGCGATGATGACAAAATAGTCCGAGTTGATATGGGGATGAAGCTAATCCGAAGCCCATATTCATAGCGATAGTTTGACAATGAAGAAAGGAGAGCCTTATCGCTTTGATGCGGGAATATATCGATGTCTTCGCTTGGAGTTATGAAGATATGCCCGGCTTAGACCCTCAAGTGGCTATGCATTGCCTTAATATCGAACCAGGTGCTAAGCCTGTTAAACAACAGCAACGACGATTTTCCCCTCAAGTCATGAAGGCCATTGAGAAAGAAATCGAGAAGCTGATCAAAGCAGGGTTCATTCGGGAGGTCCAACACCCCGATTGGGTAGCCAATATAGTACCTGTTTTGAAGAAAAATGGACAGATCCGGCCGTGCGTTGACTATCGAGACTTAAATTCAGCATGTCCGAAAGATGATTTTCCTTTACCAATCACGGATATTATCGTCGATAACACGTGTGGATTTGAAAGGATGTCTTTTATGGATGGCTTTTCAGGGTACAATCAAATCAAAATGCACCCCGATGATGAAAAGCACACTGCTTTCCGAACACCGTCGAGAATATCTTTATTATCTGATTATGCCTTCGGCTTGAAGCGAGGGCTACATACCCGGCGTGCCATGACCACTATCTTCGAAAACATTTACGGAAGGCGGTAGAAATGCTACGTAGGCGATTTAGTGGTCAAGAGTCGTCACAAAGTGATCATTTACGACTTGAGGGCATTTGAGATAATCGGGCACATCGTGAAGATGAACCCAACTAAGTCTTTCACGAGGGATGTCTAGTGGCAAATTCCTAGGTTCGTGGTCCGCAGCCGGGCGGTATCGCCTCGACGGATAAAGTCAAAGCTATCCAAGAACTTCCACCTCCTAGAAGCCTCGAGAGCTTCGTGGGCTCCAAGGCGTTTGGCTTACATTCGCAGATTCATTTCCAATTTATCGGAAATGTCAACCATTCTCGAAGCTCATGAAGAAAGGTGTATCGTTAGTTTGGGATGAGGATTGCGGAAGGCATTGAAGAGATCAAAACATATCTTTCTAATCCCCCTGTGTTAGTTGCACCTAAATCAGGAAAGCCCTTCCTGATTTACATCCGCGCTGAGTATGCGTTAGCAGGTCTTTTAGCACAGGACGATGACAATGGCCACGAGCGGTGATCTATTACCTCGATGGACATGCGGGGATATCGATACCCTCCCATTCGAAGGAATGTTTGGCTTTGGTCTTAGCCATCCAAAGATGCGGCACTATCTAGTGGGACGGACCATACCGTCATCTCCAAAATTGACCCTATCACGGGTATTCATGACCCGGCTGGCGTTGAATGGTCGAATGGCTAGATGGGCATTGTTATTATCTCGATCGACATTCACTTCAAACCTCGAAGGCGATGAAGGGTCAAGGCGTGTGTGATCTTATGGCTAATCATCCATTGAAAGGGAAAGTCGAATTGTATCAAGACATGCACGATGAACCTTATGAAGCTAATCGGTCTCTAAGGAACAGTATGGCGGTTGTTCTTTGTGAACCTCGAGGCGACCCACGGCGGCCGTTGTAGCGGAGTGGGGGTAGTATTGATATCTCCACAAAACCACGTGATACCACGAGCGTATCGTTATCGAGAACCATGTACCAATAGCGTAGCGGTATAATCGTTATTGATTGGTCTCGACATAGCCAAACATTTAGGCGTGAAGCACCTTGAAGCATTTGGGGATTCCGACTAGTCGTAAAACAACTAAGAGGAGAATCTGAAGTCGGGCCGAGGACCTTATCCCTCATCATGCGAGCCATAACTTTAGTGACTCCTTTGAAAGCTTTTACATTGATCATGTACCCGTTTGCGGAACACTTATCACGAGATCTTGTGGCGTCTCTTGCTTCACGCTAACCACGCGAGAATGCTACTCGGCAAGTTAGTGTGACTAGTCGGCAACTATTTTGGCCAAAATATGCATTCTGATTCGTGCGGTCGAAGGCGAGCCTAAGTCACTTGAAGCACGAGGCTGGCGGTTCGATCATCGACTATGTCTTGCATGGGATATTGCCCGAAGACATAAAAGAAAGGGAGTCGATTCGTCGACGAGCATCAAGATTTTACTATGATTCCCAATTACAGACTTTGTATAGAAGGTCATATGATGGGTTCTTGCTTGATGTCATCAACTAAGGAAGCGAGCAAGTCTTGAAAAAGCTCATGGCGGTGTTTGTGGAGCACACCAACCTGGACCTAAGTTATGGGACCGGTTGCGTAGACTCGGTTATTATTGGCCGACGATGGTAAGGGATGCCGCGGCTTACTCTAAACGATGCCATGCGTGCCAAATACATGCTAATTACCTTCACCAACCTCCGGAACACTTGCATCCTGCATACGTCACGGCCATTTGAAACGTGGGGAATGGACATCGTCGGTCCAATTTCTCCACCTTCTTCAAAAGGACATCGCTTCATATTGGCGATAACTGAGTATTTCTCAAAGTGGGCTGAAGCCGTTCCGTTGAGATTGGTCAAGACAAGTGATGTGATCAAGTTTGTTAAACATCATGTCATATACGAGTGCGGTGTCGAAGCGGTGTCCGATAATGGTCGCAATTTGTCGGTCATGCCTTCCGCGATTCTGCGATAAATTTGAATCGGAATCTAGCGTCAGCGACTTACTACCCGCTGCGAATGGACAAGCTGAAGCCTTTAACAAGGCGATCATCAAGATCCTTGCTAAAATGGTCTCTTCAAACAAGAAGGATTGGAGCGACAAGTGGGGCAAAGCACGTGGGCTTACCGTACAACGGTTCGCGCAACGGTACCACCCCATATTCTACGGTTTATGGTTGTGGGGCCATTTTACCGTTAGAGATTCAAATCCCATCGCTTGAATGGCTTTATCCACGGAATGACAACAGGAAAATCATCGCCGGCGCTTGAGGAACTTGAAATCTTTGGATGAAAAGCGATTCTGAGCTCAACGGCATATCGAGCTTTACCGGACCAGTTTCTAAAGCATTTGACAAGAAAGTCCGATGTTGTATTTTCAAGGAAGGCGACCTCGTTCTCGTGTCCGGCTAGATGATTTTGAACTCCAAAAGAAGGGGATTCGAACCAAAATGGGAAGGACCATTAGGTGGTGGAGTCTGTTTACTCGAATGGAGCATACCGCCTAACCAATCAAGAAGGGACAATCATGATGCCTATTAATGGTAAGTTTCGAAAAAGTACTACCGTAGTCTTCTTTCAAACTCCCATTAAGTTATCATGTTAACGTCACATCGAGATAACCAATTTCCTCCAAATTCTCTCCATCCTCGCCAATAGGATGGCGGGACTAAAACTATCATGTTAACAATCACCTCGATAGTTCCCTCAAGATTTCCTCCGTCAATCCTCTCAAGCGGGATGGCGGGATCCTCTTGTCATGTTAATATTACACCTCTGACAAATTAACTTGCTAATCCTCTTCAATGGGATGGTGAGTCCTCAAAGTTGCCCCAATCACAACAAATTCTTGTCGGGTTAACAATCACCTCTGATAGTCCGCACCGTCATTCCCGCAAATGACGTTGTCCAACCAAGTCGTCATACCCCTATTCCCATCATAGTTGTTACACTTCCGAGTTACTGAACAACTTGATTGTTTCCGATCACAGTCGTCATACCTCTATGTCACTGAACGACCTGATCATTTCCATATCGTCACTTGTCCGAGTGACTTTGGGTTGGATAGTGGTTAACCAAGCAATATACCCCTATCGTCTCCCTCACCGAATAGTGGCCTACCATGCGATGTGCCTCTATTTTAGCCATAGTCGTTATACTCTTATGTCACTGAACGGCTCAGCTAACCCCACAGAGTCATTTTCTAAATGATTTTGTTCGTAATCACTGTTGTTATACTCTCACGTCACTGAACAACTTGATTGCTTTTTGATCACGATCATTATACTTTTATGTCACTGAACGATTCGATCATTTCCGAATAGTGGCCTACCATGCGATGTGCCTCTATTTTAGCCATAGTCGTTATACTCTTATGTCCTTTGAGCGGCTCGGCTAACCCTACGAGTCATTTTCTAAATGATTTTGTTCGTAATCACTGTTGTTATACTCTCACGTCACTGAACAACTTGATTGCTTTTTGATCGCGATCGTTATACTTTTATGTCACTGAACGATTCGATCATTTCCGAATAGTGGCCTACCATGCGATGTGCCTCTATTTCAACCATAGTCGTTATACTCCCATGTCACTGAACGACTTGACTACTCCCACATGATCATTCCTCTAAAATGATTTTGTTCGTAATCACCGTTGTTATACTCTCCGTCCTTGAACAACTTGATTGCTTTTGATCGCGATCGTTATACTTTTCGTCAGCGAGCGATTCGATCATTTCCACATGATGGCCTACCGGGCTATTTGCCCTTATCTTTTAATCCAGCGCCTTGAGCGGCTAAGGATGGAGGAGATTTTAGCATTAAGCCTAAAAGAAATTCCTCGAAAACTCACCATCTTGAGGGAAAAGTATGGCTAGCCCGATTCAAGCGGTGTCGGTAAAGGCACATCAAATCCGTTGATAGGCGGGGTTTGCTAAAAATCCTAGAGAGGCGATCATTAGCTGCAAGTGAAGAATTCAAATTCACCGTGTTGGTTAGAAGGTTCCTCGCTCGATGCACTTGCGCCATTTTACAAGTCTTCATATCCAAAGTGTTCGGACTCCATTCAATCACATTCAAGTCGAAAACTTTGGAGGGATTTTGAGGCAATAAAAATTGCCTTAATCCTACACAGCAACTTCGGAATGGGCAAAAGAGCTTAGGGTCCATCACGGTGAAGTCAGTCGCCTAAGGGTTAAATTCACGAATGCTTGACTTTACAAAATAGACAAAAGTGCTGATATCTCTCGAACCGGAAGGAATTGGGCAAAATGACCGAAGCAATTGGCTCGTCTCGTCGAGATAGTCGATTTTCATATATAATTCGTCCAATTCCGACATACGGTTTGAAAGTTGACCCTCTCTTAGTATGTTACGAGGCTTCGCGGTAGGCGGCTTCGCACTGAGAGCTTAGATCACCTCAAGCACAAGCTCGGCGTGAAGACTTGGAGCTCACTGCGTGCTTGACTTCGTCTGCATAGGCCAAAATTGCCCACAACCTCAAAGTTTGGAGGCTCGCCCTCGACATCATTGGCCGAGCTCGACATTCAACCGAGTTAGTCATCGCAGCGAGGCTCGACATTCGACCTCGGCATTCAACCGAGGTTAGCTGCAGCAGTGAATCTCGGCGTCCAACCGAGGTTCGTTGCGGCGAGGCTCGACATTCAACCGAGTCCGTCATTACAGCGAGGCTCGACATTCAACCGAGGTTAGCCTCGGCGGATGAACCTCGACATTCGACCTCGGCATTAAAACAAGGTTAGCCTACGGCGGTGAACCTCGACATTCAACCAGGTCCGTCATTCAGGCGAGGCTCGACATTCAACGAGGTTAGCCTACGATGAACCTCGACATTCGACCTCGGCATTCAAACAAGGTTCGCCTCGGTACGTGAACCTCGACATTCAGAGGTTCGCCTCTGGCGGATGAACCGGCAGCTCAGCGAGGTTACCTCTGAGTAGTGAACCTCGACATTCAAAGGCTTCGCCCGGCAGACACGAGTCGGCGAGGTTAAGCCACCGCGTTCTGCAGCGGCGTCGGCTTTCTTGTAGCAGTTCCACTAGCTGTAGCGGCCGGCGTTCTGCTGCGTAGCGCCATACGTTCTTGCGGCGGCTCCATTAAATAGCTAAGAGCCCGGGCGGGGCAGCAAGAGGGAGAGTGCGAGAACTTTGGAGCTCTACACTTGGCATAGGAGAGATCGGGAACCTCTCCAACAACCTCTTGATCACCGCGGCCTTGGTACGATCGTCAGCGGGAAGCAACCTCGACTTGAGCATCGGCGAAGCATCCTTTCGCACCAGAACCCATACAAAGAGGAGTCAAATCAATCTCCTCTTCCTCTGTAATCGAGAGAATTTGATTGTAATACTTCCATTCAATCAATAAACTTTTTTCGACCCTACAAGGAAGTCCATCACCCATCCAAGCCATAGATCCATGCTAAGATAAGCTTCTTTTTTCATGCTCAATTTCTTTATTTGAATCCAAGATATGTGTTCTCACCTAGAATCGCTTGTGCTAGGTAAAAACACCAATTTTGCTCGATCAACGGAGAAAAATCAGATTTTGCAACCGATATCTCTCAAGGCAAGCATCTCAACCTCCTCTTATTAGATCAATATCCTAGGGTATTTGTTTTGATCATATTTGTTCATCAATTGCATGTTTTGATTCATGAGTTTGCTTAGATCTAACTACTTTTTATATAAAAATGTATATTTTTGTATAATATCGAAATGTTGAGATTTCTCTTCGGATTCTTAATGAAATAAGCTCAAACTAATTCCAAATAATTCCTGCTATGAATCTAAAAAATGGGTAATTTGTGGAATGTGGATTGACTAGAGTATGGGGCACTAGAATTCGATAGATTATAGAAAAACTGCAATCTACTAGTTCGAGTGCACACGCTCACTCTAGCTAGCGCACGCGCCCAATCGGGCAGAGACTCAGTTCAAGAAGGGGATGAGCCACTGATCTAATGTGGCCTGTCACCGAGCACATGTGCCCAGGTGCCAAGCGCATGTGCTCAACCTACAATTCGGCGAATTCTGATTACATGCATATTATGAGGTTCTAACTTCTAATTTCACTTCCCTCTTCCTTGTTAGCTCCCCTAAAGTGAACGATTACCCATGACAAGGGGTATCTGCATGTAGTTTGATATCTTGTGAAGCTTCTGGGATTTTTTGGAATCCTATAAAAGCTAATTCTTCAAAAAACCTATGTATTTGCTTTCCGTATGTTTGAATCATATTTTGTGAGCTTTCACATTTTTGTTGTGATGCTAGGAGTGTGTTGATCTGGTTTCTATCATAGACTTAGATGATTTTAGGTGGTCGACCTTAATCTTGCTGTACATGAAGGGTGACACCTAGATATTATGGATGTTAAGCAAATTATGTTGGACCATGACCCTTGGGCTCACTCGTGCGTGAGTCCAGACCCGTTTCTGTTATCATGTTGCCCGGATGGGATATTACCCGTTAGTGTACTCGTTTGGTGGATATTTCTATTAAATCTTATTTCATTATTAATTTATTTGGCTTTGTGATCCGTCCGTGGTTTCTCTTAGAGAGTACCAAATTTTATATGGAATTCTCCATTTACACGAGTTATGAGAAGAGATAATGTGTTTGGATTAATGATCCGAGACTTCATCTTCTTTGAGCTCCCAAACATAGAGGGCACTCTGATTGGACACCTGGTCAATACCATCTAGATCGTTATCAGGCATCATGATAGTGTGTGTTCTACGAGTTGAGATTCTCAGGACTAGTGCATAACATTTCATGTACATCAAATTAAGAAAAAGTAATTTGATGGGTTTAATTTTGGGGGGCTGAATCTTCAGAGATATGTAGGGCGTGGTAGTGTGTGTGAGATAGGATGGTCAGTATGGGAGGGTTGGGTAGTATAAAAACTATCGGATCCCATGTGACCTGTACACATATCCTCAGTGAAGATCTTTCCAAATAAGATGCTAATTACGGGAATCATGATTGGATCGAGGAAGTCGTATGCAACATGCAATTTTTCCAGTTGAGATTCTATGAAGTTATTTTGCATGAGTAGTTTCAGATAGTAAAGACCCGTAGATGTGCATGTTTGGATGTTTATTTTTTGTAATTTTGTTCTAGTTTCGATTTGTGTTGCGTTTTACAATTGTTTTCAGACATTTTCAACATCTTTGATACATGCATATCTTCCCGTTGTTTGGTCTGTCTTCCCTTATCTGTTCTCAATGCTGAATCTTCATGAGTATATCTTTTGAGATATCCTCATTTTTTCCTTTTCTCTTTGTTTATTTCCTCACTTGATGCTTGCTACGGTCATTTGCCTAACCTCCTCTAGATTTGTTCTCCCTTCTTCCTCTAAATGGCGGGAGATGTCGGTCTTGGATCAGTTGTCTGATTCGGCAGTTTTCCATCCTAGGATTTGGTAGGTGATTGTTTTTATAGTTTTGCCCTTATGTGTAGTTTGTTAGTTTAGAGTCCCATCAGGCTATGTAGTCTATAGTTGGTTCACCCTAATTTGTCTAGTTTGACGAGAAGTTATCTTTTGTCAATCTTGCCTACCTTTGTATAATTACTATTTTACCCTTGCTGCTTGGTATAGACAAGCTTGTTATGAGAATAAAACCAAGATTTTTATGTTATCGAGCATAGGTTTAGACAAGCGGACCTTACCCATAGTCATGTTTGGTGGATAGATTTTAGGTGATTGTAGTATCTTACTAAATTCGGATAGAATAAGTTTGACCTAGAGCATGTATTTCTTTAAGCCTTACCATTTGATCGATCAGTGTGATATTTTACGTAGTAACCTCAGAGAGTGTAGAGTGAGCGTAAAGAGCATATCACGGAAACTAAGTCAAGGTGTTAGTGGGAAGGAAGTAGAGTGTGACCAAAAGTGAGTATGTTAGTGAGTGATGATGCAAGAGTGAGATGTAAGATTTGATGGATTATAATAATTGAACTTAAGAACTGAAATTTGAGGGTAACGATAATTTTTTTAGAAATTTGATTGGATGAGAGTTGGCATTGTAATCTTATGAAAGAGTGACATATGGATTTGGAAGATTTTCAATCTATTAGTTAGGTGTCTTGAGTGGGTTGAGCGTAGTCATAGCCGAGGGTTATGATTTGATCCATGTTTTCTTATTTGTCTATAGCCTTGATGAACACGAGATCCTTGACTCCATGAAGTGTTCACAAATTCCATAAATATCCAAACAATTGGATTAACTATATTAATTTGTAAAAAAGTTTACAGGAGGACCTTTATGCAAAAGGGAATACTAACTATACTAACATATTTATGAGTGTTGAGGGGCATATTGCAAATGGAATTTGTAAAGGGTATTATTGCAAAAAAGAGAACTCATAAGATAAAAGAAACCCTAACCTCGTCTTGAGAAGCTGCTGTCAAAAGTTTAAAAAAAAATCAGAGACAAAATCGACCAGAAAGAACCGGAGAAAAAAATTATTATTATTTTTGGAATTTATAGATCACAGAGATAATGACCATCCATGCGACTTTGTATCCATCTTTGCGCTCACGGATCTTATTCTTTGAGGATCTCGACTATGTTTTGACTTTATCTGGTGAGTTTTATTTGTTATCAATTTCTTTCTAGACTAACTATATATCTATATCTATATATATTAATGATAATAGATGCAGTTACTTAGTTGCAACTCCTCTTTGGATTCTTTTAAAAAGCTATTAGTGAGCATGCTTGTCAATTTGCAAATTGAAAGAGGTATGAGGAATTAAAGTTTGGTTTTTGGTCAGAAGCTATAGGTCTCTGTCTATAAGCAACGAAGAAGTGCAAGGGCTAGTATCCTAAGTTAATGGAAATGAATATATCAATTAATTAATAGGAATGACAGTTCTGTGATGGTTGCTTATATTTATTCTTTTCGAATTTCTACGGACTTCGCGGATATGTCATGAGTGGTATTTCGATAATCTTTCGAGTTCGAGTTTGAGTAAATGGTGACTTTATGCATTTGCACTGCATATTTTTCATATAAAATTATAGCAAGTATATGCGGATTGGTTCGATGGATTACATCCTTTTATATGATTTACTAACATATTAATAGTTGATAATGTGATACACACGGATATTTAGTATAAGCCTATGCTTATTTCTTTGTTGACAATCATATCTTTTCATATAGTAGTAAGTTGAGATGCATACGTTGTTGATTTCACTATTGGTTGGCCTTTGGCAATTTTTTCTAAAGTATTTAGTTACAGGAGCTTTGTTCATTTTTCTTAAAAACATATGCATCTCAAGTCAATATATCGGTACATATCGGAGATAAGTAAGTCATCTAAACATGGCTCAATGTGCCTCTATGAGGTTTTATTGACTAAGAGCCCAAATTTGGGTCTCACCGTGGAACCACGGGCTTAATAATTGTGGGGTTTAGGACCAGGAGTATGAAGTGTTGAGCTCATTGAGACATGACCTACTTATTCTCCATCTCATGAAATTTTGTACTTTAAATATATTGTATCAAGTTTGTGAGCTCATTGATGATTTTTATTATTTTAATATTTTGCTTATCAAATCAAAGTATTCTAGTTTTACAAAACAGGTGTTTAATGTATGAATTTATCCACTTATTGAGTTGTGAACTCATTTTGTTATATTCATTCTTTTGAGATTAGGGATTAGGTGGAGTTGGTGGTTCCTAAATTATTAAGAGAGAGCAAGGAATAAAATTTGCAGATTGTTACTTTTTCTTCTAGGTGAAGGTTGAATAAAGTCTTCGATATGTAGTTGAAAATTGGAAACTTTGTAATAATGGAATATTTTCCTTTAGGTTGACTTTTATTTCAAGCCGAGGAATATTTGTTTATCTCAAGTTAATTGGATTAATATTGACTTTTGGATTATAAAGGATATTTATTGTTGGTTTTAATTCAATGATGAGATTATTTTGGTGGTCTTTTGATGAATGTAGATTTTTAGAGGACTTTTCACAGATTTAGTCCGACTCCAATTTTCCTTCTAGGTTTGAAAATTGGGGTTGTGACAGATAGTAGAGAAATAATGTGCATGTGTGCATTAGACAATATAGTGAAATAGGCAAAAGAGCATGTTTCTCATTAATAATCATCAAGGGCTTACCCTAAACAAGTCGTAGGAGAGTCAATACAAGTTTTCTAAAAATAAAAATAAGTGCACCTCAACCTAAGACACGACCTCTTCTCTACACAACTGCTTAAGCATGCAAGCTTGACTCTCTATCAATTAGGGTCTCAGATACACCTACCCCATCGAAAGCAACGTGCTCGACACCTGAGATCACTCCACCCGGGATAAACCTCTACCTCCTCCTCAGCCACCTCCTCATCCTAAGAGGAATCCTCCAGCTCCCGAGCCACATATCCAATAATTAGAGGAGAGACGACTCCCTCTGTATTCTCGCATCGGAAACACCCCTTAAACTTCATGAGCCACCAGATGATGTGACAGCTCTTCCTCACCTCCTTTGTAGCCTCCTATATCTCCCTATGTAGCATCTTGATCTCCACCACATCCCTGTCCTCCTCCGCCATCCCACCTTGATCGCCTGCCATATCTCGGTAGCACTCGACAACCCCTCCTGGGAGCTAGAACTAGCCTCCCTACCCATAGCAGCGGCACCCCTCTCCTATGCCTCATCCCAATCCTCATCATTATCATCATCCTTCTCACTTTTCTCCTCCTCGATCTTCACCACCTACTTTCTCTTCTTC
Organism: Asparagus setaceus; assembly: GCA_012295165.1. Taxonomy (NCBI): domain Eukaryota; kingdom Viridiplantae; phylum Streptophyta; class Magnoliopsida; order Asparagales; family Asparagaceae; genus Asparagus; species Asparagus setaceus. The sequence continues at coordinate 79,347,157 of CM022701.1, forward strand.
CTCTGATGTCCCTCTAATGTGTTCTAAATAAAAATGTTACAAATGCACAACTTGTGTGTGTAGCATGCAAGTGTCGATCCCACGATGAAGGAGTGTTATTAGAAAATTCCTAAAGTGGTTCTTGAAATATGAAAGAAGAGAGAGAGAGAGAGAGAGAGAGAGAGAGAGAGAGAGAGAGAGTATAGGTTTTTGGTGTAATTTATTGCAAATAAAAGGGCTGAAAATAAGAAAGAGAATAAAACCAATGTAAGAAATAAATGAGAGAGAATAAAAAATCTAGAAAGAGAATAAAGCCAAGAGAAAAAGTAAATAAAAGAAATGAAATCAAGTGATAAAACTAGAAATCTAGGATCGACTCGCTAGTTAATTCCTATTTAGGTTTAAGAACTACTTTCTTTAATTCTTATATTACTAAATTTCTTAAGCATATATTATCAAGTTATTCAAAACAAGCATAATCTATCAAAAATTGTATTCAAGCAATATAACCATTTGTGAATAGAAATGAGCAACTATAATTTTGAATTGAAAAAGTATAAACTATCAAACCATTTAAGATAAGTATAGCCTATCAAATTTTTCTACCAATAATTATTCTAGTTAATTATCCTAAGCATGATCAATTAAGCATCTAAGAGAAAGCAATTCAAAAACCAAATAGAAATTAAACTAGGTTCATCTAATCCTAGATACCCGAAGGAAATTAGCTACTCATCCTACTCCTTGAAAGCAAGAATAAAAATCAAATAAATCTCAAATTACAAAGTATGAATAAAAAGCAAGAAATTAAACCCTATCTACAAAGTATGAATAAAAAGCAAGAAATTAAATCCTAAACATGCAATTCTAAATAAGAAATAAAGAGAAAAAAATAAAAATTACATTGCAAGGGGTTGGACCTCTTGAAGCAAATCTTCATCAACACAAGAGAAGAAGAAGAAAATTAAAAAAGAGGAAATTTTTTGTCATCCGATTTAATAATAAGGAATGGATAATTTATCAACATTGATTATTTTCTTCAAAGCTTCAAACACTATAAAATGTGTATTGTTGTCACTAATGATAGCACGTGACACTCCAAACCATGAAAAGATACCTTTTGAGAAATTTAACAACCACCTTGTCATTAGTTTTATATGCCTTGGTTCGTGGTCCCCGTAGAGGTAGATCGACCAGCAGGTGGTATGGTCGTTGATGGCGGTTGAGGGGGCTCATTCGTTTCTCGAGTGGAGCCTTGGATGTCCTCTGGGCGTCCTTTAATCGTGACTTTTAGGCTAGGGATGGGCGGTTGGTTTCATTTAAAACAGGTAACGGTGTTTTGAGATGTGATTCAGTTTAGGGGTGACCCCGAAGTTCTACACTCTTAATTTCTTCCGTTGATCACGAGGGGCTTAGCATTTATGGGTTCTATTATAAATAGGGAGGAGGCCATTACTTATCGTGCTCTCGTTAGGTTGGTGGCTAATGCATCTACTCGTCATCTCTAAGGTTTCAAATTGGGGCCTGGGTGAGTTTTCGAGATGGTTGGGGTGGGGGTGGATTCTCTCCCGAGTCCACCATCTTGGGGTTTCCTTGAGTCCGGTAGTTCCGGTCATCAGAAGGAAGGGAAACCCCTCGTTCCATATCCGACAATTGGGGCACGCTTTGTGATCATCAACTGTATCTATCTTAGTAA